>PTEX01000047.1:374627-450436 GCA_003342815.1 Eudromia elegans | reverse complement strand
CGGAAGGATATGCGAGAGAAGAAGAGGTCCAGGTTCTCTATGTGGTGCCAGGGTGCTGCGGGCGGCAAGGGCGCAGGGTGAGCCGGCTCCGCTCCGCGCTCCGCGCTCCGCACTCGGCAGCCCGCGGCTCCGCGCAGGCAGCGAGCGGGTCCCCCCGGCGCGTCCCAGCGCGCCCGCGTATAAAACCCAGCGGGATTGGGGGGAACAGAGGAAAAATCCCGAGCCGGGGAGCGAGAGGGCGCGCGGGGAGAGCAGCAGCATCAGCAGCATCCACCGCCGCCCGAGCAGCCCGTGCGTGCGCTCGGCAGGAGGAGGAGGAGGAGGGACCGCCGCGCCTGCTGCTCCCGGCTCCAGGGCGAGAGCCCCCCGGCCGCCCCTCCAAGTAAGTCCCTGCCGCGGGGCTCCGGCGCCGGCCGCGGCAGGGAGAGGCGGCCGGGCAGCACCTGCCGCCGGGCGCGCACCTGAACGGGGGGCAGCGGGACCGGGACCGGCGCCGGAGGAGCAGGGTGGTTCGGGACCCGCCGCGGTGCCCCGGTCGGGGTCGCTCTGCGGGGCTGCGGGGGGATCGCGGCCCGGGGGGCGCCTTAACCGAGTCTTTTTTTCCTCAGGACTTGCCCTAAAGTCGAGCCGGAGCCCACTTTGCTGCTGGGGGAATAGGGCGGCACTTGCTGCGTTCGGTTCATGGGTTCTGAAGCGGCCGCGGTTGGATTGCGCCCTGCGCCCGCCCTGGAGGGTGGCCCGGGGGGAGACCCGAGCGAGCAGGGGCGAAAGCACCGCTGGGGGTGCGGGTCCCCCTGCAAGTACCCCCGCTCCCTGTAGCTTCTTACCCCCCCCGTCTTCACTCCTTAAAACAAGAGTTAACGCTGGTGAAAATTCACTCTTGTTTATAGAGGAGTCTGCAAATACCCCGTGATCTCTAGCATGTATTTGTTTAGCTGCTTAACCAGTCCCTGCTCCTCTCTTTTTACAAGTAAAGCCTTTTGTAGAGGGAGGTGGGGGGGAAAGTCCCATCTCCTCGGGAGCTCTCCCGCTCGCTCCTGCTGGATGTCACACGCTTCTTCCCTCAATGGTGAGGGACCCGCGACGTGGACGTGGACAGAGGCTCCGGGTCCGTAGCTTAGTGGCGTCCTTGGAAGCTGGATTCAGGATTGCAAACCTGAGGTTGGCCTGGGAGCATCCTCAGGTGGTTTGTGACGTGTTGATTATCTTCCTGTGGGGCAGCCTCGCGGCTGGGCATAGTGGTGGGTGTTTAACCAGGTCCTGTTTGCTGTAAATGACGTGTTTTACAGTGGAAGAGCACTTCACCTGTGGTTCATCCAGCCCTGAACTTTCTGCCCCCGTCCCGTTTCCCCTTCAGACCCGGACTATTCCGAGCTTTTCACCAAGTTCAGCTTTTGGGGCAAAGAATGGATTGAGTATATCCCTCCTCTCCCATCAATATGGGAGGAAGGGTAGTAGAAGAGAGAAGGGTTATGAAGGGTTCTTATAAAGAAATGCTTCTGATATGTTTTCTGGGCAGCGCGCTTGAGCTGATCTACAGAGCAAATCTGAGTTTGTTCTGTGTGCGTTTGTCCCTTCCCTGCCAAAGGGCACGGGTATTATTTAAACAACAACAGCAAAAAAAAAAAAAGTCAGTCTGAAATTGATCCAAAAGGAAAAAGAGACCTGCCTAGGTATGAAAGAAGTTGATTTGTTGTAGGGGGTGAAACTGAGTGGAGAAGGCAGTTAGTTAGAGTGATCAATTGGGGGGGGAGGAACAAAAGGAAAACCAAAAAGACACATAACTTAGTGACTTTATATATATATATATATAAAAAGAGGAAAGGAGGGGGTGGGGGAGCCAGAAAGCAGAGGTTTAAGTATACTCTTGACTGGAGTCTCAGCTAAGCCCTTTGATGACTTTTTACTTAAGGAGCTCCTAGTGAAATTGAAGGATGGAGCTTACTGATTCCAGAGCAACCTCAAGGATGGAAAGAGAAGGAAATTTGAAGCCAGCAATGCATCTTTCTCTTACAAACGAATTAAGTTTTTGTTTATAGTGTGCAGGCGACTTAAGAAAAGCAGACTTTTACCGGTATCCAGATGTCTGTCACCATTTATTTGAGATACGATCTGTGGCTGACAAATGCTTGCCAGCAGAAGGGTGGTTTTACTACAGCATTGCAAAACGTAGTGCCATCCCACCACCATGTACTAATATTCTACTACTGGTAATGTGAAACAAACTTTCCTAGAGAATAATCCTGTTATTGTGCTGTGCCAGTACCGGCACCGAGGACACTCTTGAGGCGTAAGTTATTCCTGTCAGCTCTGCTGATGGAGGTTTTGGGTAGATTCAGCTTTCTCTTGCTAAATTGAATATTCATACTTAACTGATTCTGACAGCAGCAGCTCTGGCAAGATATTGTGCAGACACGTCTTATGTTTCTTTTTGGTCACTCTGGGAACAGTTCCTCCTGAGGCCTCAGATAACAATTAAAATTAGTCTTTCATTGCAGCTCTGAAAACACAGTCGTTGAACACACAGACCTTTCTGGTGCAAACGCACTGGATACTGCTGCTACCCTGCTGAAGGGTTACACTGGGCTGTTCAGGATGGAGCTGGCTTTGCTGACGGAGCTTGTTGCTCTGTTCAGGCCCCCTCAGTGCCCGCGCTCCCTACAGGGGTGTTTTCTGTGGGAACTGGTCTTTGAGTAACAATGCAAGCTTTGCTTCGATATTTACAACCGCTTGCTGATCAGTGTATCAAAAGCATTTTTATCTAGAGGATTCATTTCAGGACTTTAATTGAGGAAATCTCTTTGTTTCGAGCCTCTTTTATAATAAACCATTCAAAATGCTGTCTTTGAGCGAACTAGGTCACTGTAACGCGCGCGGGCACGCACAGACACACACAGATCCTCATCTGTTTAGGGGAGCCTGCATTCGGTCGACCCATATCCCTGGTGTCCCTGATTTATCCGTCTTGGACTGGCCCGTTCACAGGGAGCTTATGCTGCAAATTCACTGCTGGAGGTCATTCTCCATTCTTGGCATCTCTGGCAGTCTTAAGCTTAAATTGCGGCCTCGTTTTCTATCCAATCAATACCACTCTTATGTTGCTGAGTTTCCATGGTGCCCCCAATCTTCTGTCTACATATTGATGTCTGACAGCGGGGATAGCATTCTTTGTCGCTATATATACTTACTAAACCTGTCAAAACCACTTAGGGTCTGTCTTACTAATTTATATCCATATCCTGATATTATTTGTATCTGTTGAGCTTTGACTGATGGAACTTGTTGCTCTAAGGAGCTGGCCCCAACAATGCGCTCCAGGGATGGCTCGAGGAATGGGCGTTTTGAGGCGGGAAGAAAGGCCCTCTTCTAGAGTGGCTGGGGTAATCTAGAATCCTTTGTGCACAATAGATCCATTTTGAAAACATCCGAGTCTCAACGGCTCCAAGTTAATGCTTTGGAAATCATTATCCATTGTGCTGTGCTGAGTGTGCAGAATGTCCTCGCGGACGGAGGAAAACAGAGAGGTGTGCGGTGTGAAATATTCAGAGTGCTGCTGTTGAGGAGAGTTTTGGGGAAATCTTAAGTGGATAATCTAAGCCAGTTTTCTCCAACCAACTTTCTCCAGGAAGCACTGTGGGGAAAAAAAACTGAAATTAAAGGAATGAACAATGTTTTCTCTAATATGGCTTTTGCCTTTTATTACAATAATTCACGGAGCACTATAATTGTGTGAGAGCTCTGTCTCTGTGCATTAGCGTAGCAGCAACCAAACAGTTTGAGAAAAGGCGTATCTTCCATTGTCGCTAGCTYCCAGTGAATGACACTTCAGATCATGTCACTGGTGCCAGCAGTAACACACACTGAAGACAGCTAGGTAATTTACTTCAATATACTTTGCAAACCACCGATGCATCGAACTCAAATGGCCATCGATTGGAAAAAAAGTCTTTAATACCACTGTCTTTATCATGAGCTTCAACCAAATCGGGAAGTACAATTTGACAAATTTTGTTTGCTCCAAGAGCAAAGAGCCTATTCTGTGATGCCAAGTTTGTTAATGCTTTTCAGACCCTCTTTGGGTTCTAAGCATCCTTTCATCTGTCAAAACATAAAAACCTTTGAGTCAGAGGGCACCCTTTTGTATGGTACTTATATTTGACATAGTAAGTAAATAAAAGTAGTTGGTGTGTTAAGTTTTCAGCAATTGCCTATTCTGTTATGAGAGAAAAGGGCATTTTTCTTTGCCTCCCTCTCTACTATACTGTGGCTATGCATTCAAAACTGGACCAGTAAGTCTGCCTTTATTTTATTCCAAGCAATAGAACTGTCTAACTGTTTTAAATACCAGATCTGGTACCATCTTCTATGGTGGCCCTATGATGATTTCAAGTAATAAGAAGTATGAAGAAGCTAGTCTGATTTTTGTGCTGTTGTGTGTTTTATTTTTCTAACTTTTCTCACTTCCATGCTTATTTACATACGTGGGAGTGACTTTTTAAAAACTGCAGTTACCTTTTAAAAAATGAAGTGCAAACTGCTTTTAATGTCTCTCAGAGCAAAGGTTGAGAGAACACAGATGTAGGCTGTATTTTTGGATGATGAGAAAAGTGAATGTAGAATGAGTTTCATTTGAGACCAAACCCAGTTTCCTCATACTAATAAAAATGTATTAATATGTTTGAGCCTTAAGAGCACAAGACTTGGAGAATTCCATGGAATCAATGGAAACTGAAACAGGACAGTAAAGACTTAAAGTGTAGAAAAACATTACAGGAGTTGGGAATTTTTCAGATAAAAATAGTCTCTGAGTATAAATAGTGCTTGGGGTTGCAGGTCAGTCATTTATCACCATTCAGCAAACTGCAAGGTTCACTTTTAGACTGGACCCTGGTCCTCTGAGGCCTGCCAGTGCCGTTGCAGAGTTCATTAAATGTTTTGTGACAACATTATAAAAATGATTTTTTTCCCTCAACAATTTCCCATAGAGTTCCAGTGTAGCTTGAGCCTTGCAAACTTCAATCTAAGTGTAGGTGATACCATCACTGAGAGCCTGTGGGGAAAGAAGAGACAGAAAATAAATTTTCAAGTACCTCAGTCCAAATGCCTATTTTGGCACCGGTCCACAGCAGTTTAAGTGAAATTGAGTTTTGCTGTCTTCAAGTAATATTTTTGGAGCAGCTCGCCATCTGTGCAAGTTTTCCTCCCAGCAACAAGAGGGGAAACAGACAGACCGGGTGGGAAGGGGAGGCGGGGGGAGGCTCGCTGTGGTTTCAGCTGCCTCCTGCGTGCTCAGCCTGCTGCTCTGCCCCCTTGGCGGGGCTGCTCCAGCCGGTGGCACGGGTGGGCTCGGCAGGAGGAGCTCGGCAGGAGGAGCGCCGGCAGCAGGGGCCAAGACGCCCGTTCCTTGGGCAGGAGTGCAAAGCTGGTCGTGCTGCTCTCGTCCTGCTGAGAAGGACTGACTGCTCTGCTGTATTTGCCATCTGACTTTGCTGCCTGCGTCGGCCTCTTGCCTTAGGCTGCCCCTGGGGATGAGGAGGGTGAGAAACAAAGAATTGTGCCCTTCGGAGACAGGAATTCCCTGTGTGTTGACACGAACAGTAAATATAGAGATATCTAGGGAAGTTAAGGTGTCTGTGTGTGAGGCAAACAACAGAAATGACTGAATGGGCTTCTCCAATTCAGTTCTATGTGGTATCGGGCACAAACCTTGTTTTGTTCTTGGGTTTTGTTTCTGAGTGTCACGAGAACAATTTCATTAGTTTCATGGACTATTAAAGATGTTTAGACTGTTGGGTTTAAGCCTTCCTTGTCTTGACTGGGTCATTAATAAAGCGGTTGTTTGGTTTTTAGTTAAACTTCTCACACATCACATGCCTCAAAGTGTAGAAGAGCCCTGACGAGGCAACACAAATGCACATGCCCCTCTGGGCAGCAGTGCAAGGCTTACAGTCTGGACCAGCTTTCCTCTATATGAGATATAGCCAAAACGTGCTTCATACTGCATGTAGGCAATTCCCATATTTTGTAGGCAAAAGGGGGATTTCATTGTGCAAGCAACAATGTAAAGAGTAACATTTTGCTGCAAATGCTCATCTTAAGCCTTATAGGATGCTTCGGTAGACTCTCTGGTAGAGGAACTGCTCTGTGAAGAAAGGTTGCACTGTCTGAAACTGTTCTGAAACTAATACAGGAAGGGACATAGAAATAATTGTGAGAAAGATGGCACCTCTAATAGTATGCTGTCTCTGCAGTAGGTACTACACGTCCACCAGCTGCTTTCCTCTTTCCTCCTTCAGCACTGGGATCCTTTCACCAGCGATTATATTCAGCCTATCAAATGGAGAGGAATGCTAGTACATGGCCACAGTCTCCAAACATTATGTAGGTAAAGCTGGTGTTTCATCAGAGAAGGATGCAGAATTCAGCCTAAGATTTAGAATTAGATGCCCATTGCTTTGTTTTGGTGATAAAGTCTTCAAAATAAGATTCCATTTTTTTAGAATGTTAGTAAATGGTTGTGATTGTTGTGGCACTTTTTGCAGAAGTTCTTTGCTTTCATTCCGAGTGTCTTTGGAGTGAAGTATAAGCTAGTAAGTTAAAGATAAATCAAAGTATTTTTCTGGTACTTTGCCTTTAATTCTGGTAGGACAGTACTCCATTTCTTTAGTTCGAACAATAAAAATTACTCATTCAGTAGTAGTCTCACCCTCTCCACCCTATATTAAGAATAAATAATTTGGATTTCTTGGTCTGTCTGCTTTGGATACTTTGTCCTCAGTTTTCTCCTAGAAAGCCTGTCTTGCATTGTAGTGATTTTCTTTCCCTCTTGTGCTGAAGAAAGGCCCCTGAGATGCTCAGATTGCCTGTGCCACCTGACTGCCTGGCTTGCTTGTTTGGATTGCTGCGCTCCCAGAGGTCACAAAGATGTTTTTGTTTGCGCGAGAGTCACTTGCTTTTATTAGAAGCCTGCCTGGGTGCAGCTGATACGCAGTAGAGACTGAGGGGTGGAAAAAAAATCTGCTGGCTTTCTCTCTAAGGCCAACAGATAGGCTTTCCAACAGTCTTCCAAAAACACCGGAAGGTTCGATTCAGGAAACTTCATCTAATTTCACTTATTAAATCTTCACGTTAATAAGGAGTCCCTTTGGTCCGTGTTTCATGACCAGTTTGCATGTTAGGCTTTTGCTAAACTCAATACTAGATGTTTGCTTAAGTGAGTGTTTGGCAGAAACGTATGAGCAGGCGTATGTGTGATTGCCGTGGGTATGGCAGTTAGTATCATGGTATTAGCATACCTGCTCCATGCTGCAGGCTTCTTCCAGGTTTAGTTACGCAGCAGAAAGCCAGTGAAATTAAATAAATAAATTAGTAAAAAACAGGAAGTCAGTGTGGTGTGCTGATCCTCCGGCCAATCTTGCAGTGACTGGTGACTTGCAGAACTGCCCATATGTTTTTCCATCTTGTCCATTATGTCCCTTTATGAGAGACTTTCTGAGAATTTATAAGAAGCTCCAGGGATTATGGAGTGCATCAGGAGGGATAGCTACACTGATTTATTATTTAGAAGATGTAAATGTAAAAATGCATGTGAAACATTTGCTTGATCATTGTCTTGATTTATAAGATTAACACAATTAGTTGAAGTGAAAAATCATAGCATACTTTGTGGTATGGACCCTTCATATGTGAGGATGAAATCCCTTCTGACAAGCTCTTTTATGTGGGATCTTTAGTAGCCTCATTCACTGCCTTCCCAGACATTTATTTAAGCATGAGCTGTTTGTTCAAAAGTTTAATTCTTAACCTAAAACACACAACTGGTTTTCTCATTTTCTCCCTGATATCAATTTATTTTGTCCCTCAGTGTTGATAACTGTACCTTTCTAAGGCACAGTGTGGGTCAGGTATTACCCGTTGATAAATCTCTCACTCTCAACCTTCTGGTACTGTAAAGATTTTGAGTTTATTCTGATGATAAATGGAAATTGCTGTTTTTCCACAGAGATCAATCTTTGTTTTAGCCACTGAAAGGAGCCAGCTTTGGGGCTTTTTGCTTTCGATGCTTTTGTACAGCTTCCTGAACTCAGAAATGTAGGAAAGGAGGGACGTTTTTTCTCCCTATGCCCACTAAAAGTTTAAAAACGGATAAAAATGGGCGGAAAAGTGAGTGGAGCTATTAGCTTTTATATATTATTTTGAGGAGAAAGGCTCTCTTTAGGCTGCTCTCAGAAACATTTATAAATTCTTTTGATAGTTTGCAATTGAGTTAGTATCTAAGAGCTCCCCATTTTCATTCAGTAGAACAGTGTGAAACGTGGTCCTTGCCTCTCTTGGGTTGTTTCTCAGTGCCCAATATAGCAAATATAGAGGAAGAGCTCTTGTGAACTGCTGGAATTTGAATTGTACTGTACCAGGAAAGGTGTGTGTGTTTGTTTTTCTTCAATATAGTACATTTTGAAATGTACTGTTCATTTAATTGGTATATACTGTAATTTAATTTTCATTATGAACTATAATTTAAATTATTTATGATTACATTTATGTCTACAGGGAAGTAGCCCTGTGATTAAGAACCCCTATTTCCTGTGTTAATAGTAGTTTGAGTGGATGAAATGAAGTAGTCCTTGAAGTTATGAGGACTATTCATTTTTAAATAGGAAGAAAAAAAAACCAAAGCTCTGCATACACTTGGTGCCTCAACATTGTGCTTTACACAGACATTAGAATTGGGTCTTTGTTTAGAGAAGCTTTCGAAACTGTAGTGGTATGCAGCAAAAATGTTTTTTCCTAACTTCACTATTCCCAATTGCACATTGTCTACTGTAAGTGACAAGTTAACTCCTTCACATTCAACACGTGCAACAAATGGATCTTTCTGTTTGGGATTTTATTGAGATGCTTCAAGTAATTGTAGATGGGATCTTACATAAATGCAAAATTACAACAAACCAAAATAAATAAAACAACCAGAAAAAGTTTAAGAAATGTAAAATATGTGCTTAAGTCGGGAAGAAAATAAGTTTAAATATTTCACATAAGGCCTCTGAAAATGGAGTTTCTTGAGTTATGTCATCTATTCCAGATCAGTGGAACTCTTGCAGTATTTTAATGGTTATTGAGGAAGACTAAATGGGAACTCAGGCTACATATGCGAGATGCATATTAGCTTTTTCATGATGCTACTTGATTTCTAGCTGATTCCAGATTGGATTTTGGTGATTGTGATGTCTCACAACAGTAGAAGTATAGGATACTACTAATGGGTAGTAAGGTACAGAAATGGAAAGCTGAATATTTTCTAAAATATATACTTTTCTGATAACTTAAAATAAAATTCCCAAACAGATATAAGTTATTTGTAGTTTTTCTGTGGGACATTGTGACTTCTCCTTTCCTGCATTCCTTTCTCTTCCTTCCCCCACCCCACACCTTATATAATATTTGATTCTCTTGCAAAACAAATTTTAGCCACTGTTCAGAATTAGGTAGAGTTTTGGCCTAGAATATATATAGAGAGAGGTGCTAACAGGAGCCTCATTGTCCATTTTTCACCATCTGATACAGAATGTGATTTGTATGAAATGAAAGGGGAAATAGTTTTTATCACATTCATACATCTCTCTTCTGCTCCCTTATGTTAAAAAACATCCTAGGCTGAAATTTCCCTGTGGTAGCTGAACTTCCACTGTCAGGAGCTTTTCCCAGGTGAGTTGCCTGCATTGCATAGTCTCACCTATTTCCCTAGTTTCTGTACTCTGATTCCTATCTCATCCCAGTGTTTTGCAAAGCAATTAAAGGCAGCTGTGGCGTAAATAGAAGCTCTTCCAGCTGTGAATTAGACCTAGATTTTTGTAAGACATGGATGAGGCCTGGCAAGCAGCAGTCTGCCTAGACAAGATATGAAATGGATGAAAGGGTGAGAGTCAAATTTTACAATAACAGGGGTTGTGTGGAGTGCTTAAAACTCTTTGCAAGTAGCTTTAATCTTCCTTGACTTTAAACGTGCATAGATCTGAAGTGGATTTTCTCCTGATAACTTTCCCTGCGGACAAAACCAACCTGTTCTGGTATTGAATATGTATTTCTGTACCTATGAATAATTGAGGTTTCCATAATCTTAATTTTAAATTCCACTGTCACTGCTAGCCGTATTTTGATAACAACAACTTTTGTTTGTTTTAACTTCTTTGCTATTTAAGTGGCTTATTAGATCTACTTTCATAACAATAATATATTCTTCCATATCTCTCATTTTCAGTGTTTTTTTACAGCTCCATAGTAAGTTCCAAATCAACAGAACATTTAAGCTTTGTTTTTTATTCAAGTTTGCTGACAATTCGTTCTCTAATTTTAGTGAGCAAACTTAAATCTAACTTGACATTTTATAGTTGCACTACAATTCCCATGATCAACCTTTTGTCATGTTATTAGTTAAAAATTTTAGAAGCTGTATTAATTTGTCTGGTCTATGCTGACTGCTACTAAACACGAGCATGTGATATCATTTGCCTTGGGAACTTTTTGGGTATCTAGAAGTTAGTTAATTCAGCAGTCACTGGTATACAGCAGTATGTAAATACATATAATTATTTGCCTTTTGACTTTTATCTGATATTTGTGTTGCCCTAGGGCCCAGTCATTTAAGAGGACAAAGGCCTACATATTCTTGACCAATGCCCTTGTTTTATATGAGCAGCACGTTTTGTTACCTGCATTTTGTTCTTTCAGAAATTTTGTAAGTGCATTGGACACCACCTGGGTCCTGAGCTGGTTCTACAGGTGCTATTTGTCTACTAGCACTTTTCCAAACAAAGGATTATTGTTCTGACCTTGGATCTTACCTGGACCGTACCTCTTAACCCATTGCTGTAGAGCCTCTGCTGGGAGGTTTCCCTCATGTACCCTCAGACTTGGAAAATCCAGACAACTTGCGTCTAGTGAGGAATAGCCAAGGTAACTCCTTTATGAGGATTCTCATGAGTTAGAAAGGCATGATTTGTGTTTGTGAAAACTGCCTTTTCTGGACTTTTCTAGTTTGTGAAGCTTCTATTTTGGACTATCAGTTTTACACCTGCCTTCAAACGATTATCCTCTGCTCTGATTCCAAGTGCTGGAATGAGGTTTGCTGCAATCTATTTTTTCAAATTGTTTCACGTTTTTTTTTTTTCCCCTTCTGCTTAGCTCTGGCTTGTGTAACCGTGAGACGTGCGTGTGTCTTGCCTGCTTTGAAGTGAAAGCTGAAGCAGAGGGGTCAGCTAACTGCCGCGCAATCTCTTTATCCTCTCTTATTCTCTCTTATTGCCTTGCTTTTGCATTACAGTAGTGTGCAGGACTCACCCGCTCTTCTGGAATTCCCTTTTCCAAAGCCTTTGAGGAATGCCTTATTACTTGTCACTGTATATTTGTCTCCTTGTTCCTCGGATTTGCTTCTGACCCTCTTAACCACCATTTTACATCTCACCTGCCAAGTTGTTCTCTTCTATTAGAATCACTTAGGCTTTTCCTTTCTTTTAAAGATATCTTGTGGGTGAAAAAGTTCTTACACTATATTAAAAAAGTATTTTTTTCCTGAATTGACAGCAATTTCTTGCTCTTTGGCATCCTTTCCAAATATCCATGTTGATGCTCTGCAGAAAAGTTCACAGAGAGCAGAAAGAGGTAACTCTGAAGTACTGTGCTGCCTGAAGTCAAGGTCTATAAGGATGGATAGTAACTTCCCCATCATAAGATTTGCCATAACCATGTAGTAATTTAGTGGTAAAGATCTGAAAACATTTTGGGAGGATTAAATACTTACATCGCACTGAATCCTGGGGCAATTCTACATTATTTTGGAAGTCAGGCTACAAAGGTAGTCCTGCACAATTAGTTACTACATCAATTCAGGCTCATATGCGTCTGACCCTATTTTCCTCATTTTACTTGGGCTGTGTAAATATATGTAAAGGCTGTATGTTTTCTCCTTTTACATTTTCTTCTTTTAGAAGAACCTCCTAAAACCATTTTAGTTAAAGGCCTGATCCAAAGTCCACTGAGTAACTAAAAATATATATATAGGCTATATGTTTGTGGGAGCCTTTGTCATTAGCGCTTGATGAAGCAGTGCTCCAGGAAGCTGTAATCTCACATATGCAAACTAATTGCAGCCAAGTGGGCTAATTTGACACCTTATTTTCTTCCAGATGGAGTAGATGAACAACTATTTGGAATATCCAGTGGAATCTTCCCATTTTCCCTTATATCTAACAGCGCTCAGCTGATGCTGACATAGTTTCCCTCCATCTTATGGAAAATGTTTTTAATGTTAACTTCTGCTAGTTACATTCATACTTCTAAAATACCTTTCATCTAATCATCCATATTCTGAGCAAAATTGATGTCTCTCCTCATTTCTCTTGTGGAAAGGCAAGAGTTAGCAAGCTGAGGTTGCAGGCTTTTTGACGTTATTACCCCTAAGTAATGAATCCCAAAACAAAACTTACATATTCTACATGGGAGGCATCCTTTGTTGCATCCTTCATTATGGAGCCTCCTTCATTTTGGAGCTATCACCTCACATGCTGTGTGATGATGAGGAGGGCAGGGTTAGGGCACCGTTTTACATGTGTTCATCCTCCGTGTAGTATCACTACAACTTCTGCATATTGCATCTCTATTGCATATTGCAAAGATAGGGGTGGGGAGATGAGAGAAAGCAGTGTGCCGTTGCCAGCTAATGTCACAGCAAGCAATCTCAAAGTCTCAGTGCTTTTTCTATTTCTTTTGATGTACCCTGGCGCATATTTAGCAGAAGCAAATCAACTCACACAAACATATGCCAAGAGCAGGAAAGGAGACTAGTTGACCAGGGAGGGAAAAATGTGCTGCTCTGTTTAAGGTGTGTTTATTTATATTTTTTTTTCCTAGTAGTGAAAGAGGAGGATTTATAGTAATGGTTGTCAATCACAAAGGTATCTCAAGCCTTCATCTTTTTAAATTAAAGGAACTATGAAGGAATATATAGAGGGCAAACAGAGGAAGCCATGAAATTCAGCTGGGTACATAAAACTGCCTTTCCTTAATGCTTAGCAAAATAACACATGCAAGTTAGTAATGTGCATTGCCACTTGTAAGTCCCATCTCTCAGCATTTCCATATAAGCCTGTTAACTGGATTGGGGGGAACTTAAGAAGGAGCTTGTTCCTATTCTTGACGAGCTCAAGTAGCTTTTAAGTAGGATGGGGCGCACGGGCACAGGGCTTAGTGCTGCTTGTCATTATGTGCTTCGCCAAATGCGTTGCAGCTTTTGCTGTGACATATAAAGTAGCAGCAGCAATAGAAACAAATTGAGGTTGCAGTTAATTTGCTTCTTCTAATGACGGTGCTTTTAGATCATTTGCCAATGACACCTCTGAATGTGGCAAAGCCCAGGAGGTGACAGGTAGTAACTTCTATTTAAAGCAAATCATAGTTTAAGCTGAATGCGAAAGAAAACATGTCTATTCTTAATAGTACTTGACTGTGCGTAGGCTTTGGAAGTTAAATAACCAAGCCTTTCTTAATAGCACACCTGTGTTCACATAGGAGTACATTTTGCTTTTGATGCCTGAGTAAATTGCACAGTCAGGGTGTTCTGGGGGGAGAGGATACCACAGTCGACTGATCAGAGCGCAGAGAAAATATTTTTGTCATACGACAGGCAGAAACAAAACCCAACAGCCTCCTCGTGAGACTGGAGTGAGCCTTGACCTTTGTGGGGGGGTCTGTGGGGTGTTGACTGCTCTGTTAACACAGCAGTGCCGTATTATAATGCTGGTGTTGCTGGTGTACACTGCTGTGCTGGCGTTCCCTCCTGGCGCAGGTAGAATTCGTTGTCTTATCGTGTGAGTTGCAATTTCTGTGATTTACGAGCTGCATGCAGCTCGGTGAGGTCCTGGGCTTGTCTCTCATTGATCTGCAGCTCCTTTTTTTTTTTTTTTCCCCTCTTTGCTTGATGGAACAGAAAGTACTTGTAGAACTTGCAAATATATAGCAACAGAGGTCACAAACACAGTAAAAGTCAAAATGCTCCTGATAAATTGGACAGATTCCCCGAAATTGAGACAAAGTTCTACATGGAGAAATGAAACATGCTGTTCTTTGGGCTTAATAAAATGCACATATATAAAATTTGGAAATGTAGTACAGCAGAAGGTGGTCTGACTGTGACCATTAACTATAGGGAATGCTGAGTGTTCATCCACTAACCCATTTGCTTTTGGAAAGCTGAGGTCTTAGCCTATTGGTAATGGTCTCTGATAACTTTGATGCATGTAGACTAATGTAGCTGCTGGATGTCTAAAGCCATTACATGTGTTGGCTTGAGAATTTGCATCTCTGACTAAGAATAGAGTGTAGAAATTGGAATGTTTGTGGTTACATTAAGCCGTAGTACCTGCTCATCCGAAATTAAAAACTGGTGACTGGCCATTGTTATCCCTACTACTACATCTGTCTCTGTACAGAGCGGGTTTTCAGGTAGAAATCTCTTCCAGTTTGGGGGTTTGGCATTAGAGCTCCCTGACATCTGCTGTAACTTTCAAGACGGGTGACACTAGTGTCCATAAAAGGCCTGTCAGGGCCGAACGGAGTCATATGCCTGAGGACAGAGAAGTTTATGACAAAACACAATAAACCAGGAGACAGTATTCTGGGGAAAAGGGGTGTTTTAAAGGGGCTCTTTCCCACCTCTTGGAAGGCCAGGCTGGGAGCAGCAGGTGGTGCTGCCGCTCTGGCCTGAAAGGCCCTGGCACTACCGAGGGGCAGAAGGTGCTGGGGGAATGAGAAGGAAATTTGGGCGGTGGTAGGGGCTACAGCTGCCACAGGAGTACCTGGAGTGGCAGTCCGCCTATCCCCCCACCTTCCCTCGTGGCCAGAGCGGCAGTGTGGGAATTCAGGGGAGGTGGTGCAGAACGACACATGCAGATGTATGGAAGTCCAGGGAGAGACTGGGGCAGAAGTGCGGTGTGAAATCCATTGGTGGAATTGTGTGTGGGAAGGTCACGTTGCACCTGCCTGCAGCCAACTTGGTCTAGCTGAGAGTATTTAATGCTCTGGGTTTTGCATGCTCCCACCTTCTCAGCAACATATTTACCTTTTAAAGGAGAAAAGAAATCTCATTCATGTGTGAAGGACCGTATTGGAAACCAGAAGGAGCCCAGTGCAGTTTGCAGCTGACACAAACAGGATTTATCCTGGCTGAATAATCTGTTCCTGAGGTCTCATGGGCCTGTTCCAAAGCAGACATAGATCGGGGGTTCCATGGAAATGTGGCTTTGTGTTGTACTGTCAAGTCAAAAGACTCCAGCAGCTTTTTAAAAGCTAGTTTTGATCCAGCTCCATTTCTGACTGTTTTCCCACATTCCTTTTAGCCGTTCTCATTATTTCTCTTAAGTTACGGAGCTTGTCGCTTGATAAGAATTCCATCACAAGTTTACCAGAAATCCCTGGATTCTTTGCAGCAAAAATAGTTCAGGCTATTTCTTCCTCTCCACAAGTATAAAAAAAAAGAAAAAAAGAATACTGACAGCAAACCTAAGTTTGAAAAGTCAAGAGATGGAATAAATATACCTTATGCTCCCTTAGATGTAAGGAAAAGTGTGAGGGAGTATCAGACTGCAAGGGAGATAAGAAACGAAGCTCCTTCAAAGCAAATTGTCTGAGAAGGTGAAGGGCTGGCTGGTCTGATGGCAAAATATTTGCAGGCTGTTTGAGGAGGTTGGTGTGATGGTGTTAAATGGAGTCTCTGTCTTATGTTCCCAGTCACACAGCTACGTAAGATAAAAGCTTGAGCAAGCTCTCTTGGATTGGTCCTGGAGAATCAAGCCAGCTGTTGTGAGAGGGGTTAATTCACACCATCCCCATGGAAGACAAAATGGATCTTTGAAAGAAGTGTGGTAGTGGGGGTAAATCCATCAATCATGTGAACACTGCTTTACAGTAATTCACAACTGCAGCTTTTTTTCCTAAGCAGGGACTGGCTGAGTCCGATCAATCCCTTGGCTCTCAAACAGGTCTCAGCAGGCAGCAGCTTGGTTCCTGTGGGTTTCTATGTACAAGAAAGCCCCACTTTATATTAACTCTGCGGAAAAGTATTTTTCACTCCCTCTCTAAATCCCTTAGCGCTAATTCAGGGTAATTACCCTCATTCAATACAGTACTGCCAGCCCTGCGCTTCCCCCATTTCTGTCATGATATTGGCCTAAAAATTGCTAGAAAGTCCAAAACAATGATAGGATTTGTTTGTTCTATCCTTCTACTTAGATTTTTATTATTTTAATGTAACCCTTTGGTCATACTTTCAAGTTTTTTTCTTCAAAGTTGAAAGCTGAAAACATTTTTATTTCTTCTTCTAATATTAATGAAGAATCGGACTTCAGGCTTTAAGGAAAATGCTAAATATTGCAAAAGTCATTACTGACTGATCATTGGCATCCTTATTAAAAGCCTCGGGCATCTGAAAACCTCATTCTACCTTTTTGGAAGTGTGAAAATGTGCTGGGGGAGGCAGCAAGCTTCTTTCCACCTGTTTCTTCCCATGTCTGTTGCTCGGGGTTGAATGGCATTTTCCCTGTGGTGTTTTCAGGATTGAAAATAAAGAAGGACTTGTCTTAGCACAACATGTTCTGATTCTTTCTGAAACCATATGTATGAGCCAACATGTCTAATAAAGGCCTGCATCTGGGAAATGATGACTAAAAGGATCCCTAAATTCTCACACGAGCTCTGAGTGAAGGACTGAAGGAAAGTCTAAGATGGCCAGGTGAGCGGATGGTAGTGATGAGAGTGATACCATGTTCATGTGTTATATATTGATGTCAACATTTTCAAAAGATGCAGAGGTTCTTTTTTCTTTCTTTTGAAAGAAAAAAACAACTCCAACAAACTAATGACTGGAAAAAGTTTGCATTGAGTTTGAAGAACACAGTCTGTCTGACAGACTCAAAAGCAGATAACTGCATTATATATATATATATCAGTAAAAAACAGTGGATCCTGAAGCTGTCTATGACTTACTGGAGTAAGCCATAATAAAATATAACCAACTAAAAACTAATTTATAGTTGTAAAGTGTGGGTGATAGCAGCCAGGGTGATAACTTCATAAAAGCTATCACTGAAAGCACTGAATCTCCCACCTTATGCAGCTTAGGTGGCAAATGTGGAGTCATGGGTTCCAGGAGGTTAGATAAGACCTTTTGCATAAGATCTTTATCTTGACGAAAGAGTTTTTTCTCATCTCCTCAGAGGTGAGATGTGGGCAGGTTAGTGAAGTAAAAGTCTGTGTTTTCAAGACAGCAGATGTGATGTGCCTTAACAACTAACAGAGTTACCCTTTTTAACTGTAAAAACACAGATACTGTAGTCTACCAATTTGCTTCCTACAAAGGATATAATGTGTTGTAAATCACACCTATTGTGTTGCCCTTCATCATACGAAATTGCAGCTCAACTGCTGTAAGTGTAGAATAGAGCCAAACATCGTGACAAGCAGAGTGAATGGGGAAATACACATTACAAAAACAGAAGTGCCAGGAAGGGCATTTGCTATGAAAATCTAGAATTGCTTAGTCTTTCCTTTTTAAGTGTTAAAACACCTTTTTTCCCCCATTTATCTTGCCTTAGTGGAATGGTAGCTAAGTGTATGTTTTGCTTTCCAGTCAAAAGGACAAAAGGTCCTTTAGGGCTAGGGTTAGAGACAAAAGGTCTCTAAGCAGATATTCTGTTAATATATTTAGGGCTTGTCTATATGAAGCCTTATGGAAAAATGAGTCTGGATGACTAAGGTTTGGCGTTTGAACTGAAATAGTTAACTGTGTTAATTTTCATGTAGCAGAGACTTCTTTCGAGTGAGCCAAATTAAGATCTTGCAAGTTAAAGGAAGAGTATCCGTTCAGTTTGTGCTCTCTCTTGTCTAGTTGTGAATGTGTAAGGGCTAAGGAAGTCTTCTGGGCTTACTTAGGAAGATAAGCAGGAGGTAAAGGCATTACAGAGAAGGAGGGTTTAGTCTTTCCTGACTTCCTGTGCTCATGAGACTGAGGGATCTTTATTTTTGCTTTTTTAATTACATGGATTAGAATACTGGGTGTCTAGAATCAGGGAAAATGTTGGTTTTCCTTTCGGTAAGAAAAGACCAAAGAAACTTAGCAGCTTTGAACTCTAGCTCAATTTGAGCTCTGGCTACATTTATAATATATTGGTAGCATTTTTACAAAGGTTCTCAAAGGTCAAATCTGAAATAGAGTTTTCTAAATGGGAAAACTCGGTTTATTTCCCTCTGTGAGAATGTGGAATTGTTCCGTGAGTACACTTCCTTGAATTGGGTTTTCATGTGTAATACAACTTGGGCGGGGGAGAGAGTTTTCCAGACCTTAGAGAAGGCTCTATGCTTTTTTCCTCTGTTTTATTTCATGCAAGGTCATACTTTCCCAGTGACTATTAGGACCTATTACAATTTGTTTTATCTCTGTGACTAATGTTGCCTAATTTAATGATGATATTAAAACATAGTTGAGCCATTCAGAGATTCAGCTTGAAAAGAGCTAAAAATCTAGTTTGGAGAACCCTGAAGAACTGCCTGCATGGGGCCAACCCGCATCCTGTGCAATAAGGGCAAGTTATTCTAGGTATCCTGAGATGATGAAGGATGGATGCCTCTTCTCTAGCTTTAGTTCTAGAAGGTAGTTCACATTGCAATAATTTGCTGTTTTCAACAAGCTTCGTAGATTAGTTGAGGGAAT
Organism: Eudromia elegans; assembly: GCA_003342815.1. NCBI lineage: Eukaryota > Metazoa > Chordata > Aves > Tinamiformes > Tinamidae > Eudromia > Eudromia elegans. The sequence continues at coordinate 431,679 of PTEX01000047.1, read as the reverse complement.
TAGTTTTGAACTCTGTCCTGTGGCAAGTTGCAAGGTAGCAAAGAGAGAAGAACACAGACAGTGAGTGTGACCAGAGCAAGCTGATTACAGGTAAGCAGGTGTCTCGCTGAGGTTAGAAGGGCAGCAGTAGATACAACAGACACATGTACTTCCTGGCTAGCAGCTGTTCTGATTAGCTCGATCCTGAATAGACTTCACTGAACTTTGCTGGCCTGAGTTGTGCTCCCTTGGGACTCTGTTTCTTATTTTGTATTGCTGACATGGAAGATCCACCCACGCTACTTTTTGGAAAACTGTGAACTGCCAAGGTTGAGAGTTCAAACCCTAGAGTACAGTAACTTGGGATAGCAACAGCCAGGAGCTGGTGATCTTGCTGAACAGATGGTGACCCACAAAGCTGTGTGTTCAGCATTTAAGTACTTAATGATGTGCAGGTGTCCTTCATGGTTTGGCGCTCTGAAGTTCTTAAATTTGTCACAGGGGGTTACTTTCTTTGAAGACCAAATGAGGCTTCCCACCTCTGTGGAGCCATTTGTGGCAGAATTTACTGCCACCAAAGTCAATCCACTTAGCGGAAACAGATGTGGAGCATGGAGCTGACCTGAACTTCCCTAAGTGGGGATTAAGCATGGATGAACCAGAGGCATCTTCAGTCAAGATAACTCAAAGCCTTAGCCTGAGGCAGCTAGGGGAGAGAAACATTTAGAGAGTAATTGCTCACAAAGATGTTACTGTTGTTTGTTCCTTCCCTGAAACTTGTTGTGCAGTTGCTCTGCATGTGTGGATTAGTGTAATTCTATTTGAGTTTTCCTTGAAAAGGAAATTTGCTTTGAATGGATGCAGTTATTTCTGGCAACTAGCAAACCTATTCTAATTGTTCTGCTTCCTCCTTTTGGCTCTCCAGCTTTTGAAGAGATAAAGCAATGGGTCTATACGCATGAGGAGAGAGAAAGAGGTAATGCTGAGATTCAAAGGTATGGGGATGACAGGAGGAACAGCACTCTGAGGTTCCTTAGGCTTTTTCCTGTCCTGCATTACTGCATTGCCATGCTCCTCTTGTGTCTGTGCTCTGTTTGGCTTGCACTGTGGACTTATAGCACTGCTTCCCTCTGTCCTTGATCTACAGTGCGACCTCTCAGGAAGTGTTAGGTGCAGAAAGGCGCCAGTGGTTCTGCATCTGGTCTTCAGTACTGAGTCCCTCTGTAGTGAAGCATCTTTCACTCGCTTTGTTGAGTGGTGCCTGCAGTCTCAGCTGGCACTAAGTGAAGAAAATTTGGATATTTGTGTGTAATAATTTCCGGTAAGGGGAAATAAACAATGGGGTTAAAACAAAAAAAAAAAAAAAAGGGCAAAAAACTTTGTCATAAATTGCTGTTCTGGAGTTACCTGTGTCTGCTTCCATTTTTGATAGAGATATTCTGATAGCTGCGGAAGATATACTTGGGACAATAGAGAAAGTCACCCCTTTTTGTCAGCTTTAGCTTAATTCCAGTTCATTTATAGATAGATTATCACTTTTATTTTCTGTATTCAGAAGAATTTTGGGAATATACTGTGTCTTTCTTGTGGTGATTCAAACCGTGCTACATTGACCAGCAGTGATTTGTTCTAAGCCAAGTGCCAAGTGGCTTCAGCATGTGCTCTCAGCAGAAGCATGGCTCAGGTGGGCATTTTCCCTTGCGTGCCCGATTGTGCTTGCCAGGACAATCAGGAAGGTAGCTCAAGCTGGAGCTAGAATATGAGCCACTATGGAGCTCAGTAGAGTTCGTCGAAAAACTAGGCCCTCTTCTAAGCAACACTTAACTGGTAAGTTTTGAACTGGCTTTCAGTGAAGAGAAGTAAGAGTGCAGAAGGTTGTTTCTGGGTAAAAATTTGCTTCTTACTGAGGTCATCACTTTGCCACTCTTCTCCCATAAGCACTCCAAAGCACCCCACTGGCTTCTGGCTTCTGCCCTTTTATTTTTTTGGTATGCTTGAGATGAATTTTGGCAGTTTTTGGAACTCTTTTTGAAGTGGTGCAGGCAAGCAAGCAAGCAAACTCTTCAGAGCAGCTTCATCTCAGACTTTCCTTTCTGTTCTTCTCCCTTTTAGTCACTGTCATCAATGAGCTGCTTGGTTTCCTTTTTTTTTCCCTTTATTGTGTTTTACTTTCAGATCCCCTCAAAGAAGGTGTTTCTTGCCATTGCTCTTGTAGTGAGGTTATGAGACACAGGGGAAAATAGAGGACACACTACTGTGTCTAAATGAATCAGCTCTTACCTTTTAAGTGCATTTCATCTTTAGCTGTGTGATGCAGAAGTGACAGGGCTGAATGGGATGTATACACGAGGAGGCAAATACCTCTGAAATAGGAGATTTGACTAAAGGGACTTTGAGCACTTCTTGAAAAAGGTTGTTTTCTAATTTGTGTTTTCAATGATCTACCTATCCTTTAGGCATTCAGCTCAAGGTACTTTCTTCTTAGACATTTCTCTCTTTCCTTGAATTTTCATCCTTTTCTGTTGATCCAACAAGAAAGTCTTTTCTGGGAAGGGGCTGGGGAAATAACCACCCTAATTCCCTCCCTCCTGTCCCCCACCTCTCCGAGTAAGAGTATATTTCTTTTCAAAATCTCAAAATCTGCAGTTCTTGAAAGTGGACTATGTTCCCTCATACCTCCTGTGCTTTTCTTTTTCAAATCACATAACTTCCTGCATGAGGTAACCTTTTCTATCCCTCTGTCTCTCTCCCTCTTTTGCCTACTCTCCCTCTGGCTTGCTTTTCAGCCAGCATCGCTCGCTGGGTCTCTCGCTCTGTGATGAATGAGTTTCATTCATCTTTCTTCTGGGGGCTCTGTGAAAGGCTTTAGACTTTGCCTGCTCCCATTTTTTCACTCCACCATTCATTTCCATGGAGATGGAGAGAGCGGGGGGGTGGCAGAGTGGGTGGTAGTGGGGTCAGAGGTCAAGAGTGGCCACTTTCTGAATTAAAGCCTTGAATTCCATTAAAGGTGACACATTGTAACCTAGAGTAACTCTCCAAGAACTTGGCTGTCAAAGTAATCAAAGCGGAGGGAAAGGGAAGGAGGAGAAGAGGAGAGATCAGAGCGGGAGGAATCCAAGAGCTTGGATTTTCTGTCAGGATTACATTTGGTGACTTAATATAGGCGTAGTTCATTTGTGTAGCCTTGTGCTGTGCTTCTGTGAGGGCACGCTCCAAAATCTGCATGTGCATGGAGCGTGCGAGATAGGGAGGGTTCCCCTCATCCTTTGGTCAACAAACATAATCTTCTGATAAGTAAACAATCCTTCTCCAAGAAATGGCAGTGAGGAATGAGTGTAGATGAATGTCCCAATTGCTTTGGGATTTCTTTAGGTTATTTTTTTAACTTGTTTCGCAGAGATGCCAGGAGACCTCTGCCATCCAAGATCAGGGACTTGTGCTTGGCATTGTGTAAAAAGTCAGTGAGAGAGACTGCATGTGTGATAGAGAGAATGTCCCTTGAAGTTTCAACAAATAAAATATTGATGGATGAATGGACCAGGTAAGATAAAAGAAACAGAACTGGATATTTTTGTCTGCATTGGGAGCTGAGGCTTAGAGGGATTGAACCATGCTTGTGCTTCTAGGTTGTACAATACCACCCTTTGTTTGCTTTACTGTGTTTGCCTAGATGGAACTCAGCATAAAAATTCTAAACCAGAAGCCATCCTCGTGCCCAGCTTTGACAAGAAACAAAGCTTCCCAAATCATCTTTGGAAAGCAAACCATATCAAACTTTTTACAACTCCAAAATTTTGTTGCTTAATGGAAAACAAAAACATTACATTTAGAAAAATGTCAATTCCGACCTTAAAAACAAACAAAAAACCCCCTGCTGCATTTTGTTTCTTGCATTCTACAAATGTTTTGCAAATGCTTCTTCTAGATTCAAGCCTAGACAATACTGGCCCTGCCAGTCCTGAGTATGCTGTTGTCAAGAGCCATCCTTGCCTTTGAGCTGTATGTTTTGGCAAATGACACTTACAGAAATATCTCTGTACTCTCAGTCATACTCGTTATGAAACCTTTAGCACCCAGATCAAGTTTGGAAGTCTGGTATGATTTAATTCCTCTTCTTTCAAGGACTTCACACCTTTGAGCTAGGTCTGTCATCATTATAGTTCCTCTGCATGTCCTACCATTTGCTAGAATCCCTAAACTCCCATGTGGCGCTACAAGAAATAGCTTTATGCGTTCTAGATGGAGAAGGATTCATATTTAATTTGACAAGAAAATTGCTTTTGTTTACTTGAGGTTATCACAATTCTCTGCCTAGCAAAAACTGTGATGCCTTTGCCCCCTAAACTATTTGCAGAATATTTAAAAATAATAACTTTAAAGATTCCTCTTTTTATCCCACACTTCTACATTTTCATGAGCTTTTTTTCCCCTATGTGCAATATATAAGACAATGGAAGACAGTAATTAATATAGTAAAATAAAGAGTTTTTCCCTCCCTCAGTCTTCATCACATTTCTTCTCTTACTTAACTAGCAACAGGGAGGAACTCAGAATAAAAGGAAGACTGGATTTTTCAAGCCAAATAAAAGTTTGCACAAATCCCTCACCTCTCTGGTACAGCAGAAGTAAGACCAGTACAGACCGGTATGGAGTGACTACAGGAGATAATAATGAGGAATCAATGTTCAATATTCAGGATTTTTTAATTATTGTTTTCTTTTAAAGGTGCAAAAGACAGAGAAAGAATGGTTTGAGATACCAGAAATGCCCTAAACCAAGAAGCAAAGGAGGAACAGTTGCTTAGCTTACTGACTGAGATGAGAACTCAGTCTGGCGTAGGTAACTCTGGAGGGTCTAAGAGTCCTTGAGTTAGAGAGAGGATCATTTGCAGTATGTGTGGTGGCATGCTAAAGAGAGAAATGTGTCTAGCTTTGGAGAAATGCCTGAAGTTTACGAAGGTAACTAAACCTGCCAAGGAAAGATCAAAATAGTAACAGCCACTAGTATGCAAACTCAGGCCAAAGGGACCTAAGACAGGGCAAAGTGAACCCAGAATCAAAGCACATTTAGGTTTTTCTTACATGAGAAGCAGAAAGAAGAGGTACAGGACTGAGGATTCAATTTCTCTCTTAATAAGGATAATTAGTAATTAATAGCCTGCTTTAGTAGACCAGACTCACAGCTTACAGGCACCAGAGTAGGGGGGGAGCTGATGTCTTTTCAGCTGTCATATTTGCAATTACAGCATCTGATTAGTGGGCAGGTCTCTTTCCCTGCTAGATGGTGGTGTTAGTTGCAGCGTATTCTCAAGTGTTGCGAACACCCCTGGTAGAAGCACTTGTAATGAGAAAGTGGACAGGAGAACTGGGTGTGTTCCTTCTCCCTGTAGGAGATCTGGCTGCTTCTTTTCCTTTGTGCTTACCCGTAAGATACTTGATTGATATAAATCTGCTCAGCAGCCTGTTCAGTTTTGTTAGTCTTCTGTATATTCCTTTCACTTCAAATAGAACAAATAAGAAATGAAGACAGTGGGGAGGAAATACGGTTTAATGTGGACGTTTGATTTACCTGTTCTGCTGTGCTTGATCCTACTTTTCCCACATACCCTTTGATTCATGGCACAGTCCTGTAGTTTCAGCCTCAGGGATGTTGTCTTACATCTTCCCGTTTCTTTGTATTTTCGGAACAGCTTGAGATACATTCTTCCTCTTTTCTTTATCCCTCTCTCTCTAACAAACGCTGCTATTAATGTTGACTCCCCTTAACAAAGCCAGTGCCAGCAGTAATCATAAAGCTGACCTTGTGCAGGTTAATCTGCTTGCTATCTGAGGAGTACATTGCTTTGCAGAGACTATAATAGGATTCGTTGGGTAAAACACTAATTCCCATTCTTTTGGTCCATTTTCTCAAGAGTTAGAATACAGAAATGCAGCGTTGCATAAGCTACACGTGGCCCATGACATCTTTCTTAAGGTAATGTGAGTTTCTTGTGACATTCATGACTTATTTTTTTTAATCACAAAACTTTAGTCTCTCTAGCCCCTAGGGTCTTGGATGTAAAACTTCTGTGCTTAGTTTTGATGCCAGGCAGGTTAATTCCTGTGGATACGCAAGGACTAGAGGAAGCAAATCCCCATGTCACCCTAGATGAAATGAATAAGATCTATGTGTGCTCAGCCTTGTACAAAAAAATGGTCTGCTTGTGAAATTAGGCATAAATGAGACTGCGAATCTCTTCCTAATTTGGCTCTTTCTAAAGATTCTTGAGCATTGTCTTTGTCAGGGTCATACACAGTCTTTATTGTTCTGTTGACAAAACTGTAAGTTGCATATGCTAGGAGAGATAAGGAGAAGAGTGTATACTGTATGCTGTGTTATGAAAGGAGGAGATAGATAATACTGAACTAGCTCTTTACTGAAGGAATTACCTACAGAAATGTTGCCTCTGCAACTACTGTGCAAGCCATGTGCATAGTTTGACTTTGTGATAAACGTTTGTTTCTGGAGGGACAAATGTTCTGGCTCCTTCAAAGAGACTTTATTGCAGTGTAAGATAGCCTGGAGCTGCAGGGAAATAAGTCCTGTGTTGTGGCTTATGTTGACCTACTGTTTACAACAGCAGTTTTCGAAGCCTCCTGTTGGTCCTTTAGCTTCTTTGGTTGTGCATGGAGGGGGAAGCTGATGTTGCCAGGGGCTAGCACTGATGGTAGCTTGTCTAAATCAGAACTGTGTTTGCTTTGGAGGAAAGATCAACATTTGGTTGTTTTCTGCAGTTTGGGTGCTGCACAGAGGTCTTGATTGCCTGGAGTGGTTAAATATAGCTTTTCTGAAACCCATGAGGGCGGATTGCTGCTAGCAAAGCTGGTAGGAGTGTCCTGGGAGTGGGCATTGATGTCAGGGCTGGCACTGGAATGTGTTGAACTCATGAACTTGTCAATGGATTCTTTCCTTCCTGCTCCCAGTTTCCAATCTTTGTTACTAAGAGGTCTGCCTTTTCTTTCTAAGTTTTTTTTCTGGGTCAGTAAAGAGGGAGATATAATCCTTGAGCCTTGTGAGGTAGTTAGCTTAATCATCCAAGCTTGTTTTGGCAGAAAGCTGCTTACAACAAGCCTGTCTTGCAGCAGGGAGAGGGGGGAGGAAATGGAGTAGGATAGCCTGAATCACAGGCCTGGAAATAGTCACTGGAAATCCCACTCTTCTGATGTAGAGCTTCTATTGTTAAGTCCTCCAGCAGCCTCCGACATTATGTAAATGTTTGCAAGAGGCAGAATCAAATTACTCTGATCTCCTAGTTTTTGGACATCTGACATCTACCTGTAAGAGTTTTCAATTAAATTCTGTAGGGTTTATTATTAATAGCTATTAAATTCTGTTTTCATCCCAGGAAATCTTGCAGGGTGCTTTGCTTTCAAGTTAGCTTTTAATAAGTTCCAGTGTAATTAAGCTACCATCGTATTGGATTGCTAAAAGAATCTTTGGAAGGATTTATTTTTCTCTATTTCCCTCATTGATTTTCTGAAAATGTCAGGTTATGGAAAGTAGTTATCTGCTCTCAGGGCACTTCAGCAACCACCTCTTCCCCCTTGTCTTCAGAACAGTTGACAGGTCAGGTCTTCGTACTGAGACACCCTCTGCATCAGCCTTTCTCCTGAAGGGACCCTTCTGAATACACAGGCTACTTGTTTCTCCTGGCCCATTCCATTCTTGATCATCTCCTTTTTCAAAGCCCTTTTTCATCCCATCTGTTTTAGGCCTTTACCATCTCCTTTGAAACCACTATCCTGAAAAGTTTGAGCCTATTTCTTGGGTGTTGGGTTTGAGACTGAGGGTTTCTCGTTTCAGTTTATTTAATGCAGATAGCCATTCTCCTAACTTAGTAAATTTTGGAGATTTTCATAATATGTATGTGCAACATCTGTAAAAATATATATTTTTTGTCAGTACTCTCTTAGGAATAACAATAAGAATAGCTCTTGATTCACTGCATTGCCTGGGCTAGCTCGCTCCCTGGAGGGACCATATAGACCATACCTGCCACTGAAGCCAAGGCCCTATTTCTTTGATGCAGATAGACCTGTGGACTGTCACATGCCCCTGATGTGTTCCCACATAAGATGAGACATGGTGCTGGATTCTGCTTGGAGTTGTATCCGTTTGAGAGAAGACTTGCTCCTGTGCCCACCGACAGCACATACCCTTTCTGTGTGCTAACATGGTCAGCAAGGCAGAGCATTTGCTGGAAAGCAGTTCCAGATCTGGGGGCTCAAAGAGTGGGAGGAAGGTAGCAAGTGCTGCAGCCTGCCTGGGTGACTTTCAGGCTGGCATTTAGAGGGAATCAACTCATGGCTATCATATGTGAGGCTTGGCAGTGGTCTGTAAGAGCAGGCTGCTGGGACTGCTTGTGTGTGACCTTCCTTCAAGTCCCAGGTATGGCTGGTGCCGGGGTAGACCGACCCATGCTATCGATGTGCTTGCTTTTTTCCTGTTTATGACTCGTGAATAGAAGTGGCTTTTTTTGCAGGTGGAGCCTGTGTGCTGAGGCTTTACGTCGTATCTTCTGGAATGAATAAAATCTCAGATGACAAGTCCTGCAAAAGCTCGGTGCTGTAGTGTTTTTATCTTTTTCAATTTTGAACAAAATTTATCTAAAAAAATCAGCAGAAAAGGGATGTAGATGAATTTCAGTCTGAATCCCTGTCAACTTATCACTATTCAGTGTATGAATGGAACACTGCTCTTCCTTTCCCTATACTTTTTTCTGCAAAGCTGCAAAATAAGCAAATATTCACACTGAAAAGATCAAGCAAACCACATTTTCTCCTCTTTGGCTTAGTTGCAGCTTTGGGGCAGATCCGCGTGGAGTAGCTGGAAAGTCAAATCTCTGTCCTTTAAATAAACATGGTCCTTCGGGTGGAGCAACGAACTGATGGAGTCATGCAGTCTTTGAGTCTCTTCTATTCCAATTTTGAACTGCCTTGAAAGCCAGGCCTGGTGTGCTGGCGAGGATGCATTGCTGATGATCACTTTGCATTAGAGCATCACAGTAACCAGCAATGTTGTTCTAGAGACCTGGGAAGAACATCAGACAAGCTGCTCTGCTGAAGCTTTGAATTGCTCATCATTTTTGGCTGATGTGATTAGCAGTCAGGGCTAATTACTTGCAGGAATGCTCCCTCTTGCCTTTCGGAATCCACACAGAGAAAGCTGGTGTTATGATCCTTTCCAATATAACCTTGTTCTTTATTTCCTCTGTCATAGGAGAAATGAATATTAATGCAGTAGGAGTGGAATGCATGGAGGAGTGCTTCAGGATCTAGTCTTTTGTTTCCTCAACTTGTCTTCTTTCTGTGCACTGCTCTGTGTGTTTTGGTCACTCCTACTGCTAGAATAAAGAATGACAGGAACACTCTCAAAAGCAATTCCATGACTGTATGACCATTATGTGGGCAGATATAATAGGCATGCCCTGTGATTATACTTCTTTACTGTTAGTGAAAAGAGGAATGAAAATTACAGGTTTGTGTCCTTGTAGGCAAATATGATGCAATGAGTTCTACAGAAAAGTAACAAGCCAAATTAACTTATTTTGAACCCTGAGGTGCTGGAGATTTCCAGTACTCTATATGCTCAGCATTAAGCTGAACAAAAGGTGTTTTGGTATGTTTAAAGTGCACTGCAGCGTGTGACATGACCAATGCTAGCTGTTTACTAAGCAGAGGTGCAAAACATCCACAGTCTGTGACTATAAGCACTTAATTGCCAATAAGCTGCTAAGTCTCTCTCTGACTTTATCTCCAAGCAGTTGCCTGGTTAACCCTAACAGCACAGCAAGTTGCCAGAATTTATTTGCCCTTTGCAGGATCTTCCCCCTCATTTTTTTAAAGACAGCAAGTTCCATTTAATGTAGAGCTTTTACTTTTTAACTCATGCAGGTTTACAGAAATAAATACATGAAGGAAACGGTAGCTCTGTATGGAAGAAAAGGCTTGACTGCAGGTCCATGGAGTGCTGTTTTTGATTTGTGTAGTGTTTGAGGTGGGAAACAGAGGTGTGCATTGCATGTAGGAAAGGAATGTGTGTATGGCATTATCCAGCCTTTGACCTTTTTCTTTGGAAAGAAACGTATTTCTTTCTTGGTATACAATGGACAATAACAAGTAGCGTGATTCTCAAACAGCTGAACAATTCAGAGTCATTCTGTGCCCTTTTATCCATCTTTGCTCTTCACATTTGCAAATTTACTTAAGAATCTGCTGATGCCAAGACTCTGGGTAGAAGTCAGTCAGAGGGTTTTTCAGATTGGCTTGGGCTATGCTGTGTACTTCAGACCATACTGTAGTTAAAACTTGGACTGGGCCCTCAGTGAGCCCTCAATACCCTCTCAGTAACAATGCCACTTGAACGCCACTCTCTTGTCTTAGACATGTACTTTTTGAAATCTAGATTAGACTCTTTTAACCTGTTTACTAACAATAATTTCCCGAAACAAAACAAACTTATTTTGTTCTTTGGCTGTTGGCCACTTTTAACTATAAAGGAATGTTGCCAGAATCCTCCCACTGCTACCAAGACTCCAGAGCTCTTTGCAAACCACTTCAGAATGTGTCAAGACCTTTGGGACACTTATACCCTAGGAGAGAATAGAGGAATCAGCAGTTTGGTACTTCTCTTGCATTGGCTTTCTGCCATTGTTAATGAGAAGTGTGTGGGATGTATTGTCACTGTCTTATTTGTGGCCACTAATGGCCTCACAATTTGATTTTTGTTTGTTTGTCTGTTTTGCTGTATGGATTTTTGCCTGCTGGCTCGAAACGGGAGAGTGTTAAGCTAGAATCTCCGCTGGGAGATTTTTCACGGTTCAGTTATAATTCTAATATGTTATCGTTAGAAAAACTTGAAGAAAAGCTTTAAGTTTTTCTAACTTAAAGTGTAGATACCTAAAGTTGTAGTAAATATATATAATACTATAGTTAGTCATGTTAGACAGTGTCTCCATAACATGAATATACTCTTAAATAAAATCTTTCTTTGCAACTTCCATTTAAAATGTCGATACTTCTTATTTGAATTTGTGCTTTAAAACAATGTGAATTAGGGAATATACTTGAGTAATTTTGAGGATTTCCTATATTCACTGGCATCCCTGACTGCTGAACCATTTGCATTGTGACCTGTTCTATCAATTTTTTAGCCTGAGAGGCCATCTGCACTGCTGGCTGTAGTGACTGCCGATATACCAGCTATCAGTTATTTTGGAATTATTTTGGCATGCCTATTTTTCTGCCATCTTTGCAAAAAGATCTCATTTAAGGCTTTAAATATTGTTCAGTCTCTTATTCGAGGCGAGTATGAAATGCTACTGGATCATTTTGTCCTTTGCTGTGTACAAGTATGCATATTTAGTAAGAGAAGTCAGTGAAGAATTGGCCTGATGCTGTAAATTGTGTTCTTTAATGTCTTTATAGTCCACAAACCTATCTTTTGTTATCTCGATAAACTGCATTAAGGAAGTGAATCCTGGATAATGTGAACATTTTTGCCATTTTTCAATGAGTATGTCATTCTTAACTTTAATCTGTCAGCCTTTCAGTACACTGTTCTTCACATTTTCCTGTCTGAGTACTCTTGTATCTAATACTATGGACCTTTTATTACATTTCTGTATCTTACTTGCCAGATTTTATAAACCAGAGCTGCTAGATTGTCAGATCTTCTTTTATATGGGTGCTAAGTTCCTCTAAGAGAGCAAACAATTTAGGATTTGTTGTTTTCATTGTGCTTGACTGTAAAACCCAGCTATTGCTCTTTACTCGACAGTACAAAGGGGGAAGGAAAAAACGAAGCAGGAAAATACAAAGCTCTGTTTGATACTTTGGAAGCACAACATAGTGCTATAGTGAGATGTTATAGTAGCAAAATCTAATTAGCTGTAGCATAAGAGAAAACAAATCATGCCGTTTATTTTTAGGAAGAGGCCTCCCACAGAGCACTGCAGAACACCTTGCAGTGAGGCACAGAGTCTATAAGAGAGAGAACTCTATACAGAGCTGGCCATCATTATCAAGTAACAAAGCTAAAAAGTACCTTTAGAAACTCGGTTTATTATTGTTGCTATTGCTACTACTAATGCCACCCGTGGAAAAGAGTGAACTGTTCCTGCAGCAAAAGATATGTTATAGAGTTGGAATCTGAGGAAAATTGTGGGTATAAGAAATTATTTCTGCAGACTTGTTATTTGGAAGAAAAAATGCATGTATTATTGGTGGAAGGAAAGTGAATAAAGTGTTAAAATAAGAGTGGAATGAGACAATGGAAATTGGAAGGGTGAATGAAAAGGAATGAAATAAGAGACTATTTAAGAAAGGACAAGGGTAGGCTGTGGGCTGGAAATTAGAATTAATGGAAACTAGCTTTTTCTTTCTTTCTTTTTGCACTTTTTTTTTTTATCTCTGAATAGCATTTTGCTAGCTTTCAGTTTCCCATATATCAGTCTGAATTAGCAGATGTCCCAATTCTCTGGATGTGGTCCCATTTTGCAAAGCATCAAGCTACAGGATGCAAAATGCCCCGCTGTGTCTCTTTTACATGATCAGCAAGACTAATATGTGGAGGAGTACAGAAATGGAGTTTGTCTTCTTTAGATCATACAGAGTTTTAATTAACCCATTACAGACAACTGTGTTTACATAAATATGCATACAGACAAATATATACCTATATACCTATAAGTGCATGTGTGTGTGCATTTGCTTAGTTATACCAAATGCCAGCAAGTCAGGAAAAAGTCAGAAAATGATAGATGCTGAGCGGCAAAAGCAAGCAAAGAACTTTTTGCTTGTCTTTTAGAATTGTGTCCAGTTTGCCCTTGCCTGTTTTGGTCACACTTATTGTGCATCCTTTTACAGAAGGATAGCTTCCATATTCATATCTATGAAGTGATTGGCAATAACACTTGAATTTTCATTGTGAGACCGAAAAGGAGTTGATGGCAGCAGGGTTTGGTCTAGCAGTGTGCCAGGGAACACCCAGTTGGATATCAAAAGATAGTCAGTTCTGATGGAGAAGTCTCCTGGGAGAAGAGAAAGGCTTAGAGACGAATGCTAGCTCCACTCCTTGTGTGCTGGCAAGATATACCCATATGATTATTGATATAATGTTTGTTTAAAAATCAAGCTTTGTAGCTTTGTTAGAGGCAACTCTTGCACATGAATAAGCCTCCTAAAATCCAGCAGAGGGCAATGCTGTATTGCACCGATAGAGATATTGCAAATGAGTCTGCCTCGAGGACCTTTGAATTATCTTCTCTAATGAGAAATCATGCGTTTAATTCATGATAGATTATACTAACCTTGTGGTTGGGGTTTTTGCAGTAGTGTACTGATGGGGAAATTGTTCCCAATGGTGGTAGGCATGTTGCTGCTAGAGGAGGGCTGATTGTACATTGTGTTTGAACGGCACAGAAATAAAACCATGATCAGTTGTTACAACCTTCCACTAAAGCTGTCAAGAGTTATCATCCCCCATGATTTTTTTCCCTTAGTCCATATCTATTACCTGCTTAAGCTACTGTAAATTTAATATTTTGTTATAGCTATTTCTTGTATGTTCACAGAAATGATGAGAAAATTCACTAATTAAACGAAGCATGTCCTTGGGAGACTCACTGAAAGTGATTTCCCATTTTACGGAAATTGTACAGCTTGTGTGTTCCATGATGCTCTCCTGTATGTGAACTGTCAGGGAAGAGGCCTGAAATAAGGGGCTGATAGGAAGGGCCTAGAGAGCTACAAATACGTTCTGTTTTCTGCCCTCACGAGGAAGGTAAATCGCAGTAGAGACCTCATAGTGATGCTCTGATGCTCTGGTTTGATTTTGTCTTGCAGCCGCACGCCAGCTCCTGCTTTTGTCTGCAGCAGCAGCTCACAGCAGCACCATGGTCTCTGGACTGCTGCTTTTGCCCTGCTTTTCTCTAAATTCCTCCACCAGCAATAAGAGTAAAAAGTTTGTTGGATAGTGGGAGCAGAGACACAGAGTTCCTAGAGGGAGTGCTTACGGATCGGTGTGCGGTGAGGGGCCTCTCCGAGAAACCTTGTGAACTTCCCCTGGCCTCTCAGGTTTGGGCTACTCCCTTAGCAGCCTGCAGAGTAACCAGCAGTGGCAAAGGACTGCAAAAGGACCTCATTTTACCAATCCAAAATACATGCCTTCTCATCACACCTTTTTGGCTTTCTCCAGTTCTTGATTCCAATGAAAGTTGGCAGAGGCTTCCAGATCTTAAAAGCCAGAGAGTTATAGAAGACCAGCCACACTTAACATGAACCAGGGCAGAAGCTGCATTTTCTATGATCTGCATCTCTGGCTATAACCACAAAGAGAGAAAAGGAAGGGTGAGAGTAGAGCTGATGAAAGCATGTTTCACTGCTCATTGTCCCTAGGAAGGCAAGGGAGGCCTCGCTCTGCTGGATGCTGTACTGGAATGAGGTCTCTGTAGTTTGCCTGGTTGCATTACTTTTTCCAGGTATTTACCTTGCCCTTATGTAGAAATGATAAAGGGAAGAAATATAAATGTAGTGCAAAGCATTGCTAATTTGATTCCTGCACGATATACATTTTATAGAGTAAATTTTGGTTTCCAGAGGCTGCCACTGAAAGTAGAATAGCATCCAACCTGTACAAAGGACAGCTTGTTGGAGAAGAGTGGCCAGATGCAGTTCTTGCTGTTTGAGGTGCACACTGACCTGCTGCTGCCGCACGCGGGCACAGCCCTCCCTACGCAGCATAACGAATAGGGCTGAGGGCCAGCACCTTGCTGGAGTTAATGGCTTTTACGCCTGTATAAAAATTAGAAATTAAAAAAAATAAGTTAAATATTAAGACATACGATAGTGGGATACATGAAGGAGGTGGCTATAGGCATTTCCAGTAGCAAACCCAGCGATCTGAGACTGGGAACTAATCTTGGAGTGACCTTTTTTTTTTTATAACCTATGCAGCAATGAAGGCAACTTTCATTACTTATGATTCTGTGTCTGTAACCATCCATCTTGCTAATTCAGTGTGAGTGTGTGGTGCTTGCAGTGGAACAGACTGACTCTTGCTTTACAGGAGAACTGAGGGTTCAAAGACTAAAAAGTGCAAGCTTTATATGTAAGTATCTTGAGCAACTTTTGCTGTGTGGTACAAACTCCATTGAACAGGAGCAAATTATGCCGAATGAGGAGCTGTCTCAGGTACTGTCTTTGTGCAATACATACCAGAGACTGTGCTTTTGGTTTTGGGGTTTTTTTTAGGTTTTGGTTTCTTCTGTTTGTTTGGTTTTTATATGGCCAAATCTGACCACAAAAGCATAAAATTAAAATGGAGAAGAAAAGGAAATCTGTCTGTAAACAACAGGCATGTACATGCAAAAAATCATGAAGGCAAAAGACTGCTGTCTTATTTCTTTTGCAAAAACCAAAGCCTCCAAATGTTGTTTATAAAACAAACCTCAAAATCCAGCTTTTCTTAAGTCTTTAAAAGTGCAAATATAACTTGTAGCCAATGGAATTCCATTGTCTCCACTCTGTGGCAAAGTAAGTGTTTTAATTATTTTTTTAAGAACGTGCAGGCTGAGCCCCTGAATACCAAGTCTTAGCTGATCATGAATTCAAATGACTGAGGCCTAAGCCCCTAATAATAGGGGATTTATTAAAGGAGCAGTAACGGAGCTGTACTGGAGTGGCCTGAATGGCTGAAGTGAAATAATAGATTGCTTGTGGCAACCAGAAAATGATTGTTTATTGGCATCATCCCAGGATAAACTTCTGCCAAGAGCACACAGTCTTTCCTTGCCAATTTCTTCATATGGGAAATACAGTACTGAATTTCTGCACGTATTAGCAGAGCAAAAGAACAAGAGGAAGAGAGGTGACTGTTCACTTGAGAAGGGCAGAGTATGCACATTCAAAACTATGTAAACAGCACAATCCCTAGAGCTTCACTGCTCAGCAGCCTCTAAAGAGACCACCTTGGTTTCAACTTTGAGAAGACAGTGTGAAGCACGGGCTTTAGCTGATGGAGTTTTCTCGCACGAATCTCGAAGTATCCCCACGTGCAGGGAACAGACTATCTGAAACTTTGTTCTAAAACTCCTACCTTTGTGAAGATAGAATGTGCAGTGCTCATGAGCAGTTTCTTGTACACACAGAGGACTGTGTTGCAGCTCTGCTGTGAAACATGTTCTCAAGAGCTTGTGGAATCATTCTTGGAAGATACATTGTTCCCTGAGAAATTGAGTGCGGCTATGCTTAACTGCAGGCTGAATTAAAAATTTCCTTGCTTGTGGAAAGGAGAAAGTAGTGAAGCAATGCTGTCGTTCTGCCTTGCCATCGCCCAGTAGTTCTTTGGATAGGACTTTTGTGGGGGATCCCGATTTAGATCTCTTCTCTTCTGGACTGGAAATTGGGTTTTCACCCAAAGTCTCCCATAACTGAATGCAGTAAATACTGTCCTTGCAAGGCATTTTATAGTCATAGTCTTTTCAGGACGCCAGTGGAAGCTCTTCATATAGTATAAAATATTTAAATATATTCTGGAGCATAATCCTGTCTCCCAGGAGAAATCTCTAGAGGCTACTATAAGTATCTATAGTATGAGACAGGTTGTCTTTGTGGGAGGTTGAAATGCCTACCTAGGACACTCTGGAAAAGATGGAAACGGTAAGCAAAAACTCGGCTATCAATCACAGACAGGATTTGAAGATTAATCTCCCCAAAGAGTGTCACGACCTCAGCTTCAGGAGGTTGGGTTGGAAGAATTAGTTAGTTCTTGAGTTCAAAAGCAAGAGAAGTGACTTCTTAAAAAAACTTACTAATTTTTGTTATTTTGTTTTGAAATTAATACAAAATGCAACAAATGCATAACCATAATCTTTTTTCTTTCAGGTGCTTCTAGTTAGCTAGACTAGTGAGAATAACAGGTCTATAATGGTCCCAAAAGAAACGTTTTTCAGCAAGAACCGGGATCCTATGATAAAAGGTCTTATGTTGAAAATGTGGTAGTCAGGAGAGAAGCAGGAAGGTGTTTTGTGGGGAAGCAACTAATCAGTAGATAAGTAGCAAATTTGAGGTGCCTGTAGCCTGCAGTTCTTTTTTTGAGTTATTATTACATTAGGATATGTAGTGCATGAAACGCTTTTAAAAGTTATCTTGTTTGTATGTTAATAAGAACTTCATGTGAATGGAAACTGCCCTTCAGCGGTAGTTGAACTTTATCCAGGGCTTTAGCCTCCCTTCTGAGGTGACTAATGCCAGCTGCTTTCCTCCTAAATGCCGTCCTGCCTTCCTGGCGTCCGCTGTGCTTATTCTGTGATTCTGTGGTGATCGAGCATAGCACAAATATGACTCTTGCTGCCTGAGTTTGTGCAGAATCCGGACTTTCTAATGAAAAAGGAATGTTCTCTACTCATTGTGATTCAGAAAGACAACTCTGAAAAAGCTGTTCGTGTTTGACACATTACATTTTTGTCTCTCTGGATCCTGAGTAAAGTAAAAAATGATTTATGGATCATTTTGTATTCTCAGCTGGTCATCAGCTCTGTACGCCAAAGATGACAGTTTTGAGTGCCAACCCATTTAACACATTTTGGGCTATCCAGCTCTCCTGTTTGACCTTACAGTCCCTGGATAACAGTGGATCTGGTTCTTCTTCAGTCAGCTGCCAAAATCCCCACTTCTTTTACTTCAGTAATTTC
This sequence comes from Eudromia elegans, assembly GCA_003342815.1. NCBI lineage: Eukaryota > Metazoa > Chordata > Aves > Tinamiformes > Tinamidae > Eudromia > Eudromia elegans. The sequence goes on along the minus strand of PTEX01000047.1, from coordinate 413,966 downwards.
TATCTCTTTCTTGCTCAGTGAACGCAGAGATCTCTGGCAGATGCAAAGCTGAGACTATGGGAATGGTGTAAAATACACATTTGCCTGTCCACATTTTAGGAAGAGTTCCAGCTTTTGTACTGTAAATTTTGCATTTCTGTTACTCAGTGAATTTTGCACTTCCAATTCCAGCATGTATGATCTTGTCCAGTGAGTCTGTTAAATATCTGCTAGATTAATATCCTTTTTTTGCTGTGTTCTTCCTTAATGTTTCCCAAACATGAAAAGCTTCCCCTTTATTTTTAATATTAAAACAAGCTGGAATGAGATACGTGGTTTTGAAAGGACCTGCATTCTAAGGAACTCTCACCTTGCATCAGCTCAGTGAATGCCGTCTTGCAGTTTGGAGAGGGGAAGGGCTTTGTTTCTTTGCTTGTTTGCTTGCTTGTTTTTAAACAGTGCATTTTTTAATGGTCATAAGAGAAGAATATGACCTGAAGCAGCCATAAGATGCAGGATGACTCGTGAAGATATTTTGTCCATAAGTGTACATACAGGAATTGAAGAAAGAAGAGCGGGGAAAGGGATGGCTTGAGAGACAGCTGGAATTAGAGAAGATGTGAGTTATAAGGATGATTAGAAGAACAGGAAGAGAGAGACAGTGAACATCAGACTAGAGAAGAGATGGCAGATAATAAGTTTCTGGGCATGTTTCTTTTCCTAGTACATTTTCCAAGTCTTTGGAAAGTCCAAAGTCATCTTTCAGCAGATGAGGAAGATAATACAGAAAGCTAATGAGCTGTGAAATGCACACAAACATACACACATGTGCACACACACACACTGTTCTTGTGGCTGGATGAAAACAGACTTGGATTATGTTTTGACCTGTTGCATGGCTGTAGTGTAGCTGCAAGGCACAGTGTCCTCTGGAAAGCCCTCCTAGAGCAGCATGCAAACTTCTTCTGTAGCTACCATAATTTTGGTGAGAACATGAAGATCTGTATTGACTTCAAAAATAGAAGGTGTCAATTAGATTTTTATGGAATACAGCAAAACAACAGTCTAAAAGCCCCAAAGGCTGCTCTGAAGTCTGAGTTTTTATGGAATGCCCATTGTACCACTTTATACTCAGCAATCTGCATCAAATGATATAGCTGCAATATACCTTGACATTTTTTTGCCCTGGGTAGAAAGATGAATCTTAAGATAGTTAAGTAACAGGAGCAAAAATGGCAGCTCTGTCTTCCTGGTGGTACTTGAAAGTGGGGCCTTCTGTCTAGGACACTTTTCTGGTTAAGGTACCAGACTGAACTTCTGGTTCAAAAAGTTCCTATCCCTTTCCCAGACTTTCTGGATAAATATAAGCCAGTTGCTTTGTATCAGCAAACCTCAGTTTCTCTTCTGTCAAGTGAAGATGATGGCATTTTCCTGTCTCCCATTGGTCAGCCTGTGGTCACTGCAGCCATTCTGGGGTGTTTCTTGTCACTAGTGTTAATAAGGTTGTAGTGAATATTGGCCAGGCTCTCATACCTGAAAAGAGAACTCTTTTTTTCTTCTTTTCCTCCCACTAAAAGCCATCGTTCTTTTGTGAATTCATGGTAGGAACATTGCTGTGTGGTTGTTAAATGGGAAGAGCTGTGAAGTCTGGGGAATACTAACTGTGGAAGACGAGGTCTGTGCTCTGCTCTTTCCCTACTGACTGGTCAGCATCAGGGTGAATGGAACGGGTGCCTCAATGATGCCATTTACTTTCTGTCAGGTGAGGGGAGCCAGCGTGCTACACAACTGCAGCCCCCCTGCTCCCTCACTGCTTTTGGAGGAGGAGGATCTAAAAACTTGCTAAAAACGTGCTGTGTTCCAGTGTGGCTAAAATCTCCGTTGCATGTGCACATTGCATTTGCTTTGGCTGAATTAGTTCCCTCCTAATTTATTTCTGCATAGCCATTCCAGTGCTGTGAGATTTTTGTCATTTGAAGCAAGGAGACAATTTCTCAGAAAAAAATATGCGAGGCTGACAGTCCTTCACAAAGATTAATGGAGGGCATAGGTGAGAGGCCATGTGCTTTCAGCTTAAGTAGTTTTCTGACTGCATTGCATATTTTGGAGTGCCATCTGAAGAGGCAGACAGCAAAGGAGATAGGGACTCATAATGAGTAAAGGAAATAACGAAATAGGCTATTTTCTTTAGGAGTATAAACTATTTCCCAGAGGTCTCCCAAAACTGACAGTCATCTCAGGCAAAGAAAAGCTCAAGTATTTGTCAAAAGCTGAAGCTGAAGACTCCCAGGGAAAGGTATCTGCCAAAGGTAAAGGGAACCTGCTGTGTTTTGTCGTTTTCCCTTTCTGCCCTTCTCTGCTGTCCAGAGGTGATCAAGTCACTCAGCTGAAAGCCTCAAACCACAGAAACAGGAAGAGCCAAGACAGTAGAACAAGCTGCAGTTGATACTGGATAATAAAATGATCCCCATAATGCTTTTCATTATGGCTTTCTCAATTCGATTTCCTTTTTTTTTTTTTTTTTTTTTTTTTTTAAGTGAAGGAGGCACATGCTATCATCACCATTTCATAGACGGAGATATGGGGATCGTGAGAGATGCTGTGATTTGTCCGCTGTCATCCGGCTGAAAACGTCCTCATTAGTGAAGAAGGAGGAAATGAGAAAGAGAATACAGTGGGGGCAAATGCCTGAGTTATACAGCACAGCTGTTCATTATGAAAAGTATATTACAGATAGAACAACTCATGGTGCATTCACAACAATGTAATGACCGTTGTGGGGATTGTGGTGAAAATCAGTATATGTCTGTATTTCTTTCCCCCTCATAGTAAAAGCTATAACCCTCGGCTGTGTACCTAAGTACAAAACTCATCATATCCATTGATCATTCCTGTTTTTCTGACTGTGCTGTTTATGACAAATTTTTATATCTACTGCAAGCAGGGAAATCTGGCTTCATAATTTTAATATGTATCAATAAAAAGTTTCGGAGTATAGAAGGAAACTTTCCCTTTGCCAGTAAGGGCCAGTCAGGAGCTCGCCTCCCAGCCTCTCCTGCGCTTGGCAAGGGGATGAGGCTGTGACCTTTTAGGCTTAGCGGTTTCAACGAGTAGCTAGACAAGGAGGTGTCGGCTGCACTTAGCAGTCCCAGGCAAGCAGAAGAAATTAGGTGGATCTCAGAAACTGGTGAAATAGGCGTGCTAAAGGAAGCAGAAGGAACACTGAACTAAAGCTTGTTTTCCGATAGATTTGTTCTGTCCTGATATTATGAAGCAGCTATATTTTCTGCGTGTTTTAGTTCATAGAAGTGATAAAGAGAGAGCTGAAAGAGAGGGAAGTGGAAGACTTACCAGTATTTGCAGTTTGGCAAACTCATGACTAGAACAGGTAGTTTCTGCAGGAGGAATACGGTAATGCAAATTTGGAAAGAGAGAAGCATAAAATTTTAAATCTCCTTTGGAAGGATTTGCCCATCTCTATTTAGAATTTTGGATCGCTGGCCTTTTAACCATCCATATGTTTCCACTTATGAAACTTTGTTGCTTAGAAAAAACTATTTATTACCATTATATTTGTGTACATGGCACTATAGCATGCTAAGTTTTTCCCAAATATTGTCACCTTTCAAAATCAAATGAATTGGCTCCTTTTCTTGTGACCACATACTGTCTATGGTTCTCTGAGTTGGCAAAATTGTGCTTGAAATTTGCGGTGAAGATATTGGATGGCTCTTGGTGCATCCAGAGCCAGATTTCCAAATCAGATTTCCGAATCTGATACTGCATTGCAGAAGTGTTTGGAAATTCTGTCCGTGTGAAACAGTAGAATGCTTTGTATGGCTCCTATAAAATTGTATCTTTATGGTAGGTGATAGGGTTAGTATTATTGAGATAGAAGGACAAAAATAAACTTAATTCATAAAAATAAATTCAAAAAGTTACTACCTTGTTTTATTGATGTTGCTGTTCTCCCATGAAACATTTCAATTAGACAAAATATTTGGAATGGAAAAAGATATTCTTTCTGTATTTTGACCAGCTGTTTTCTTGAGCCTTCAGGCAGTCTACATTATGCTCTGCATTAAAAGCCAAAATTTATGTACCCATGAGTATCAGTTATCAACCTGAACTTTTAATTTGCATCCAGGGACATAGAAATATAAAATATCCACAGGATATGTGCTTGTCTTAGCTTAATGCTAGAGACAAATATGCAATCGACTATACAAATATGAAAGGCATGGGGAACTGTTACCCACCACTTGACTAATTACATAAGTTTATTTACTTGGACAAAGCTAGATGGGAAGGTTAATTGAATTTTCAATTTTTTCTTTGTTACATTTTAATAATTTTCTACCTTCATGCAAGTCTTAAGTTCTCCTGCTTATTTTTATAGCATTGGCATAACCTACTGCTCTCAACATTCACTTTTCCAGTCCTTAATGATGTCCATGTTGGGAAGAGAACATGAAGTTAATTACATACTGAAAAATATAGTCCTTAAGCTGCACACTGCAAGTGTTTTGAAGTATTTGACTTGGATTCGTCATCAGGGTCCTGCTGGGCCTTTTTTTCTGTTTTAACTGAACTCTGATTCAGGCCTGTCATTATGGGTGCCCTGTACTGTAGCTGAGGGTAAATGCCAGTTAAAATAATAGAAGAAAAAAGATCGCTAAATGTAAGGAGAGGAGGAAAGAAAGAAATGCTGAGAAGTGCCTGGTAGTAGCGGCGCTGATTCTCTATAATCAAGGCAAACCCTCTGGCAGTGCATTTTGGTTCTCACCAAGCAGTGATCCGGAGGCTGAGCAGTGGGATGCGACCCTGCAAGGCAGCCGTCCTCCTGTCCCGCTGCTGAAATGCAGGCTGCTTTCTTGGGGTAGGATTCATGGTTTTCTGCAATGCTTGGAACTTGTTAGCACACAGACCGGGACCGCCAGGGGCCCCAGTAGTTGGTGTTGCTGATGTGGCTCCCAAAATTTCTTGGCTGTGTCAAAATAGGAGTGTGAATTTCTCACAGAGAGGTATAGGGAATAAGAAAGGTGATAACAAAGATTTTGCATATTTGCTTGATGCTTAATACAGCAGTTGCAGGTCTTTGGGAAAGTATGTTACTGCCTTATTTTTTGTGGTTATCTGGCCAACTTCTTCAAGAAGTTAAGAATAAAATATCGTTTTAAAATACCATTTAATTATTTAATTTCACCCAAGAAAACCTGGGATTTCATCATTGTTCTAGGAGCTTTTATTTTATATATATATATATATATTTGAACAGAAACTTAGATACTAGTGAGAGAAAGGCTTTTTTTTTTTTTTTTTTTTTTATGAAGAGAGGTATATTGTATTATACCAATTTAGAATTTCGTAGTTGTTGTTATTGTTGTTCTTGTTGTTGTTGTTGTAATTAAAAGTATTTTCTTTCCTTACCAACCTCGTCTCCCTTAGAGGTTTGCACTACTAAACTATAGTTGTGTTTCTGCGTTAAATAGCATATGGATGTTACTGGCTTAATCGACACATACTGCATTGGTGATGGGCAGATTGAACTTGAAAGGTATGTCCAGAAAAGATATAAATCAGAGAAGAAAAAAAAGAAAGACTTCTAGTGTTCGCAACACAGAATTCACATAACTCCAGACTGCTTTGGAGAAGTTGGCTTTGTGTGAGCTCAAAGTTAGATGTGGATTTAGGTAGAAGTCCTTGTGATCTTATGCATGAGGAGGATATTATAATGATCTGTTATAGAAAGGTATATCTTTCCAGGTGTACCTTTCCAGATGAGCTCAGAACTGAACTGGAGATCAATCCCTGAAAGTACTTTCAGGAGCCCACAGGAGTTTTTAAAAATTATACTGATCGTTCAATAAGTGTCTTGGAAATCCAGAAAGGACAGATTGCATTGCAGCTTTCCAAAAATTAAGCTAATTTAAATGTTGCAAGGGAAATTGAAATCAATTATAAATATATCTTTTAAGTCTTTCAAACAAAGCCAACCAAGGAACTGTGTGGGAGTGTATGTGTGTGCGGGAAGGGGAACGCTTTGCACTGAGAGATTACAGTTTGGATGTTTACAGGTCTGGCTCCAAAACTGTGATTATTTGTCTCAGTTTTCAATGAGAGATGACAGAAAACACAGCAGCATATATCTGATGGCTAAGGAGATAGAGAACAAACAGGGGATGTGGAAGTTTCTGCAGCTGTCAGATCAAACTCTAAGAGCTGAATGCTCTCAACTTCTCTTTTACAGAGAAAACTGCATTTCCATGCCAGAATACTGTAAAAATGGCACGTGCCATTTCGCATTCATTAAGAAATATTGTTAATTACACATCCGATACTTCCTGGTACTGTGTGACTGGAACCTAGCAAATATTTATATTGAAGAAAGGGGAAAGAAATTGATCCAGGTAACTGCAGATGTGTTAGTCTGCCCTTGACAATGCTGAAGTGGAGCACATCTAGAATAAGAATAATTTAAGAACTGGAAGTAAATGTTAAGTCTCATTAAACCTTGTGTATTTACTGGAAGGAAACTGATCTAACTAGCAAACTATCTTGCTTGAATCTAATTTTCTATATAAATTTTCTGTAAAACCAAGACTTTGTTGGTAGTGAAAAGGAAATCTTAAGTCAGCTAGGCGGAAGAAGTTGCAGTAATAATGCAGTTAAAATTGTTAGACACGCACTTAGTTTGTGCTGCTTTTCCTGGTGTTATACTCGCCCTGCCCCAGCCTGCTGGGTGCTGAGCTGGGTGGTCTCGTTCTCATGGTGGTGATGCTGTTAAGGCCAGTGGTTAGCATCTGGAGTCCTCCATTGGGAATACACTATGTTCGTGCTGATAGTTTCTTCTTCCTCCCTCTAGAAGCCACTTGGGGCCAGTTTTACGTTTGCCAATGTGCTTCTATGCCTTGCTCTTTCTTCGCTGATCTGCTGCTCAGTGCTAAAACTCAATTTACTGTACCTGGTGCCTTTTACATATTTTAGATACTTGCTCTTTGCTCTCTTTGTTACGCCTGTGGCCAGTTTTGTCCAGGCCCAGGTCTCTGTTTCTTTAGCTGCCCATTGGTGCGTTGTTTATCGCTGCGGGATCTCCGTTGTCAAGTGCACATCTCATCTTGAACCACCCCGTGCTTGTATTCCTCTATGCCACGTCCCGTGCCTCAGCTTCTCCTGGCCTCTGCTAAGATACCAGGCCTGTGTTTCTCTGTCCTGTTGTTAGATTTGAGTCATAAAACCTGGGTAGCGTTTGCTGTTACGGCTGAACCAAATGAAACTAAAGCTGTACATAGGTCAAGAGAAGTTCAGGCAGAATAATCTGACAAGCTGCAGTCCTGAGACCTTGCAAACTCTGTACAAACTCTGTGTTACAGAGTTTCGACACTATAAGTACAAATGATGTTTGATGTATTCTACTGCGTGAGCTGAGGATGACTTAAATCTTGTGACCAAACCTAATAGCTCAGAGTGGGAGTTGATACTTGTATGGACTAAGAAAACAACCCTGTGAGTTGGGACCTTGCCAGTTGCTTTGGAAAGAGCAGATGAGAAAAGAGCTTGTGAGTAATAGTTATTAACGGGGAAAAAAAAAGCCACCTGCAAAAGGAGTACGTGGTCCTAGGATGTGCTGCATACCCTAGCTTCAGCAGGGCTCGGAAAAATAAACACTTGTGCTCACAGATGGAACTTCATCCAGAATTGTGCATATTGTAATGGAGACTTACATTCAGGGGGGGCATAATTCAGGTTGGAACGGATGAAGAAAATAGCTCAAAGAAATGGAGAAACTGTGTGTGTTTATTGCATGAGCACAGATAGAGCCACGCTTTTGAATCTGGCTTGCACTACCTGGGAAGCAAAGGTGTAAGAAATGTGCCATGAGCATTCTTGGGTCACCTGCATGACACTAGCTTGGAGATAGCAAACCATGTCTGCAGGGCCTGGCCTTGGAGGGAATAAACCTTTGGGGCTCTTTAGCTCAGGAGTGGCACTGTGTGAGCATCTGTCTTGTTTCTGGGTCCAAGCAGATGGGTGTGCATGTGCCAGTACATACATATGGGTCCCTGGTGGATTTGGGAGCTCTGTGCTGCAGGCCCTGGAACAGGTATTTCCTTGATGAGTTGTTGCATTTAGTCCTGGGGATTGTACTCAACACAGGGAATGAGGAATTTAATGAAGAGTTTCAGGAGGGATAGAAGTGACTGCAGAATAGGGTCAGGAGATATTGCGGGTTTGGAGTGGGAGCCTCAAGCTCAGCTCCAGAGGTCCTCTAAGCTGCAGGCCCAGTGCGACGTGGGTCCGACTCCCTGGAGCTCAGCGTGCAACCGGACTCGCGCACGCCTGGCTGAGGAACTCATCCATGTTCTGATCGCCTCCCAGTTTTTCATTTTCCTTTCACTTTTGCTAGCAAACGGAGATTGATTGTGAAATCAACTGTTAGACTGAAGTAATTCCTGTGCCTCAATTTTCTTGCCACTTGCTACAGTACATTTGAGCTGTGCTTCAGTCCTCACCTCGTTACACACTTCGTGTTTTCATAACACTGTCTTTTTTTAGTGTTTAACTGTCACTAACTGTTCCTGTCTTCCCTCATTTTTATGTTGGTGCTCTTTTCGTGATTTTAGCTGTGTTTTCTCATACCTACGCTCATTTTTTATTTTTACCCCATCTCAGTTGTTTAAATTATTTTAAACTCGCTTTCTCTTTCTCTCTTACTTTTTTTTCCTCGTTTTTACTGCAGCATCCCCCATCCCAAATGTCTCGCCTTTCCTTTTTTATTTGTGGTTCTTCCTTTTCTGTTGATTGTAAATGCCATTGCCATTTCTTTAAATGCCTCTGTCTTACTATATTTGGTGGCTGTTATACAGCATTTTAGAAATACCCTTCCTTCCTGACAACCAGGATCTGGTTCTTAGGATTGAGGTAGATGGAAAAACTCATTACAAAAATCCAAACATCAAAGCGGCGCTCATTTTGCGTGCTATGGAATACCTGCTTTTTTGCTGTAATTAAAATTTTGGCAGTCAGTGGTGAACTGGAGTCAAAAACAAAGGTCACAGATTCGAACAAGAAGGGAAAAAATGTCGCCTTCATGTTCGGGGGAAAAATAAAAGGCTGTTTTCAGTGGGCTTTATTGTTTTTAAAAACGAGCCCATATTGACAAGTTTTTCTTTCTATCCATCCTCTTCATGACCAGCTGAAATATTTATAAGGAAAACCGAGGATGGAACTCAGATTTTAAATTTATTATTAAAGGTGTGATTTTACAGCTTTCTGAAAAATAACTGATGTTTAGATAGATACCGAGTACAGGGAATCGAGCGATGTTTTTAATTTGCTGGGAGCACCTGGCCTTGCTGAGCTACCATGTACCAAACAATTATTTAATGTTTTGTAGTTGCATCCATTATAACAGCTTCTAGAAGTTTTTATGGTGAGAAGCAGGGCATCCTGTGTTCAGTGCCTTTTCAGGAAGCAAGGCGTCCTGTATTTGATGTCTTTTCACTTTTACAATTAATCAGGAAAGTACTTCTGGAAAGTGGCTTGATGCTGTAGCAAGGCTGCATGGTATTTTTCTGTTTGTTTGTATGTCCATAGGGTTTTTGGAATATTTCTGACTCAAAATAGGTATTTTTCATGCTTTTCTCTCAGGAAAATAGCACCGATTTTACAGATTTGCATTTGGATTTCATTCCTCTCTGTATTGTGCAGCCTCCCTGGAGGCAATGATGCACAGCTCCCCGAGCCTGCTAACAGCACAGGGTGCAGTTCACCACGTTCCAGTTCCCTGAGGCTGATAGCAGCAATTCAGAAGGGAGCTTTAAGCCATCGGGGTGCTTCTCCTACACACACTCGCTGTGCAGCAAACCAACCGATACAGCCTTGTGTCAGGCCCCAGCACTCCCAGACCACACTCTGGGGTGGTATCTCAGATTATGGAAATAATTATGGCAGCTCTCTTTCTGTATGTATTTCCGTGCCAGCTGTTCATGCTCCTTCAACCAAGGAGTGCTAGATAATAATTCAGAAGAGAGGAGTAAGAAGGTAAATTAGAGTGGAAACGGGGTGCGAGATGAGGTGCGCTGCTGCAGATGGCAAAGTTGCTCCAAAGGAAAAGGGCTCGAGAGGAGAAGACTCGTATGCTAACAGTATTGTGACTATGTTTAACTATGGGGAACCAGTCTGCAATGTAAGCTAAGGAGCAGGTTGCATATTTTGCTTCATCTAATATCGTTTCATTTTGTGTAAAGGATATGAAACTATGAATAGAAACTTGGCAGAAAGGAGGAGAAAACAGCTCAAAGCTTGTGCAGGATTCAAGTATGCTCCTGCTCCGGGCTCTGGTTAAGTTCAGAATGACCTTGAAAACACTAGTGGCCTTTTTTAATGACAGGCCTTGTTTCGAAACCAAACCACTGATGCTGATGAAGGCTGTTCAGACATTAGAATGCTTGATCTTTTGCAGTGTACACGCGATCTTTATTAAACCAACCTACTTCCAGAATTTGTCACCTGGCTTCTGGCATAATATTAAAGTTGAACACTTAAAAATCTCTGACTTTTGGAATTCCTCTCCTGTTATCCACATCCCATTACAATGATGTTGCTTTGGAACAAGATGGTTGCCAGCAGAGGACGCTGAGAAGTGCCAAATTTAATTTCAAATACATTTTGCTCATTGTTCGTGGTGAGGATTATTTCTTCACTAAGTTTGCTGTTCTCAGCTAAATGAGCTCAAGTTACCTTTAACCTCTTTGTAATATCAGTTTTGTTGAGTCTTTAAGGGAGTCTTAACAGCTAGTGCCCTTGACATGTTCTTCTGTGCACTTATGTGGCAGGAATGTTGTAGATCCTGGGGAATCCCTCCATCCAGCTGGTCTCTGGTCCATCACCTTAGTACCTTGCTGCAGACTTGAGAGGTGTCTTTGGGAAATAGGAAGTTGCTCAGTTGTCACGTGTTCACTTGTTACGGCTCTGCTTTCAGGGAGCCTAGATGAAGCAGTGAAAATTATAGTAAAGTGAAGGGGAAGTGTTTATGTAACTTAATTCTGCCAGGTCAGAATGACATTTAATGACTGGCTGGTAACTGATCCTTCACAGCCAAGCAAGTGCTTTTAATTCCTTTTTATAGTTTCACATTGGGGTCCCAAAATCAGATTTTGGATTCATTGCATACACTTCATTAGCATGCTAGGGATAGCCTCCAGCTATGTATGCACGTCTGTGTATCCATTTTGCATTTGAGGCAATTAACTAGTATTAGGAATAGACACTAATTGGATGGGAAGGAAAAAGTAGGTAGAAACATGCTAATGACAATTAAGATAATGCAACACATTTTACTTATATAAATTGTGTATGTGTGTGTAAAGAAGCCTTTTTTCAGATATCAAATAAGCCTGGCAAAAACTTGAACTCTTGCAGTGTGGACTGTATAGCATTCCCTGCTTTATACTAGCAGGTAAGAAGAAGGACCAAGTATGTGTTATGTTTAGTTTTACACAATAAATTGCAGCCAGATGTAAGCAAAGAACAGAGAGGTTTCAGGCCCACCAGTAGACTTTCGTCTCTCTCAACTTTCTCCAAAATGAGCAATATTGAACTATTGAACTTGCTGTGGCAAAGCCCATCCATAACATGGATTGTGTAGATTAGATATTTGGTGCTTAAAATGGAAAACAAAAAGTCAAAAAGCTTTGAATTCTGTTTTTAATTTAAAATGATTGTCCATTTAGCCATTAGTTGACAGTATTTTTAACCTGCTTGTGTCCTGTGGCCCTTACGTATAGCTCTGAAAAAAATGCTGTGACCATACTGTAGATAAACTGCAATCTAACTAATCCATTTTCCTCTCTTTTGTTAATCCCCAGAATGCAACAACCACAACAGCGTCGAATGTTCACAGCTGCCCTTCTGGCACTCGTTTTCCTTCTGGCCACCCTGAATACCACTGAGGCTGGCAAAAAAGAGAAACCAGGTAAGGACCAATGTAATCCAAAATTAATCCCAGGGGTAGATGGCATGCGTAGGAGAATGTCAAAGGCTTCTGATCTTGTTAGGAAATTCAGGACAGTCATTAACCTTTTGACACACAAGGTAGGGATTTGTGGCTCTAACATGTTGCTCTATCTTAAAAGGGAAAACAGAAATGGGTTTCCATGAAAACTGCCAGCTAGGCAGCCCCAGAGACTGAACTCAGTTTATTAAAGAGCAGGTATTGCAAGTCAGCTTGCCTTTAAATTTGTTCCGGGTGTGAGTTCACGCTTGAAGAGAGAACCACAGAGGAGCAGTTATGCTGCTCATTCAGGGCTGTATATGAAAATGCTACGGGTTCTGTGTGATGTGGAAATCATTCAGCAGTGATTTGAACTAAGCCTCTGCTTCAGATAGACAGCCCGACATCCAGTGGTAATTGCTTCCTGTCGGTGATGAACTCAGACCCTCATTATAGGTGAGACAGGCCTGAGGTGGAAAATTCACATCTGTCATACCCAGTTTTAATGATTTTTGTGGATGACATCTTTTAGTCTTTTATTTAAAGTCCTGCTATTCACAGACTACTTACATACTGGTTATTATGACCTGTGAGTCCTTATAATTAGTGTTCATATTGGAAAAGAATGTTTCTAATGTTAGAGCTGTATGGAAATATGAGAAAATGTGAACGAAAATATGGAAAAACTAAAAGGCAAATCATTCCATACATGTTATTTAAAGCTGCTTGTGCTTGTGATCTTTTAAACACTTAGATTTGATAACATTGCTAATTTTTCTCATCAAGCTTAAATATAATGATATAAATGAAGACCCTTCCTTTTGTCCTGGAGCAGCGAAACTGCTTTATTGTCAGCATTTAGAGGTGTTCTCATCAGATCCTGACCATTTAGATGTAGGATAACCAACAGCCTTACTAAATTTGCATTCAAATACCCTGCTCCGTATAGTTTGTTCTTTCCTTTTAAGTTCAGTTTATAGTCTGACACAGACGAGTGCGCGATACAAATGAAAAGTTTTGCATTTATACTCTTCCTTGAAGGTGCTTGAATCCTCTGATGCGTTATGTCAGCACATAAATTCTTATGTGTTTATTATGTAGGGCTTCAGTTGACACTGAAAATATTTATATGTGCTAGTGCACAGAGGAATGTCCTTTCTGAGTGAGCATTCCTGCATATTTTAATCATAGATCTTCATGGGTGTCTAGAGACTAGCCCCTCTTTCCAAAGTAAGAATCCACTGCAGAATATCCATGTGGTCCAATATACAGTGAGACTGAATCGCAGCGATCCACCTTGGTTTGGACTCCAAGTCTAGGAGGCTGACCTTTCTCTGTAGTCTTGTGAGGAGTACGCCAGTTCTTTTGCTTTTGAAGAAATTCTTTTAAGAGTATCTCCTTTATCTGTTCTTTCATGTGTAGTGACTGTTTAACAAGTCTAATGAATGGAAACTTTTCAATAAGCTCTGGGTACTGACGACTTCTCTTGCTTGCATTTGCTTCCTTGGCATCATCCAGAGAAAAAGGCAAAGAAGTCCGACTGCGGGGAATGGCAGTGGAGTGTCTGTGTGCCCACTAGTGGTGACTGTGGCCTGGGGACACGTGAAGGCACTCGCAGTGGAGCTGAGTGCAAACAAACCACCAAGACTCAGAAATGTAAGATTCCCTGCAACTGGAAGAAGCAATTTGGAGGTAAGCCTCTCTCTCCCAAGCTATTTGCTTAGATTTTTTTTTAAGTTTGGAAAAGGAAGTCTATATTTTCTGCTTAGCTCTGGCAAGTGTCTTGGTGAAGGGGGCTGTTATTTTTCTACTTCAGATTAATTGCAACTAAACTATGTAAGGCTATCAGAAGGCAACCTCCTCAGATCAAGCAACCTCTGTAGCTGACAGTCTGTGTAACAGACTTATTATAACCTCGTGTATACCCTACTGTCCTTTGATGGACAGCCATGTTTAAGGCAGCAATGTAAGCATCATTTTTTCTCCCACAGTGTGATTCTGCGCTATGAGTACCATGGTCTTTACGTGACCGTATGATGTAGGATTTATATCATGGAGCATGGGTGGCCACCAGTGTGGACATTGAAAGGAATGAATGAAACCAGTGTACTTTGTTCACATTGTTCAGAAAGATATAACACACCTGTCATATCATACCTGGACAAGATGTCTCTCCAGGAGTCATAGCTGATTGCTCTTGAAAAGTTAGCTTTTTCTCTGGTAAACAGCTTATAGGACTTTGACATGATCATGACCTTACCAAGGCAATCAGTGCAGCAGTTCCAGACTTGACAAATTTATTGTTCTATATAAGTTCTTCAAACTTAAGTCCTGTTTGATGCCTTTTGACATCAAGCAAATGGAGTGTCAGCCATATAGAATGTGAACAACATACCCCACTGTCATTTTTTCTTTCTATTTATTTTGTCGTTGCATCGCTGCCTGTGTCTTCCTTCATATGACAATAATATGCGTGCCAACCCAGAGAATTCTATTTTAAAGCATTTTTTCTTTGGGGGCAATTTTTTCCCCGTAACTGCTCTTTAAGTTTGTCTCAGGCTTGCTTTCTTTGCTTTCATGATCCTTCTGTCTGCAAGCATTGGCAGTGCATGATTTCCTTTTGGACTCAGATGGCTTTCTTGCTTCATGCTCAGTCATTCTGTTTTAAAAATGGCCATGTATTCACTTATTGCAGCGGAGTGTAAATACCAGTTCCAGGCCTGGGGAGAATGTGACTTGAATACTGCCTTGAAGACTCGAACTGGGAACCTAAAGAGAGCTCTGCATAATGCTGACTGCCAGAAGACTGTCACAATCTCAAAGCCCTGTGGGAAGCTTACCAAACCCAAACCTCAAGGTAAATTCCAGTGGCTGACAGGTACACACTAGTTCATTTAAGTCCCTGGATTTCTGATGTCCCACATGCTTCAATAGGAGCTTGGTAGTACAGAAGAAATTGTACTTTCTTGGTCTTTCTTCCGTGCTGTACTTCTGTGTCTAATCTCCCAGCTGTCAGATGGGCAGTATCCTTGAGCTATGTAGTCATGGCAGTCTGATAGACAGAAGTGAGCTGACGATTGGCCCTAATTGGAACCTTAGACCACTTGTGCTACTACCAGTTTGCTGATGCTCACTAGAGTACAGATACTTTCCCTAACTCATTTGCTGACATGAACACACCAAGAATAGCCTGCAAAAATAAATGTCTCTTACAGGATAAACATACCTTTCATATAGATTTTATTTGATAATGAATAATGGCTGGTTGAAAGGGACTGCTTTCTTTCTGGGCAGGTGGTAATGAAAGGATGAAATGCTCTCTAAACACTGAAAAGAGGGTATGTGAATGTTCTGCATGCTTTGGGTTATGAACTATTCTGAGAGGGGATAACGACACAACAGGGAATGTGTGTGTCTTATTTAACTGCAGTTAACATTGTAGTTCCTAACATACACACAGATATATAGGCCCTGTCACTGCTATTGTGTTTCTAGGTATCTCTTGGACAAACTTACTTCCTTGCTAATTACTAAGGGCTTTAATGTACACATTTGCTGAAGGAGTATGATGTATGTAGGATGATTTCTGTTGAGAGATGAAATTGTGAGGTTTTTTTTTCAAATATAGATGTGTTCTAAGTGGATGCCATCAGCTGTGCTACCTTAGCGTTTTATTTGGTGAAAACTATCTGAGGTTAAACATATTCGAGGCTTTGAAGATTTTGATTATTGCAAAGATATATTTAATTAGGACTGATAGGGGAGTTTGCATGAGTGATTTCCAAGCTGTGGACTTTGTTGCACCAGTAGTCTAAGGGGTACTTGTAGATGCCCCATGCTGCTTGTGTTGTCTGAAAAAACATCTCATCAGGAGATGTGTGATCTTATTGCTTAGCAGGTTGGAGGAGGACTTTTATTTTTCTCTTTTGGATTAAATTTCCATGTCTAAGTGTCACTACGGAGTTTACTGATGCTTCCTAGTGTCCTGCCAGGCGGCCACTGCTGTCTGAACCAGGACTAGCCATCCGCCTTGTTCAGCTCTTGCTGAATCAGTGTATTCTATCAGTGGTTCTCAGAAGAGGGAAGATGCAGACGGAGCTGAGTGTTGATGCAGGATCACTCTGTGACAGCAGTGCTGTTGGATGGTAGAGAGGAGTGTTCAAGTTACAGTTTTAAAGGCAACGTCTCAGTAGAGCTTGCTGAATTGGAGTAATTTTAACTGAGGTCTAGATATGAGTGATTTGCAGCTGGATTTGGATTGTGAAACTTGGGTTGTGTCAGACTGTAGCAAACATAGTTATGCGGTGTGACCTAAATGAGAAACCAATCTTATTTGATTTGAAGGAACATGAACAGAGAAGTAGCTACAAATGTAGGTTGTGATCATAAGCACTCGGCAGAAATTCTGCTCTTCTAATTTGCATTAGAAATCTTATAGCATCTTCCTGCATGCCACCTGTTCGTTCATCTGTTGTTGGCATTAGTGGGAGTGGGAATAGAATGTGTGGAAATCAAACACAGCAAGTCTGTCGAGGCCTTCCACTATAGATAAGATGTGTATTGCAGATTTGAGAAAAGATTCTGTGTACAACTTCATAGGAGCTACACGGGACAGTGTATTAGCAGTACAAGTAGAAACTAAAATAGGAAATTGGATTACTGAGATTGTTACTGTGAAATTTTGTGCCCTGCTGAACTTTGTTTAAAAGATCTGAGTGCTGAAATGTTAGTGGAAATGAGAATCTCTGTTTCTTCCTGAGGCGAAAAAAATGCAGGTTGGAGGTTAGTCCTTCCTCCCCCAAAACACAGTCACATCTGGTCAAGATAGAGGAAGAAATAAACCATATTCCTTCTATAGTTAGAGTAGAGCCCAATGTAATTCTTTGAAGAATGATGAGTAATATAATTATTGTTTGATCGCTTAGAAAGGGGTGCAGGCGTATATTTGGCTCCCTCTTCACTCCTAGGTAGCCTCACGTCAGTGGCTCAAGACCACAGGAGAAAAAAGCATACCAGAGCTTTTTTGGAAGAAGCTTTTTTTCTCCTGAGACACACTGTTGTATAAGGTCTGTATTTTTATGCAACTGGAGCTGTAAATGCTGATGAACTGCAGTCAGCTCCGCCAGCGATTGCCTAGAATATTAAGGTGGTGGCTGTGTAGCAATGATTTACCCAGGAGGGAGAGGACTGCAGGTCTTATTGATTAAAATGATGTACTCCTCCAGTAAACTGTTATGTTTTTGACTAGTATATTCTTCAAGAGCAACATCACTGAGTACATCTCTGACAAAATAAGTTGAGTGTACCAAACGCAGATGTGAATTGAGAACATTTTAACGGTCATTTTCACTGCAAAATGCCAGTGTATTTACTAAAGAGTTGTTTTAATGATTTTGCTGACAAAATCCCTTCGCTTTGAGATGTTCTTCTTATTAGAGTTGTGTTTGTAACCGTTACATTACTTTTTCTTTTGATTTGGTACTATACCTAGAGAGAGCAAGAGCTCCCCATTTAGCTTCTCCAGTCAACTGTAGTTTTCTGTGTCTTCTGTTATTTTCCGTTAGTTGCCTGCTTTTAAAGCTAAAATCTTTGACTTTTAAGTATACTTTTGCATAACAGTTTATCCGTGATAAGAATATTCTCTACTGGCCTTAGTTAAATTCCTTCTATTGCAGATGAATTTTTTTTTCTGAGATGAAGTGCCTTTACTACACACAGTATTCTAGGCATGTCCTCTACTGATTTGTGTTGAAAAATAGCAATGTAGTGTTTCCTTTATCTTTCATCATTGCACTCACTAACTGTAATGTACTTGCCCACTAAACTAAGTATGTTTTTCTTTTCATCACTATTGCATGTGGAATGGATATCTTTATCTGAGCCTTTCACAGTTGTCCATGAGTCTTACCATTTTTTAAAAAATGAATTAGTGCATTTAACTAAAAATTCAGGAAAGTGTGTTGGTGGGTCAGCTTGTGTCTCCTAATGTTACGAGTTTAAATATTGTGTATCACATTTCACCTGACACAATTCTGTACTGTGTCTTGGTGTCTGAATTTCCTCCTCACATTCTCTACGCTTGGAGAATAATGCAGATGAACTGAAGGTGTCTGTAACTGCTGCTATCCTCTTGGCTTATTCACATTTCCAGTTCATGAACAGTGCCACGCAGCAACTTTGCTCATAGTGTGAAGCCTTTGGAAGGATTTATTTATTTATTTATTTATTTATTTATTTATTTATTTATTTATTTATTTATTAGCAAGAGTTTGTAGGTTTTTTGTTTTGCAGATTTTCCAATGGAAGTGTATTTTGCTTTTACAGGAACTTTTATAAGCTGCTCCTAAATTAAACCAGGAGATACTCATTAACCAGGAACCAATGCCTGCCTGATAAACTGGTAATCTAGGAGTCCTTAAGAATTTGTGTTATCATCATCGTTAGTCAGTATTCATAGAAAAGCCTTAAATTGGTCTTGAAACACTCCCATTACTTTGGAAACTAATTTTACCTCTTGGATAACTTTTCTTAAAAATATTTGCATTGTTTTCCCTCATGAGCAGTTGCTCTGTCTCAGAATTTTGTCTTTGGCTAGTACTTCTAAGCAACCAACTTGGATTGCAGGCAGGGGCAGTTGGACATCTCAGAGCTTACTGCTTATGAGAGGTCAATTATTAGAGAAACTCCGCTGGATATTGAATTTAAAGGACAGCTGATGATGAATCAGGCATTTGGAGCTCATCTAGATTTCTCATGAGCTCTCTGCTCTAGAGCTTTCCTGAGGTGTTCTCCGATTGGATGATGGCAGCTTGGGCTGCTGGGCCAACGCACAGCTAAAGTTGTTGTACATTCTTGAATCTTGTTCATTCATTTTGAGAGAGAGATTGTCAGCAACGTGACAGTTATATCCCAGACACTATGCTATGTATTTAGTACACAAATGAGGTCATGAGAAAACACGTCTCAGAGGCTGGAAAGGACGAGAGGATAATTTTTATCACAGAATCCCAGCAGAGGCAGCCCCCGTCTCCTCCCACACACACAACTGCATATTCTAATCAGTGTCAGCAATGCCAGGGATGCTCAAGGTCTCTCTAAACTATCTTGACAGATGTGAAAGAATCAGGCACTTCCGTGGAGCACTTGCTCTCATGGCCAACTTGCACTGGAGAGCAGAAAACACTGTCGACGAGCTCCATCTGGCCTGCTTCACGGCCACCCAAACTTGATGGATGATTGTTCAAGTTCCAGCCAACCAGAAAGTAAAAGAATGGGGTATTGTCAGGAGTCAGGAAACATTTTGATTTAGCTGCTGAGAAAGAAGGAATTTACTTTTAGTGAGCTGGGTTGCCTGGTAGTCTTCTCTCTCTTTTGCCACTTTATCTTTATGTCACTCTCTGATTCTTCCTGTTGCCTTCTCGATCACTCTTGTGCTTTTAGCCATTATTCTTCTGATGAAGATAAAGTCAAACAGAATAAGCAAAGACCACCCGCTCTTTTTACAAGGAGCCCATTGCTTTTTTAAAATTCAGCTACTTTTTCTCAGTTAACTTTTTGCACCCGTTGTATTTATTTCTTCTTTATTACTTTCTTATATACAGTTTATAGTATGTCTGATAGTGAATTACTTTGCCCTGGCTAAGCTCAGCTCTTACCACACAGGCAAACAATTTCAACGAGAGCTGGCACACATTCACTCCATTTGCAGCTGCTGCTGTCTTTGGTAATGGCAGTGGCATCCAAACATCTCATCCTGCAGCACACAGTGTTCTGAAAGGTTGCTCACCTTCAGGCGAGATCAGCTACAGCTGGCAATGGCTGTGATTTCTTTCCCGTAGTGTCAATCTGGTAAAGAATTTGAGAGTCTCACAAGCTGACAGTACAGTTCTCTGTACAGTTGTACAGTTCTCTGTAGTTTTCCTGCAGTAGAAGAAACATTATGCTCTGTGTGTTTTTACTGATTTCACATAATTTGAAGTGCTTAACTCAAGAGATTAGTGTAATGCAAATACTCTGTATTACATCCTGTCTTTTATCTGGGAATCTTTACAGCTCAGAATTAGATAATCCTCCAATATCACTCCTGAGACCTGTAGAAGAAGAGTTTAAAGAAAAGCAGTAATTGATAGGCAGAAATGCTAAATGATTTTCCAGGGTTGCACAGTGGTGGTGGCAGCTGCAGACGCTTAGCTAGGAGCTGTTAGCTCTCGGTTGGATGCTCTGAGGGGGTATCTGTTCCTCGCTTTTTTCCCCACTCTCTGCAAAACGTGACAATTTACTTCAAGTTAAATGTCTGAATACAGTCTTTAATTATAGTCTTTGTTTTGACTTTAGTAATCTCAGTGGGTTTAAGATAGCATTTGGCACTAATGTCTTCTAATGTCTTAGGCATGTTTGATGTGAAAACATAGAGCTGTACTTCTGTTCCTACGTAGATATATCCCAGCCCTACTTCGGTGCCAGAAACAGCATACAGCAGGTGCTTTTAGGGCTCTGTAGTGGCAGTCTTAATTCCTGCCTGAAGACAGGACATATCAGTGCCTTGCGAGAGGCGACTCTGCATTTTGGCAGAATGACTTGGCTGCTGATGGCAGAAAGGAGCTCCTGGTGATATTGTCTGAATGAGTTGCTTACCTGGTATGAAGCTATTAATTGCTCAGACAAACTTGGTGTCACACTGGAATAAAAAGAGCCACCTGTGGCCTCCTCCACATGTTGAACAAGCTGCTCTTTCTCTGGTGCCCTCCCTCAACTTTGCCTTTGTGCACAACAAAATAGATTTATCTGCTTCTAAGGAGTATCTGGAGGAGACACATGAGGAGAAGGAATGATTTACTACCACTGTGACTTTGTTGTATTTGAAAGATGCCGGTATCTCCTGTTTTGGCATCACACCCATGCTGTATCTCCCTCTGTAGGTTGCAGAGTTCCCCGTCTTTAATGTAACTCATTAGTTGTGCATGCATGCTGTTAGCATAATAATTAGTATTACAGGAGAATAATAGGATCTGCTCAAACTAATTAGATATAAAAATGAGGGATTTTCTCATATTAGGAAACAGCTGTGAAAGTTAAACAAAAACCTGAAAGGCAAAATTGGGAGGTTTTTCTCCTCTTCTAAAGCATGAGGCTGGTTTTCTCAGCAATGGCCTGTGACACCACCTGGGAGTCAGCAGTGAAATATAGTGCTCTGGGCTCTGCAGGGCAAACACTGGCAGTGACTGTCCAGTGGGAACAGCATCGCTTGCTGTTGTTATTACTGCTATCATCACGATTATTTGTGTTGCATGAGTGCCCAGAGGCCCCTGTTGAAAAAGGGTGCCTTTGTACTAAGCACTGTATAAACATTGTGAGAGACAGTTTTTCTATGAATAATTTATCCTTTATGGAGCTGAGAAATGTGAAATGTGGTAAGAGAAATAGTGGTCTGGAGGGGCGAGACGGGGTTCTAAATGCTTGCTTGTTTCCCAGTGCTCTCTGCTAAGTCTGAGGACTAGTTATTTTGAGATGACATACAGCTCCCTGGAAACTTTAGTCCCTGAGACAAATCCCCATGATTTTGCTTCTTGATGCTATATCCTGAGGAAATATAATTTTTGTTACAAATTTGAATGGAAACTAAGTCATATAAGAAAAATTAAACAAAACTTGGCCACAGTGTGGACCAGCCTCAAACAGCTAGCAAGCTGCTGGTACAGTCCTAAGCTGATAACATTTGAATGTCTTTTCATGGTACTTTTTCCTACTTCCACGTCTTTAGGTTTCTTGGAGGCTTCCCACTACTGTTTCTTTTGGGACTGCTTTTGTACCTTTGAGTATTAGACTGGGCAAATAATTTGAACACATTGTCAAATCATAATGTAATATTTATCTCATTGATGTAGTTCTGAGCAGGAAATGCATGCAGGAAAGGGAGAAAGAAATACTTTTTAAGGAGTTATTTCCAAAATTCAGGATTTTTGTTTGCTCTGCAGCTTTTACAGGTGTTTTTGAAAATAGAAAGTTTGAGAAATTTCATGAGAAAACATCCCCCTCTGCTCTGTATTTCAAATTTGTTTTTCAGTGTTGCCCCAAATGATGAAAAAGTGGATGTGACAAATGCTCTTGTTTAACTCTCTTGTGGCTGCAGGAGTTTCTTTCAGTGTTTAGTACAGACCTTTGTGGGTGAAAACCTAAATCGTTTCATGTGTGCCAATGCCCTTACGTGCTCATCCTCTCACTTTGCTGGCTTGCAGCAGCAGTCCAGCCTCCTTGGCAATAGTCCGTGCCCTTGAGCTGTAAAAATGCCTGAAGCTATGGGAGTTACTATGATAAAAGATATGCCATCAGCAAATGTTTACACTCATTACTGTGCCCAGCAGCAACAGAGAGAAAGCTCTGTTCCTTCCCTTTCCTTCTCTGCTTCTCCACTTCCTTTCCTCTCAAGCTTTCCTTCCCACCCCCTGCACTTCCTCTTTCAATTTCATTTTGTATATCAGCTCCTACCTGTGTTTTCTTCTGTATGTGCTTACTGCAGGGTATTTACTGACAATTGTTGTGTGGCACATAGATCAAAGCAAAGCCTATGTCCCATGATCCAAGAAACAGATCCACTATGAACCACAACTGGGAAATGCATATGAGATTTTTAAAAACTATCTCAATCAATTGGGGTGCCTATTTCCAGTAAATCACAAATAAAAATTTTCCCACTCCCCCAAAAAAACTATTTACTGATCTCAGTTTGACCTATGAGCTGACTCAATATATGATCTTTTGCTTCTCTTTAGACATATGTAGGTAAATACCAAAGTCCAGAGGGAGTATTAATACATTTTGTGTTCATCAGTTTCCAGCAGACATGTCAGTGCAGAATAAATTGTAAACTGTGAATGTGTCAGTCTGTTCCTGCACCTGTCTTACTAGCACTGATATGGACCTTCTGGGTAGCATAGACAGAGAGCTAAAGAACCACCCGGTACCCTGTTGATAACACACATTGCAGAATGTCTTCCTGAGTGGTATGGTGCAGTTTTAGCCTTTAGGTTTGAACTGGATCTACCATATGTTAAACTGGGTAGAAATTAAGAGATATCCAAAATGGAAGTTAGCAGGTAAGAAGCAGAGCAGAATTTACTTGGAGAAGATGGGTTGAAGTTGTGGAGAAATTGAAAAACATTTATAGACTACTAGAGAGAGAGATTAAAGAGCATAGGGATACAGTATAAAATAAATTGTGATATAATAATGAAGTAACAGTGATATCAAGATCATTGATTCTTTGAAGAGTTGTTGCTTTCTGCTGCTCTTTAGCTAGTGGATTATTCTATCCAGTAGAACTGAGTTTTTCAAAAGAAATCATTTTGGAACAAAACCACCATCATATTATAGCTTTTCCTTCTTATGCTGATTTGTAAAAGATAAATGTTTCATGTAAGGTAGGAAAATAAGAATAAGAATAATTAGTTGGCCATAAAAGCTCTCTAGAAGCAAAAGAAATATCTTTACATTTAAAGAGTATTTCAGAAATCTACAGACTTATTCCTTCTATAATGAGAATCTCAAAACAGTATTGATTCTGTTCTTGGAGAACAGCAGTCATTTAGGGTGAGGTTTTTTATTCTTTTTTTTCACTGAGAAGGGAAATCCTTGGCCTCCTCAAAGCCAAGACTGCTACGTACTACATGAGATTTCATGCAGATTCTTTGGAAAATTCGCCTCAATGGCAGATAGAGAGCCTGCTAGAAAAGCTGACCACCTCTGTACTGAGTGGGGCTGAGCACTAGTTCCTGGGAAGACTGTGTCCTGAACACCTGTGTTCAGGTGTTGAAATTCTTTGTCCTAACCTTCCATCGCCACAGCTTTTGCCCTTGCAAATGCTTTTTATTACTTTTGAGTGCACTGACTTACTCACGTGTATAAGAGTTCAGCAGTGCCATGACTGAATTGCTACCTTTGCCTCATCAAGTGAAAATAAATACCTTCAGATACCTTAACTTACAAAGCTTGGTCTCCATTAAAGAGTAATTACTTCCTTTTTGTGCCTTATACATTAAAGGTGGCTTCAAGTGGTATGTGACTTCTTTTTGGCATAATTGCTTTCCTGCACTGCTTGCACAGTAAGAGTGAGGCGTCAGAATAAAGGCTATTTAAAGAGGGCTACTGCCATTTCAGATTGAATAGAAAAGGTTCTGCTTATCAAATGAAGTCATTTAGTCAGTAAGGTCCTGAACTTAAATTCACTGGAATTTTTGTTACTTGTCATCATGCAGACAGAAATGAGTCCAGCACAAATCCATGTCCACACAGCCTTTAATCCTATGAATAATTCTTATGTGTACAAGCTTTTATAGTGTGATTCACATAATAAATGATTAGAAAATCAAGTGCATTTACATTGAAGAGTCACAGAATGATTGAGGTTGGAAGGGACCTTGGAGACTGGTCCAACCCATCTGCTCAAGCAGGGTCACTTAGAACATGTTGCACAAGGTCATCCAGGCAGATTTTGAGTATCTCCAGAAAAGGAGACCTCATAACCTCTCTGGGCAACTTGTTCCAATGCTCTGTTACCCTTAGATTAAAGATCTTTTTCTCATATTCAGATGTAATTTCAGATGTTTTCCAGTTTGTATCCATTGTCCCTTGCCCTCTTGCTGGCCACCACTGAAAATAGTCTGGCCCCATCCTCTTGACACCCTGTCTTCAGATATTTGTATACACTGCTCAGATCCCCTCTTTAGGCTATGCTCATAAGAGAGATGCTGCAGTCCTCTAATCATCTTTTGTAGCCCTTCACTGGACTTACTCCAGTAGTTCTGAGTCTCTCTTTCGTACAGGGGATCCCAGATGCTCCAGATACAGCCTCACCAGGGCTGAGAAAAAGGTGGAGGATTGCCTCCCTTGTTCTGCTGGCAACACTCTTCCTAATGCGGCCCAAGGTGCCATTGGCCTTCTTGGCCACAAGGGCACCTTGCTGTCTCACAGTTAACTTCTTGTCCATCAGGATTACCAGGTCCCTCAAAGTGCTGCCTTCCAGAAGCTCAGCCCCAGCTTGTACTGGGACATGGAGTTGTTTTTCTCTAGGTGCAGGACCTTGAATTTGCCTTTATTGAACTTAAGGAGTTCCTCTCTGCCCAAGTCTCTCTGAATGTCAACATAGTCCTCTGGGTATGTCGCCAGTCCTCCCCCTTTTATATCATCAGCAAACTTGCTGAGGGTCTCTCTGTGCTTTCATCCAGGACACAGATGAATAAGTTGAACAAGATTGGACCCAGTACTGATGCCTGGGGCACACTGCTAGCTTTAAAGAGTAGACTCTGCACTGCTCATCATAACTTTGCTATTTAGCCGGTTCTCAATCCAGCTCACTGTCCACCGATCTAACTAACACTTCCTGAGCTTGTTTATGAGGATGTTATGAGAGACACTGTCTGGGTCCACCATCCCCAGAACTCTGAAAACCTGTTTGATGGTTTCCAATTTCCCCTTGGTATCATTAGTGCACAGATGGAAGAGCAGCAGAGGGTTATAGGGAAGAAAAAGAGATTTTCAAGCCCAGGTTGGTTGACACAGTCCATTTTTGCAAGGCTGTTTGTACAGGCCTATGTGGGTGTTTGTATCTGGCTGTAAATACTTTGGGTTCAAGTTGGCTGTGCAGTGCTAGTGCTTGATTACTGTTCTCTGTGGGAATTGTGAGGTATTCTGAACTTGATCTTTGCATGTGTCCTGGTCCAAGATCTTGGCCTCCAGCTGTGCAAGAGCTCTGTTCTCCCCCTCTTCAAAGCAGAGTCAACAGAAAGCATATACTATTAAATATAGATGCAAATGGAGGACAATTTAAATATCTTTATTAATATTCTGGACCATAATTAGCTCACTCTCCAGGTCCTTTTGTTTTGCTGCAGGGATGCCCAGGGATGGTAAAATAAGTGCATAGCTAAGAATTTCCTTGATGTGAAGGAGGGGCCATCCAATGTGGAGAAGGCATAGGTACTCCTCTTGCTGCTTTCCCCGGTGTGGCCGTGTGTTGAGGCATGCCAGGGGCAGAACCACAGTTTGGCTGGGGCGCTGATGAACAGTTCTGCAGGTGGTGATCTGTGTGATGCAGCCCAGGCTGCTGTTGTCTGTCTTTGCATGAGGCCATGTTGCTGGCTCATGCTCAGCTCTCTGTTGAATTTCATGAGATTCTTGCTAGCCCAATCTCATATCTTCAATCCCTCTGCATTGCAGCACAGCCTTTTCTTATAACCAGCCACTCCTCTGAATTCTGTATTATCTGCAAAAACTTGCTGAACCCACACTCCATCCTGTCATCCAGGTCATTAATGAAGAAGTTAAAAAAAGTATTATCTGTTTATGTAGGCTGATACTACACCACTGCTACACTAAACCGTAAGTGAATGACCTCCAGGTTGACTTTGTCCTGCTGATCACAATTCTCTGTGCCTAGCAGTTCAGCCAGTTTTCAGTCCTCCTCACTGTCCACTAATTTTGTCTGTACTTTATCACTTTATCAGAAAATTTATGGGAGATAGTGTCAAAAGCCTTATTAAAATTGAGATAAGCAACATCCTGTGTTGTCCATTTGTTCACCAAGCCAGTCTTCTCATCATATGTGGCTTTCAAGCTAGTTGAGGCTAGGCATGATGTCCCCTTCATAAATCCCTGCTGACTGTTCCTCATGACATTCTTGTCCTTATTATGTCTGGAAATGGCTTCTGTTTGCACCATCATCCTTTGAGGGACCAAGTGAGGCTTATTGGTCTGTAGTTCCCTGAATTTTCCTCCTTTATCCTTTATCACCAAGTCTCCTGCCCCATTCCACACTGGGCCTGCATTTTCCCTAGTCTTCCTTCTGTTGCTAATATACTTGCAGAGACCCTTGTTGCCTTTCATGCCTCTTCACAGATTCAATTCCAGATGGACTCTAGCTTTCTTGAAACCATCCCTGTGTTCTCAGACAGTGTCTCTATATTCCTTTGGACTCACTGTCCCTGCTTGCTTTTTATATTTGGATTTTGTCAATAATATGACAAAGACTTCTTGTCCTCTTTGCTTTATTCCCTGCATTTCAGGATATTGAGCTCAGAGAAAGTGATCCTTGAAAATCAACCAGCTCTCCTGAACCCCTCTTCTTTCCTGGTCTGTATGGGATTCTTCCAAGCAGATACCTGATCAGGATAAAGTCTGTTCTCTTGGAATCCAGGGTTGAGATCCTGCTTCTTGTTTGTTTACCAATCACAGAACCTTGAGCTCCACCACAGGTAGCTCATAGAAATGTCACAGACTGGTATCTGGCTGGCTCAGCACTGAAAAAATTGTACTATTTTGCTTTAAAGCAAGCAAATGAGGCCATGAGTAGATTCAGGTTAAAATTCTGTGTGGGCTGGTATGCAGCTGGATTTCATTTGCAGAGTACCTCACTGCAATGGCTCTGGATATTAGTGCTAGCAGATGTCTGTAGCAAACACATCCCTGTAGACAGTGCACAGGTGAGAAAAAGGTGGAGTCTGTGGCTATTTTCCTTCCAAGTATCACATTAATCAAGCAGGCGAGGTGAAGGAGGCTGCTGTTCACACAGGTTGCTTGAAGAACTGGCAGTGTACTGTTCAGGGTACACTGTGTTAATGTTCTTGCTTCCTTCTGAGCATTAGCAAGCTCAAGCTGCTGTGCAGGGCCGATGAGATGTGGAAGCAGTGGTATGGTGGCTTCCTGTCAGAGGCTGCTATGAGTGGGCATGGCTTAACAGATTGTTATAAATTCGGAAGGCAGACTGGAACCACATTAAAATGTCTGATGGGAAATGGCTCTTCTTACTTAATATGCTAATTGAAAGTCTCACATCTTTCCTAAGGTGAATGGAATTCAGGTGTTTTTTCATGTATGGAACGGAAACCTGGATAAATGGATTTATTAGATGCAACATAGCTATGAGATCTTTCCCTGGGAAGTGAGACTGTACTGGCATTGCACACCAAGCTTGTCATGGCCTTTTCACATGGTGTCAGTGCTGGCATTGATTGCGTGGCCACCCTTTGAGTCAAATCTGGCTATCATGGGAAGAGAAAAACATTTCAGATGTAGTGATCTGGATGACATGGATCCCTGTGTGGCTGTGTAAGCTGATGTGATATTATACCATAGACATTGAAATTTAAATGTGAGGGAAACAAACTTGAGTACAACCAAAGCGTGAGTGGCACAGACACATAGCTTGCTAGCTACAGACACACTCTAGTCCTGGCCACAGTCAAAACAGACAGAAGGTGTCTGTGAACAACTTGAGCACTGGGGACCATCAGAGTGCACAGAGCAACATTTTTATAGGTCTCCATCTAGCTATTGGTGTCTTGGATAGGGTTTTTAAAAGTGCGTAGGAGGTAGGAAATAATCGAGCCATTTTCTTTTTTTTCCTTTTTCGTGTTACCTAAAGTCCAGGAGTTCGTGCTATTTCATGGTGTAAATGTGGTTTACATCAGTGCAGCTTATCCTTCTGAATGATTAATCTGCAGTGGTGTGTATAACTTTCATATAAGCATAATTACATCCTAGATAGGAAGGTTTCACTCCAGTGAGGTAGGAAGCAGAGTTAGTTGTCTTCCTAGTTTGCTTTGGAAGTTTGGATGAAATGCAGATTATTGCAAGTTAAACAAGGGGAAAGATTTTGTTTTTTTCCTTTTGTAGAAGGTACAGATACAAGGACAGCAGAGTGCAGCCAAGTACAAATGAATAAATACTGGATTGTCTGGTACCTCAAGTGAAGTGCAAGATGGATATTCTTTGAGACCAAGGACCTAGTTTGATAACACAACAGCTGCTGACCAAACCCATCTCCTGCTAACGAGTGACTTCAGTCCTACTGTGAACTGTGCATACTCTTCCTTTCTGTGAAATACTATTAGTGGTCAGCATATATTCATGTCTCCTTTGTGAAATTATTGAAATCTGCAGAGTTTCTTTCAGCTTTCCCTGGGTCTGGATAGATTTTAAAAATTCCAGAACCAGTCAGAATGATAAAATATCAGTTTCTTTTAGAGAAAAAGGAAAGAAAGAGAGGGAGAAAAATTGATATAGAATCCAGGAGAGTCAGTGATACGGTGCCTTTGCTTAATCCAATAGCTTTAGCTTTCAATTGGAAAATTAGAGGAAAACAAAGTTCAAAAAAGGATAGGAGAAGTGAGACATACATTTACTAGGAGAGAAGAAAAGCTTTTATTAAAAACAAATACCATGTTAATGACAAATGACATTTTGGAGTGACAATTTGTAGAATAGTTTCAGATTCTCTGCTAGGCCTCTTTGTGAATTTCTTTGACCTAACGTCTCTGTATTTCCTCTACTTATGCCATGATGGAAATTGCTGCAGATGATAATGCTGTTACATTAACTTTCATTTCTACTATCTCCTTGTTCCCATATGTGCCACAGATTTGTCAGATCATCGTGTACTCCATACTCCTTTCCTTATCCTATCAGTGCTAACAGGCCGGGATGACCCTGCTCTCATGGCTCCATAGGGCCAAGCTTCAGTTGCCTTAAAGTGTACCTGGGTGTTCATCTCAAACAAAAGAGGGAAGGGTTGACAGTGCTGAAGAAACAAGGGCGCTTTCTCACCACACTCTGGAGTTGCTCTTGCATTCAGAGGAAGCCAAAGACTAATAGAAGGGAAGCAAGGGAGGGAGGGGGCTGCGTGGGCAGGGTGTGCAAAGCTTTCTTCCAGTTCTCCACTGAGCCATGACCCGGTTTCGCTCGGAGCTGCCTGCTGTTTTCTTATTTCCAACCAAGATCCTGAGACAATGCTTTGCATGCCAAACAGGGTCAGCCACTCAGATAGGAAGGCTTCAGAACTGGACATAAACTCCCCTTTCCATGTTCTCCAGCTCCTTATTCATTCCTTTTTATTTTTTTTTTATTTCTATTTCCCCTTTACCTGTTTAGAATGAAGAAACAGAATTAGTTGCATGCACAGAGAAAATGTGAGATATGGAAATGAGTCTTAACTTTCATGGGTGTTGGCTTAAATTTATTTCAGTGACTGCTACATGCTAATTTTTTATGGTTATTGTTATCTTGACAGAATCCAAGAAGAAGAAAAAGGAAGGCAAGAAACAAGAGAAGATGCTGGATTAATAGAGCCAACTTGGGCAGTGTGAGAAAGGGACATCAGGAAACACTATCAGTTAATGGTTTCATTTATACCTAGGCATTTTATCCTAAAATTATTTATAGCTTAATGGTACAATAGAAGGAAACAAGCAAACACACAGAAAAAAAAATCTTTTTTATTACGTTAGTATTTTTAATGTGTAACCCTAACAACAATTTTTAGAGGCCTGCAATAAAGGACTCCAAACTCATTTAGAAATTTACATCTATTATATACTGAACAATGTAGAAGTTTTAAAAATATGTTTTCTCAAATATTGCTGTAGGTCTCAATCTTGTAATTACTCCATGCAAGCAGAACCTGAACCTGTAGAGCCCAGCTGAAGGCAGTGGTGCCCTGTGTGGACATAGGGGTCTGTCTGGATGCAGTTATATTTAAGATTGGAACCTTGTCTGAAAAAAAAAAAATAGTGAAGTGTGGAAGCAGAAAAGATTAATGTTTATATTTTCTCTTCTACAGATAAACCTGGTCCACCTGCTGCATTTGATGTATCAGAAAAAAAAAAAAAAAGAAAAAAAAGACAAAAAGACTTTGTTTCTTAAGTTTTTACTACATCTAAGTAACTGTATGAAATCATAAGTTTAAGAAAAGGATGGGGGCATTTCATTGAGTATTTGTAGGAATTTTTTTGTATGTGTTGTGAATGTTCATTCCAAAATCCCACCATTTCTGGGCAAAACATCAGTAGCACTGCTTCTGTTCTTGGTTGCACTTTTCTTGTGTGCAGGAAAAACTCTTGAATACTGTCTTTCAATGGCTGGATATAGCCGAGTCTTAAATTTTCATGATTTTGAAGCAGGCTAAAAAGGATTTTTTTTTCAAGTGGAATGATAGTGATACTCTCTGTTTTTTACTATGTCAACACTGGTGGATGATAGTCTTCTGTTTTATCTGCAAGAACAGAAAATGCTTTCTTTTGTTTGTTTACTTTGCCAGCAGGGAGACTACCCTTTTCACATAAATCTAGTTGAAAGGGTTGTGATTCTGCCTGACCCAACTCCCTTTTGTATCAGCAGGAATCTTCCTGTTGATTTCAATTATAGTTAGTTGAAAAATAGAAAGTATATATGTCTGGTGGAAGGTAGCAGAAGAAATTAGTTTGGATAGTACACATTTTTGACCAAGAAAGAAACAATTTGAGGGGTCCTGAAACCAGTAGAACCAAATTAATTTTTATTTCTCTCTTAATAAAGCCAAGGGGAAGTGACAGAACAGCATCTTTTGTTTTCTTCCATTTCCCAACCTTGGAAAAATTCAACCGATTTAAAAATAATTCTGTGAAAGTTTTTGTTCTCAGAACAGTCCATGGAGTAAAAAAAGATATACATATAACTAGTTGGTTTTCATTCTGCTCCCTTTTACCTGAGTATTTCAAATAATTGTAAGTCCTGAGAAAACTCAAAATAGAAAAAGATCTAAAAAAGGACTGTTAGAAACAATTTTACAGAATTATTTTACAAACTAAACAAGGTTCAGCTCAGCCTTCTTAGAGGAAACTTAAACGATTTTGGTACACTGATTTGTTTTAAAATTATTTCTTCTAAAATCTAAGCCTTATATTTCAATGGCTAGATCTAAGATGTGTCATCTCTGTAGACCCCAGGCCTGCTTGCTGATGGGCTCCCATATATTCCTGCAGAAATCTATTGACTTCAGTGAAGCTACAGGAAGGCACATTTTATATAAGTAAAGCATTTACTCTTTGGGAATTCAGCTTGTAGACCCAGCAGAGAGCCTTTTGCTAGACTTAACTTTTGTTCCTATGCAAAAAGTACTCCAAGGCTTGCCTTGTTTTTGCTCATGTTAAGGGGAACCACTGATCTGAACTCACAATGAGGCAACTCTTCCTGTAGACATTCCCAAGCCCTTCTAAGGTCAGTTAGCCAAGGCTACACATAATTCAAGATCGCTAGCCACTCAAGTATTTCCCACTGTCTTTGGGTGGGTCTTGCAGTCTGTGTTTATACCTTTCATGTTGTGATTACATTGTTAAACATATCTGAGCCAATGGCATAGTTAAAATGTCCCCAACATGTGGTGGACGTGCAATGACCAAATCAAAGATAACTTTTCAAGTTGCCATTTGCAAAGGCTTAGATCTAGGTACTTCTGGGTGCTATATGGTTTGTTCATGTCCTGTTCAGAACCACTAGTGCTCATGCCTCAGACTTAAGCTAATGGATTGATAAGTCTGAATGAAAATGAAGAGAAAAAGGAGGTTTTTCACTCACCAAAGTTTTGTCTGTCTAAATGCTGCATCAGTTCACTTAAAGTGGTTCAGCTTTGAGCACAAACACTGTTGCGCCATTGCATTACATTGGTTAACCTACTCCCTCTTTCACAGGGAGCTGGCAGGAGCTGGAAATGCTGCAGAGACTAACAATCTTGACTGTCCTTTAGCATACCTTCAGGTGTGACTTGTGATTTTCACCTCTGTAAGAAGAAAATATATTTCCCTTTGCTTATCCTCCATGAACTGTAGCCTTATCATTAAATATCAATCATCTGACTTGTTATAAGAACATTCCTAACAGTTTTTGAAGGAGGCCAGTCAAGCTGCCATTGTTAGAACTGCAGTGTAGCAGAAGAGAGTTTACAGAAAACAAATAATAATAATAAAAAAAATCCATATTAGGACCAGAAGAAGGCTTTGGGGGGTCATCTTGTCTGACAGTGTAGTGGGGGTCGTTGCATCAAATGAATTCTATATTTTGCCCTTCTTGTCCATTCGGTGATTCTCAGTTAAGATAACATAATGTAGCATAAGAGTGTTGCACCAAACAATACAAAGTTTCTTTGGATTGAGGATTAGGATTAAGGTAAGAGATATTAATCACCTAAGGATGAATCTGCATCCAGGCCCTGGATTCCAGCAAGTTTAAGTTTAGGGAACCTCTAAATAGGCTGAACCATGCTCCTACGTAATCAATCAGGCTTGCCTATATCTTGATTTAAATCTGAATTTGAGAATTAGGACGTTTTCTCATTGGGACGTATCTCCTGACAAAGATGTTTAGATTGAAAGAAAATCTTTGCTTGTCAGGTTAGCATATTTAATAGACTCGTAAGTGAAGCAAGTCTATTGCTTAAAGTATGTTTTAGGACAGGGTTCCTAGAAGGGAAGAAGCATGCTATATATTCAGGTAAATACTGAGTTGCAATCCACTCATTCTGGTCTTCCAACTCCATAATGACTTTCTGGACAGTACTTTTCAAGGGAGAAAAATGAGGAGAAATATAAGAACAATGACATAACTTTTCAACTGATGCTGTAGAATAGATCATGGGGCCCTATCCAAAATGAGCAGAATACTGTAGTGGGATCATTTCATGCAAACTTCTTTTGATTATTCCCCTGAGCAGAGGAGGCAGGATAACCTGATAGGATATTCATTTTTATGCTTTGCTTCATTTGTGCCTTATTGAAAACTAAGCAAATGTAGAATGTTATTACAGTAGAGAGAAGTGAAGAATCCCATTCCAACCTCAGAAGAATGTGTCCACCAGGAGGCAGTGGCAAAAGGAAGCAGTACTGTGACTATCTTTTCTGTTTTAGAAGTGCAAGTTATGGTAATGTTGATAGGAGAAAACATTTTTTTCATCTTGGTGTATATCTGGCCCATTATCCGTTGGTGTCTAGTTGGAGAAACCAAGTAATCTATACTTGAACAATTCAAGAAATGCAGCAGAACATTAGTTATGGTGAACTGAGGGGAAGTGAATACTTACCTTATGAAAACAGGCCTATAAAAAAAAAAAAAGTGGTACTAACCATACTGTTAGCAGGGATCATCTAAAGGTAAATATTTTATAGCTTTCCCATTTCTTTAATTCCTTAACAAATCACCAGCTTTCTCTGAGTTTCTGTAGTATAGCGTCAAGGATGAGGGTAGGGAATAATCCAGCTTGGTTTTCCAATGATTTTTTTTTCTATGTAGAAATGCATTTTCTATTCTCAGTTGCACCTGAAATTGCTCTGCAACATTAGTGATGTAAATCTGCCTCTTTTTTCAAGTGAAATATTGGTGAGGTGTACCATGTCAACATGTTTTAACAGTTTTACATCTCCCAGATATTTACATGAAGGGGAAAGGATATGCAATGATGGTAGATAGCTCATATTCCGTCGTCTTAAACCCTTGAGGACAGCATTTTCTCTGAACTTCTGACTATGTTCTCTCTTCTGAGAGGACATTATATCTGCTGCCTGCTTTCACCCTTAATTTATCCATAATTTTGGTAGTATTCATAAATTTACTGTCTGCTCTGCTATGGAACTCCACTTCGCACCCAAACATATGGAGAAATCGTTGAAATCCTCCTCATGTTAGAGGGTGCATTTTCTATTCCTGCCTTGCAGGTCACAAAATAGCCCCAATAAGCTCTTGCTACCGATCACCTCTCATGGCATCCTTTTAGCATTAAAAATAATAATTAAAAAAAAATAATGGCAACTTGCAAATCAAAAGGTGAGAATAAACAAGGCCATGCTATAATAAGCAAAAAGTCTCTCTGAATTCTTTGGAGAGGTGGACTTTCTGGGAAAACCTTCCATGTAGGTCAACCTGGATGCACTGTGGAATTGAAACACATTTGGTGGAAGAGGCAGGGATGAAAGAGGGCGTGTGCTCAAATAGAAGAGCCCCTTAACTGGGTAAAGCTGCATCCTATCCTACTGCATCCTCTCATGCCATATCCTACTGCATCCTCTCATGCCATAAGGTATCCTCTCATGCCATAAGGTTAAAGGGTAGAAAAATAGCACACATTGCTTCAGGGATAGTGAGAGAAGAGCATGGAGAGAGCCTCTTCCACCCCCAGGATGTTTTCCTGTGGCAATGGTCTAGATCATTTTGTTTTGGCAGCAGAAAGCTTATGGACCAAAACTAAACAGTTCTATGTCAAACTGTTCCCCAAATGCTGCCCTCCTGCCTCTCTTCAAAAATGGCAGTCTGCCATGTGGCTTCTGCCCCCTAACCCTAATACAACTGAGATATTTAAAGAAAAACATGAGAGCTCAACTATATTCCCTATCATAATCTCTTTGGAGAGAGCTATACAAGCTCTTCAAGCCCTTTACTCTTTCTACAGTTTGTCATTTAAATGTAAGCTAAGCTCAAAACTCAGATCATCTAGCCTTTAACTTTTTCAGCTTTCCATTTTCTTACACCTTTCTTTAAAGAAACAACAACAAAGCCAAACATAAACGGAAAGCCTATGTCCAGTAAATTATTTTACTGATGAGCTCAGACAGCGTTCCCAAAGTATTCTAATTTTGGGAAGTCATGCAAAGTCAGATTGCACAAAACTTCAGCATTAAATTCTATGCTGTACAGGTAGGAAAACATCCAGCTCCTGCAGTGTGCTTAGCCATGGACAACTTCTTTTAATTACGCTGCTTGAGTTCGCTCATCCTTACTGCCTGGCAGCAAGACACTATCTAACTTTTTTCAA
This sequence comes from Eudromia elegans, assembly GCA_003342815.1. Taxonomy (NCBI): domain Eukaryota; kingdom Metazoa; phylum Chordata; class Aves; order Tinamiformes; family Tinamidae; genus Eudromia; species Eudromia elegans. The sequence goes on along the minus strand of PTEX01000047.1, from coordinate 378,390 downwards.
TGAATCATTCATTACACTGCCCATATTGTAATTACATGGTTCATCTGGATTTTTTACAGCTACTCCAGAGGCTATTGCGATCACTTAAGGGGGCTTGAAGCAAAATGCAGGCTAGTGTTCCTGCTGTTGGAGCTGGAAACACCTAATGAGAATTTCAGTGTGAAAAATAGCATCTCTCTAAAAATATATGTGCATGTGTACTACATATCTATCTATATATACACATATCTATGCATACATGTAGCCGTATATGAAGAAGTAAAACTCGAATATAAAGTGTATCCATAAGTCAAAATGTGTCTCACAACTCTATTGCTATGTTTTAAAGCTAAAGCAGAAGGGAGAGAGATTTTTCTGTCCTGTGTTGTGTTACACAAGGGCAATGTATAGGATGAAGAGAGAGGTTTCTCCCCACTACCTAGCAGAGCAGTTTAAGGAGAATGATGCTCTCTTGTGTCACGCCAAGTACATGGAAGGGCCTTGTTTAAAACTTCAGAGGGGAAGAACTGAGTTGGTTAAGTGTGAATATAGACGACCAGGGAAAAAAAGGCTTTTTCTCTGAAAAGAACAAGCAAGGAAAATGAAAAAGAAAAAAAAAAGAAGAAAGAAAGAAAAGCAAAACAAAAACTCTCTTGATACTTGTAGTTCAGGTGCTAAACATAAAAAGGAATGAAAATTAAAATAACAAAGCCTGAATATCATGTTCAATGAATTGCTAATTATGTATATATCTATTAAACCAGTGCTATATGATATCTTCTCATGGGTTACTCTTTTTTCCTGTTCCTTTTTTTTTCTGGTTTGTATATTGATTTTGTAAGCTAGGAGTGTGTTATCTTTTCAATATTTTTAAACTTGTATGAAAGCCATATATCCATATTTTAGAATGAAAACATTAATCCTGTAACATCCCTTAATGTTTCCTTTAGCTCTGTGGGATTGTGGGAGGCTCTAGCGAATGTATATGTTTACCAATTGTATCAGTATAATTCACTTGCTCTTAGTGGTGATAAAGAATTAAATAAACTAATACACTGAAGTGTGGTGTCCTCATTTTGTTGCTGAAACTGCAGGGGACTTTGGAGGTGTCTTAAATGGATTCCAGATAATCATAATGTTTTCTTTATCATGTTTTATTTTCTGCCAGTCATAGGTGTTGCCTGCGAAATAAAGCCTTATCTCTATAAACTCCAGAAGAGTTGTAATCTGTAGGAAAAATTCTGCCAGAAATTAGTTTTGGAGGAACATGGTTCTTTGGTTCATACATACTGAGATCTACCCCAAATTTCCGCCGCTTAACCAGTTCTCTGAAGAAGCTTATTTCCATATATAGTTATTTCAGCCTCTACGATATTGACACAATAAGGGGTAACAGATGAGAATTTAGAATCGCTTCTTTGTTTTTCTTAAATTATTCTATCATCAGCTAAGGGGTGGGAAACCATAATCCCAGTCCTGTTGTGCTCAGCTGATATGTTTTTAGTGCCTTTAATGAGTGTTCAGTGAGAGATGATTAAGTCCCAAGAGTAGAGCAGAGATGTTAAATTACATTAATGGAATGAGCAGAATGACGAGGAAATTCAAGTAATCCTCATTTACCTTTTTATTTCTTTTCCTTTCCTTTTGTCCTTTGCCTATGTTTTCTTTTCCAAATCTCTTCCTGGGTTTGTTTCTGTATTAATTGGCAAGCTAAATTTTTAGATTAATTAATTACTCCCTACAAGCCATTCCATCCCTCAAATATGGGAGATACTCCATACTTATTATAAGACTAAAAGAATTATGCAGGCTTCTGGTATGTTTGGAAGAAAGTATTGTAAGTCATGAAAACTGAGAGTGCTTTCTTCATAGCGCTAGTAGACTTGGCCATGTAAATCCTAGCATTGGAAAGGAGATAACTTACAAATGTTTAATTATGAAAGAAAAAAATCTCTTTATATAAGCTACTTGGCATTTGGTTGTGTTTTTAGGTTAGAGAATAGTAGGAGTTCTCAGATACTTTTGTTCTTACTTGGGAGCTATCCCATCTCCCATCTCTGCTGTAAGTCCCAGCAGCTTGATTATTTCACTTGAGGATTATCTCACTTCATGCTCAGCTTCCCTGAGCTCCTTCACTTGGCTCACGGATTTTGACTGGCCTTCCCACCTCTGTCCCCAAATGCTAAATCCTAAGTCAGCCTGACAAGGAATGCAAAGATCTGCTCTCTTATGATGGAGCACTGTTATTGAATTTGATCTTGTAGGCCATCCCTGTCCTTTATGTAGCCTTTTCTTGTTATAAATGGTGAGTGTGGAGTGGAGAAAACTGGGTGCAGAATGAGGCCCAAGTCTCTGTGCTCCACACTTTACCATTGGTAAAGACCAATATGAGACCTGTTAAATCCCAGAGCTCAACCTACGCACAAGGGCAACTGAAGCTAAAAACATGTCTGCACTTCATGATCTTGTAAGTACCTCAGGGTAGAACTGTATTTAGTGTTCAAGGACATGATACTCATGCATACCCATATGCAATCACTTTATCCCTTGCCTTGCAGATGGCAGAACAACACCTGCTTGTCATTGAAGACCGAGCAGAATTTACATAACTGTTGCAGAATCATTTCAGCAAGGTAGTAGTTCTCCTTCTCCTCTGTTTCTGGTGATGTGGGAAATCACCTCAACAGAGGTAATCTCTCAGAGGATATCTTGCTCAGCCTCTAATCTTATAGTCAAGCACAGAACTGTATTGATAGTTTTCAGAGAGTGGTGGAAGAGATTCAATGCTAAATAAAAACACACATGTAGGCACACATTCCTGGAGGGTAATCAGGTCAGAGTTATCTAAACCCCTTCTCAGGCCTCTGAATTACAGAAGAATCCATCGCTACACCATCACCATGGAAACCATTGGAAACGCCACAGCAAAGGAAGTTTGTATTTGTCTTCTTACTTACATGGTAATTCTTTTAATTTGCTGCTTTCCTCCATTTCTACCCCAGGAGCTTGGATTTGTTAAGGTCCGTGACTAATTTTCATTCTATTCAGCAGGTGATGTGTCTCAAGACATGAACTCAGTAAAGGTTCCTTATTAAAACAAAGCAAAACAAACAAACAAACAAACTTTACTTCCCAGGAACTGATAAACATTCTTAATGCATTGGTATCTATTTAGTAGTTGATGAGTGTTTGTTACTGGAGGCTGTAGAGAGGGAGCAAAGTGGAAGTGTGCTTGCTGGAGATAGAGAAGAACTTTCTCTAACAGTGATACTTTATTATCTGCATGCTATTGCAATTTGAAATATAATCTCCATCTGTTGATGTTTTTTTAACCCTGATGCACAGCTTTAAAAGCCTACCGCTGATATTGAAAAAAAGTTCTCTATCTGCACAATTATATTTATTTACTATCTCTGGCTTTTGTATTGCCTTTTTTTTTTATTAGCGTTGTTTATTGCATAGTGCCTTAGATACTCATGAATTCTAGATACTTAGTCTCTGTCTAGTGTGATTGGCACGCACCGATCTGATGGTGCAAAGTGAGCATCAGGCTAATGGAGGTGGCTGGCTACAGTTTTGCTTTATGCAAAGCGAACCTGCAGCTGTGGTAATGAACTGACTTCCTCCCCAGAACTCCTCCCCAAAAGGGTAGTGTCCAAAGAGAGAACAAACACAGAATAATCTCAGTGCTTCCTTCCTTCCTTCCTTCCTTCCTTCCTTCCTTCCTTCCTTCCTTCCTTCCTTCCTTCCTTCCTTCCTTCCTTCCTTCCTTCCTTCCTTCCTT
>PTEX01000047.1:0-374462 GCA_003342815.1 Eudromia elegans | reverse complement strand
TCCCTCTGTCCCTCCTTCCTCCCTCCCTCCCTCCTTGCTTCTCTCCTTCTCTCCTTTTTCTCTCTTCTTTTTCCCTTTTTTACCCTTTCTCACTTCTGTTTCCCTTCCTCCTTCTTTCTATAGCTTCCTCTCTCTTCCTCTCTCTCTCACTTATTTTCTCACTTTCTATCTCCTCCTCTCTCTCCTTTCTCTTTATCTTTCTCACTTCTTTTTTGAGTTTCTGTCTTTTCCTTCTTCTGTGGTTTTTACCACACACATAAATGGCTTCTTGGGCACAGGGCATCTTGCTAACACAGAACTTGGGGAGTGAGTATTTAGCTGGGAAAGGAAATGTCTGTGATGTGACTTCCTGCATTTGCAGGGAGCCTCTGTGGTAAAAAGTCTTCAAACTTCTGTTGGGATCTCTGTTCTGGGAAGAACCTCTGAGGAGAAAAGATGAGGTCTGTACTGAGGTGCTAAAAAGCCCCTTCCCAGAGAAAACCATATGTGAGCAGGAGGTAGAACTGGATGAAAGGAAACCTGGGAATTTCTCATTTTCTGAGGACAAATATTATCTAAATAAGATTTGTTTTGAATTCAGGGCTTGATTTTGAGTGTATTCTGAAGGTGGAGTGCCCAATTTTCAGCTGAAGGAATGTCCTGAGATTCTTCAGATAATGTATAAAGTTGCTAAAATATGTCTCAGTCCTGTAGCATCTTAACACAGGTGCTTTGCTTACTGTGCTGCAGATAGTCCTGCTGACTCAACTTCCCATTGCAAAAAGTCAAGGAACGACAGGCTCAGGTCTTTATTTAGCTGAGAATTAAGTACAAAATTTGTGCTCATTGCTCTTGTTTTTTCCTGATGGCAGAGATCTATCAAGCAGCCTGCACAACTGAGTGTTGCAGAGACAAAACATACAGTCCCTATGATAAGGACTGTTTCGTAAGGAGCTGGCTTTGAATCAGGCTGCGTGTCATCAGTGCTACTTACTCTCTTATCAGCAAAGCTTTCTAAATAAGCAAGTGTTTTATCTACCAAGCTGGGAAGAAAAAGGCCAGTATATTTTATTTCAGTGTGGTGTGCACCCAGAATAGCAAGTGTTCTGCAACCTTAACTTCAGGGTCACAACACAGATGGCACAATAAAGGCACAATGTCAGGTCCTTATACCAAAAGAGAACAGAAAAGGCAGCCCAACTTTCCTTTGTTATGGTTTTTATGTCACACACCCCTGAAGCAGATGGGAAGATGGAAAACACCCTAATCTTAAAACCATAACTATGCACATTATTGCTTTTCTTAATAGCAATGACAACAATAGATAATATTGTTCTTTGTGCCATAGTTTATTAACATGCATGCGATTAACATCTCTGATTCAATGCTTTCTAAACAATTTGTCAATGCTAAATACCATCCTGGCATTTGAGACACAGGGTTAATCTCAGAGGTTGTCTATAGAGTCTCTCTACAGTCAGTGGAGCATGACAAGTCTATTCAGAAGGTGTTTCAGAGTAAAGGGCTAATGTGGCAAGACTCAACGGTGTCATGAAGGGCTTCTCTTTTTGCTAGCTGTGGAGGGAGCTTATGGAGATTAAGTGTATTAGTCTGAAATGAGTCCTCTTGTAGTTTGGCCTCCCACTAAGATAGGAAGCTGTAACACTGAAGTCCAGCACTTCAAAGAAATTCAAAAGTTTTAAAGGTAAGGGGCCTTAATAGATTTGATGGTAGGGGCCAGAAAACCATGCGATGACAGGTCTAAGGCAGTGTCATGTAGCATCTACTGATCAGATCCTGAGTCTCAGGGTAACAGAACCAGCTGTTTCATATCAAGGAGCGGGGAGAGAAGACTCCCCACATAACGAGGCCCTGAACAGAGACAGAAGGCATGAGAGACAAATAGGAGAGCTGACTGCCTCCTTCTCGGTTTGAGCAATGCTATCGGCATTAGTTCCATGGTTGGTGGTGCTGAAGAGGCAATCACAAAAGTGAGGGATCACAAGCTGGAGGCATCACAAGGTGCATGGAGGTTTGTTGCTACCCATGGAGGCAAAGCCCATGCCATCCACACAGCTCCTCTGCCAGGCCGGGTAGTGAGGAGACCCTGGAGTGCAATGTGGGAAGCTGCACTGCTTGCACGGGGGAACTGCGAGGAGTCCTAGCCAAAGAGACATTCTTCTAGCCCAGCACAACTGTTGCTTAGTCTCCCGTGTGTGGAAAAAGCCAGACAGCGACCATGATTTGAGGCAAAAGAGAGAGAGAGGGGGAGAAAATCTCAGCTTTTGTTCATTTGTGTGTTTCAGCCGAGAGGGAGGAGGGAGGCGGAGAGAAGGGCTCTGCTGCCCGCAGCGCTTGGAGAGCCAAGAGCCTTGTGGGCGCTCAGGGGCCTTTGTGCCACACAGCAGGTGTGACAGGAAGCTCCTCTCCCGGGATTAGCATATGGATGCTAATGCCACACTTCTTTCATGGCCCTTCTGGGAACGACAGCGAAGCCACATTTCTCAACAGCGGGACAATAATTCCTGGAAACAAGCAAACTCGAGAAGGGAGCCCTGGCGGGAGAATGGACGTGGGTTGGAAATAGCTCCGCAGGACCACTCCTTATCTAGACTTGCCCATTGACACATTCAGGGCTTGATCCCACAAGGGGTTCAGCATCTCCCAAGAGACCAAAAACTGGTATCTTAACCACTTTTCTTTTTTTTTTTCTTTTTTTTTGTGTGTGTGTGAAAGGCTAATCTGGCCAAAACCTAAATTTTTCATTCAAAGCAGGATATATAAACCTAAAAAAACCCGAACAAAGTGCCCACAGGCCCCTGTTATTTTCATCCCGGCTCCTTGCTTGCTTTTAGTTTGGCATGAGCTTGTTCTTGTCAGGCCAATGTTCCCCCCTACATCCATATCAACTACTGAAATGACAAGAACTCCAAGCCAAATGCCTGGCATGTAGGAGCCTCTGCCAGGACAGAACCATATATTTAGATTCCTCCTCTGTGCTCTCGATGCCAGGCAGGAGGTGTGAATGTTAGAGGAAGGGGGCCTAGGGCTCCAACTGGCAGGCCGTGCTGTTGCTCCAAAGGAGCCAGTCAGGGAATGTCAGAAAGAAAGAATTAAGCATGTGAATCAGAGATGATGGATTAGGGGCACTGAACTTGCCATATTCTTCTTAATGTGTTTCAAGTTGGTGCTGTTTGGGCTTTAATGCAAAATCATATCATCTCTGAAAAGAAAGGCTGAGCTCATTTTTAAGTTTCTTTCTTTATTTTTTTAGCTTTATTTATGTATTTAGCAATTGAGGAAAATAAAAATAATCCTTTATTGTTTTCTGTAGCAGGTACAGTAAGCAGGCCTGCACTAACCGTTATTCTTAGGGACTGAACTTACAGCTTTGGAGTTAATCACGGGCTAAATTAAGGAACCCTTCCCCTAACTGTACTGAAGCGCTTAGAGTTGCAGTCAGACAGCCTTAATTCTACTTGTGGCCCTGAGAATAGTATTGCCTGTTGGCTGGGTGCTTCTGAAGGTGAAGCAAGCCAGTAGGGACCTTAAGAAGGAATAGGTTTAGATGAACCAGATCTTAAAACAAAGTCCTGAATCAGATGTCAGCTTCAGAGCAGGGAGGAGCTCGGATATACTTCTGTGCGTATTGTTTTCTAGATCTAAATGTTTTTACTAGTGACGTGAGAGTTAGAGGCACAGTATTTGATCTGAATCACCTGCTGAAGCTTTACAATGCTTTAATTACAATGCTTTAAAAACGTCTTTGAGGCTCTAAGCCAAAATGAGGTAACGAGAGCACACACATTCTTTATGAATCAACAGAAGATACCAAACTCCCCCTACCGCCACAAACAGTCAACTAAACAAAGAATTCTCCATCCTTTTTGCTTTGCCCCTATCTGAGAAGAGAGATAGGGAGAATTAGGCTTCTCAGCTGCCAGGAGCATTGTCTGTTACTGCCCAAAGAAGTGCCAGAAAATTCTCAGATGTGGCAGCTGAGAGGCTGAGCTGAGATAATCTTCTCAATAGTTCTAATTTAAAGCTCCGTAGTAAATTGGTCAAGTGTGATGTGGCGTGTGATGTGGAGGTCAAGGCTGCCTCGGACAGGAGCAGATGATGTCAGGTCAAGTAATAGCTTGCAAAATATCTGAGCAGTTGGGAGACCTGGGGAGTCCTGTGTGTTCAGCAAATCTCACGGCATCCCCTTCGTTTTTCTTTTGTTGTGCCTTTAAAGGCAGCTCACTTTGGAACAGGCTATCAGAAAGAGATTTCAGTACTCTGATACAAACTCTTAGTCCAGTAAACACTAATTCTTATTTGCTCTTATGATCTCTCCTGCTGCAGCTTTTGGTTTTCTACATTTCTACATTTTCACCTGTGGAGAGATTTTCCCAGTGAAATGAGAAGAAGTTTTTCAAAAACTGCAGAAAAAAGATTCTGCAAGCAAATGCCTCTTTGGAATACAAAGCAGGAGAGGTGAGACAGAGAGGTAAAACAAAAAGGAAATTGGAAATCTTGAAGGAAACCAATATTGCACCACAGTAATGTGCTTTGGAAAAAGCACATGATGTTCAGCATATGTAAACCAGTTTAGTTGTATGGGATGGGAGAACTTAGCGAATATCTCTGAAGTCTTCTGTCTGTGATGGGAAGGAACTAATGAAACAAGGGGAACATACAGCATCTCCGAAGGCACTAGGAGGGTTAGACACAGAGATCACTTTGTGCACATGTGAGCAGGAAAGTAAAGACCAAATTACACAAAGTACACAATTGTATTCAAGCAATTTTGTCAACATAATCTGAAGGGTGAAGAATGCACCTGGAACAAGGTAGTATCATGGTGACAGTCTCATAGCACCACTTTCCTCAGAGACTACAAACCTGTTGACTAGAACCTCAAATGAACACATTTTTACAAGCTAACTGTTCTCTCAGTGAGGGACTTCCATGCAGAAAACAAGTAATAGCACAAAATAAAGGTTGTTCAATAAGCTTATACCTTATACCGCATAGAAGAGACTGCATTCCTGGAACACTCTAGTCTTTAATTAATATTCTTGTATACAGTGCAAGAAAAATGTCATCCATTTGGGCTTTGACTTCCTTCCTCTGAGAACTTGAATTTGAGCATTCTTCTCAGCTGTGCCAGTCTGGCCTAGTCTTTGATCTAGGAAAAGCAGGTCCCTGATATCTGACAGGACTAGATATGCCAACAGATTTTAAGGGCTCCAGCAAACTTTGTTCCTCTGTGACTTTCTTGTCTTTCTGTCAGACGGCAGAAAGAAGAGCCAGGCAAAACCAGCTATAACATCAAATGGGAGATGAAAAAAAAACAGCATAAGAAAAAAGGCAACACACAGAGATATCCTGCAGGAGATAAAGTCATCCTTACACCTGAAACATGTCTGATAACTAACTGTCCACGGAGAAAGAAAGTTGTGTAAGTGTCTGAATATTTATAATGCTATGCAGCATGTCATGCTGAAAGTATGAAATTAGCATTCATAAAAATTATAGCTTTCTATTCTCAAAAAAGGCATTGAGCCTCAGCCATGTTTTAGTATCAGAATTTGGCAATTTGTAGGTGTGATTGGTCTTTTGCGGTCTTTCCTTCACAGTGACAAAAATAGGACTACTAGACCATGAAGTTAACTAGAATTATGTGCAAACAAGAAAAAAAAAAAAAAAAAAAGGGAAAGAAATAACAAAAATTGAGTTCTGAATGATCACTCTCAGAGCAAGGTGACAGATTCACAGTGAAACACACAGAGGAAAAGAGGCAAAAGAAAACTAAGCTTTCAAGCCTGGTGTACCATTTCCAGGAGGTTTCTCCTGACAAGCTGTATAGACGACAGGATGCTTTTTCTTTCTGCTGTGTTTATCTAGTGCCTGCAGTGCACATCTTGGTCTCTTGCCAGAGAAAGCATCTTTTCCTGAGAAGTTTGTTTTCATAGTCTGCCAGGTAGGCTTGCACAACAGCACTCAAGATTAGACAGACCACTGCTCAAAACAGTCAACAACTTGAATCAAGAGACTCTAATGGGGAAGCAAATGGATAACAGATACCTTTTGGCTTGGAACAAAAGGCTGAAATGAATAAACTCTCTTTCCTTTGCATCATTTGTCTCTGTAAAGATACAAGGAGAATTGTGCACGCTTGGTTATCGTACCAAGAGCTTAGGGAAATTAACTTCTTGTTCCTTGGTGCTGTTCCTCTGCTTCCACACTCTGCTCACTGTTACAACATGATATGCCTCCTCAGGCTGCTTATGTTCAACACACCAGAAAAGGCTGCTTCATGAAACAAATTTAACAGCCATGGGATGCAGCCAAAGGCTTTACCTTACTTAACTGCTTTTTCTGTGTGACTTCTTTAAATATAAATCTTCCACACATCCTTATAACTTCTTGTCTCTTGAAGAATTTTAGAAAGAAATTTCAATTTCTTTGCATGCAAGTGAAAGAAGACATGCTCTCTTTTAAATGGGCAAATAATTTTTTTTTTTCTTTTGGTGTCATTCTGCTTTTCTGTGCTGCTGCTGTTTTTAAGCAGCTGCTTGTGTGCTTGGGAGATATTTTTCTATTTAAAATGCTCTATCAGAATATGTCAGTGAGGGATTCATAATCTAAAATTAAATGCAAACACCCTCCTGCAGGGATTTGCTATGTGAATTCTTAAGCTGCATTGGTTGTTTCTTTGCTGAACACATGCAGTATGTCATGAGCCTTGTCTCTGTTCCATAAGTGGTTCTGTGAAAATTGCCTCACTGGCAGAAATATTAACAATTGTAAATCAAAAAATTGACATAAATGAACAATTTATTCTGATATTTTTGCCAGTAAAAGATTTTGCTTGGCTCTATGGAGAGTAAGCAGAAAAAGGGAATATGTGTATTCAGAGAGAATGGAGAAAATACAGTCTAAATGGTTATTAGTAGTGAAAAACTTTTTACACTTACTTTACGGAGCGTTCCTTTATCTGGTGGCTATGGTTTGACTTTCTGCTTTTGACTAAATTTCCACAGAGGCGCATGGGAGCCAGGCCATGCCAGGAACTGAGGGATCATGCCCTCACCTGTTTAGGTGAGTTATGAAATGCTTTATTTCAGTTTTTGTAAGCTGGAAAGTTTCAATAACAGGTGAATACTTCTATATAGTTAATTATTCTGCTTACTCTGAAATATAAGATGGAAGACAGTCTTTCTGCCTACGGATTTTTTTTTTCCTTTTTTTTTTCCTTCAGTGTTTTTACAGTTTGAGCTTGTACTGACTTTTATGAAGTGGTGCAGTATATTTTGAATGCTAACCAGCCATTGCTGACAGGGGCTGGAATGCGCTATGACCCCATGAACAAACAATAAAATTTTACTATTGTGTATATTGCTGAAGAGAACATGAACTTTCCGGGAAAGTGGAAAAATCTTGGTGGTTCCCTGGGACTAGTAATAGCTTGAAGCATTCCTCTTCAGTCATTACTTAAATATAGCTGGCCTCTTATGCAAGTGAATTTGATCAATAGACACATTGTTAATGGACAATGAAATGAATTGGCTGTTGACTATTTTTGTGAATAAGACCTTGAACATAATTTTTTTTTTTTTTAAATCTTACCGCTTGCTTATTGACACCTGAACTGAAGACAAAAAACATCAGTGTAAGTAATTTTATTGTGCTTGTAAAACCTTAACTAAGCAGGGAGAAATTTACTTTGCAGATTAAGCGAAGAAACACTAAGTAAAGACGCTATTGCTATGGGCACTTTATTTTAGTCCATATCTTTTCTCAACCAAATGTCACTTAATTCTGAGGTTTGTCCTGGAAAATTGACCAACATGCTTTCTCTGTATACATTCCTACAACAGCTAACATCCTATATGGGCATTTATGTAAGAAAAGAGACAATTTGGCCTGGAATACTAACTAATATTGAGTGTTTCCTGACATTACATCACATCAAAACCAACTACATTTCCATTACACTAGCCACCTTTACCCCTTTCTGCTTCTATGGCTGTTGCCCATATTTAATTTGGAAATGGATTAGTTAATGATGTGGTAGAATCAATTACTTGCCTGGCAGCAATGCAGTTGAAGCTATCCAGAAAACACTTTCAGATTTTAAAGTTTTCAGTAAAGGATAGCAAAAGAAAAAGAAAAAATATTAGAGCGGGTCCAAAATCTAGCTTCCCTCTGGCATGGTCTGACCACAAATCCCTCTGGCAGTGCCTCTTTCTTCCTTTCCATGAACCTCAGGGTGCTATGGGCTATTGACTGGAAGACCTATCAAGAAAAATATATTTGTGCAATAATTATTCCAAAACAGAGGAAAGACAATCTATAGAAACCAATCCCAGAATACCCAGTTTGGTCAAAGAGTAAATATTCTGGAGTGATACTCCAGAAATACTTTTTCAGCGGACTCATTCTGGAATAATTTTAAATCTGCCTATTTAAATCTGCCTAATCTACTACTTTGCAGAATTTCCTGAAATATACTTCCCTTCTATGGCACAGGGCCATCCTTAATCATCCCTAAATACAATGCTTCAAAAACGTGAAGTGTGCTGTTTCACTTAAGCTTAACACACCTACAGAGTAACTGAAACGAAATGCCTCTCTTCCAAAGGAACACACAGAAGAAAAAATGGAGGGGAAAAAAAAGCCTAATTGTTTTTCACTAAAATAGCTTTGGGCTAGCATAGAGTACATAGAAGTGACCCATTTTCCTGACCATGTAGATAAAGCTTTTGCTAAAAGGTTTCATCTCCAAGTGCAGGCAAAACCAGCCTGCCACGTTTGCCATGTTAGTGCCTCCGATTCCAGATCTGGTCATGCTATTTTAACACAGGGTGAAAACAAAGCTTCCAGCTCTTGTATGTAGTCAAACAATGCTGAATGCCAATCAGATTTGTATCCTTTTTGATGGAAAAGAGCAAATATGTAGGTATTTTTAAATATAGAAACTCAGAAGTGAAACTCAGAGATCCCAGCAAGGACAAGGATCTGGAATCTGCTATAAAGAAAAGGATGCTTGGCGCTTTCAGGGAGAGTGCAGAAAGGAGTCTGGGTGCAGGTGAGATGCAGGAAACACAAGAGCCTTCTGGCTCCCGTCATGGCAAGTTAGCTTTCAAGACCGGGACATGCCTCGGGTATGGGAATAACTCTTGTTTGCAGAGGAGATCAGTGAGCAAGCCCAGCAGCGCGTGGCGCTCCTATGCTGCTAGAGTGGGCGGCTTCAGGAGATCATGTGTGTCTGGAGAAGTATTAAGTGGGGAAGAGATAGAGCAGTGCTGTGGAAATCTGTGGTGTGGACCAGTTTCTGGCTGTTTTATGGCAGCATCACTTCATGGTAGGCAGTGGAACCAAGCCGACTTATAGGAACTAAACGTATTTGGGCTGGGAAGCAATATTTAAAAGGGGACTTCTCTACCGTAAGGTTGTGTGTTGCTGACAAGTGAACTTTAAAATTACTTTAGAATTGAAATGCTATGAATTCCAAGGATTGAAAGGGGAGAGAGAAAGAAAGGTGATGTTGGTGAAGGCATACTAAGGCAGGTTGTTTATTCCAGTCAAGATAAGATAAACCAAACTAGATTGGTCAAAGAAGGGAAGCATGAGTGTTTATTTTTTTTAATAATCCAGTCTCTTCCCTCCCATTCTCCGCCCCCTATTTTCAACAGCATAAATTGATCAAGTTAAGAAAGATAAGGAACCCAGCATCACAGATTACAAAGAAATTCATCATATCTGCTTCCTTTATGACACCAAACTGGGAGGAGTAGCTGATAGCCCTGAGGGCTGCGCTGCCATCCAGAGAGACCTGCACAGACTGGACAACTGGGCAGTGAGAAACCTTATGAAATTCAGCAAGGGTAAGTGCAGGGTCCTGCACCTGGGCAGGAATAACCCTAGACACCCGTACTGGCTGGGGACCGACCTTCTGGAGGGCAGCTCTGCTGAGAGGGACCTGGGCATCATGCTGGATGACAGGTTGACCATGAGGCAGCAGTGTGCCATTGTGACCAAGAAGGCCAATGGGATCTTGGGGTGCATTAAGCAGAGCGTCTCCAGCAGGTCGAGGGGGGTGATTCTGCCCCTCTACTCAGCCCTGGTGAGGCCGCACCTCAAGTACTGTGTGCAGTTCTGGGCTCCCCAGTGCAGGAGGGATGTGGAGCTGCTGGAGAGAGTCCAGTGCAGGGCCACGAAGATGATTAGGGGCCTGGAACATCTGCCCTATGAGCAAAGGCTGAGAGAGCTGGGCCTGTTCAGCCTGGAGAAGAGAAGGCTGAGAGCGGACCTCATCAGTGTGTACAAGTACCTCAAGGGAGGGAGTGAGGAGGATGGGGCTGGCCTCTTCTCAGCAGTAGCCAGCGACAGAACTAGAGGAAACGGCCACAAATTGAGGCACCAGAAGTTCCACAGGAACTTGCGAAGGAATTTCTTAACAGTGAGGGTGACAGAGCCCTGGAACAGGCTGCCCAGAGAGGTGGTGGAGTCTCCTTCTCTGGAGATCTTCAAAATCCGCCTGGACATCACCTTGTGCCACCTGCTCTAGGAGACCCTGCGTGTGCAGGGGGGTTGGACTACATGACCTCTAGAGGTCCCTTCCAACCTTAAGTATTCTATGATTCTATGATTCTATTTATCAGGAGACAACTGCCCACTAGTCTCAGCTACAAAACGCGCTTTGCAGAGACTTGCTAAAAACAAACTGGCTAAACATGGCAGTTTGACAGGGGTCAATTGTTTTTATTGTTTTTCTATTGTTTTTCATTAAAGCTACCGCCATCCTGCTGCTGGCAACTTTGATTGCAGTGTGCAAGTGCCACTTTTCCTACTTCAGGACTTTTTTGTGGTGATGTTGCAAACGACTTTTTTGATGAGACTTTAAACAACTCTAAGACACGAAATTAAGACATTAAAATTACAATCACCACAACAGGGTGAAGTGAGCCACAAATTCAAAACATTTATGAATAAATTTACTGTGTGCCTGAGTTTGTAATAGCAGGGACTCCTTTCTGTATTAGCTAGATGTCTTAGAGGTCACTTTATGTTGTGGCCCATTGCAGTGTAGGCATGCACTAGATGTAGATGACTAAATCAAAGTGCAGTTCCAGCTAACAAATGCAGCAATAAAAGGATTTGGCAATAGGAGTAGATAGGACAATGTGAGTTTTAGGATACTATAAAGATTTCAAAGACGCTAGAGGAAGAGCAGCAATTGATGCTAATCTAAATTGATGATAATCTAAATAAAAGACTATAGGAGTAAGACGAGAGAAGATATTGCAAAAGTTTCTGCAATTTGTCATGGCAGAGAAGATCTCTTGGCTAGGGAAGGGATACAGGATTTTTAGTATTTGCCTTGTTGAATTTGAGTGTATGGAGGAACCTGGAGCTGTGATAGATGAGGAGGGCACCCTGCTGCAGAACATGCCCTCCCATTTGCTCTCCCAGGGTCATATTTAAAGATGTGGTGAATGTGTGTACTTGTGGGGAAGGCAGTGAGATTTAAAAAGACTCTTACGAATATCTGAGCTGCCTTCAGCTTTGTCTTAAAGCAGTCAGTGTGCCCAGTGCATCACCAGGGAGTTAGGAGGGGTACACAAGGCTTTTTAACACAAGACTTTTTAGCACAGTCCAAGATTCTGTCATAGCACATGCCAGTAGTGATTCCTTGCCTCTCAGCTATCACGTGATTAAAATCTATTCCTGCAATCCCCCTTCTTTCATTCTTTCTAATTATTACTTTGTTTTGAAAAAAAAAATGTGTTCTCATCTTTTTTTCCATATAAAACCATCAGCTTGTCAAAAAGAGAAGCGTTGGAAAAAATTACTCTCCTTTTCACTTTGTCTGGCTTCTTTCAAAGTGAGCTATGCAAAACTCTGGTGCAGCCTGACAAGTCCTAACTGCTGAGATTCAACAGGCGCTGGGAGAATCGTGGTGGAAGGGAAGGGATAACTGTTCCAAAAAGGGTTTTACCCCAAACTACTGCATTTGTGGGGGCTTTTGAAGACACCTCAGGAGAGGAGGGCACCTGAAATAGAGCAGCGAGTATCAAGTGCAACAGGAAAGCAATGAATGTAGGAATAGAGCAATGTTTTTTAACCTTGTTTTAATGTGTGTTAGAAGAACTGCTGATTTAAACATCCAGAAATAAAAAATGTGGAATCTTTTGTTTGATGGGGCTTGCCCTGGAAAGGAAGTAGAACATCCTGAAGCATTCTTTCATATGCTTTCTTTTGAGGCAGAGGACTTATTTTACCATCTGAATTAAGACTGAATGATTGCTGTGCTACAAGCAGATCATCCATCCATGACTGAAGTAAACATGGTAATTTTCTTTTCTTTACAGTTATTAGTACTACTTTACTCCCTACAGTTGTGATTTCATTTGGGCATTAACTTCATGTGGCTGAGAGACAAATACCATATACTTGGACAGTGCTGCCTTCTTACTTTATCCTTTTATACCCTTCATACACTTTTCAAGAGAAGGATATATTTGTTCAAGCAGTATTCTTGACTTACTGATTCCTTGTTCAGATCTCTACTTCATTACTATCTGAAATTATAACTTTTGGCCTATTTAGGGAGACAGATAAAATCTTACGGGTTACACCAGCAGGGTGGGGACCAGTCAAGATGAAAGGAGAGCTGTTCAGAAAACCATCTGCATTTGTAAAAACAGTTTCAGCTTATTTGTCCTTTTAATTGCATATCATGTGTTTTTGCAGAAGGAAGGGCATCCTGAGTAAGATTTACATAGGGATGCAAACACCAGGGGCTATACTGTGGCTTTCTTCTCCCATCATCTGGAGAAGCAATTGAGGTTATACCTGGAAAGATGTATCCCTTGTCTTTTGTACTCAGTCGCTACCTTTCTAGATGGCACATAGGAGTCAAACTTTACTACTCATCAAGCCCAATTTCTTAGTCAGAAGCTTCTGTGAGAGCTCTTCTTTATCCCAGGCTATTGCAGACTCTCATACTGGGGAAGCAGGAATCATGAAGGAGTCTCCTTGGCCAAGTGTAGTGTTCCTGCAAGCATGCAGCCACTACATGAGCAGCCAATGGGGCATCAGTTACTGCTCTTCAGCTACAGTTCCTGCTTTTCCAGATTTGACCCCCATACAGACAGCACCTTCCCTTTCTGTTGTGCTCAGCATCTCTCCAGAGGATCAGACACTGTAGAACTTCTCACCTGAGCTTCAGATTCCCATATGGTTAAAAACCCAGAGCTGTTGTTGATGGCAGAGCCAGATTTTTTATTCATCAGTACCACAAAACAAGGGCTTCTAGCAGTCATACAGCTCTTAAACTGTGTATGTGAGGATGATAGTTCTAGGATCTTCTGAAAATCTTTTTTTCTCTTTTTGTTTGAACTATTTGCCTTTGGATTAACAGATCTTTGAGCTAAAAGAGCAGCTTGTTGTATAGCAGCCTGCACCAGTATCTCCCTGGGCATTCTTTGCGAGAAGCAGTGGGAGGTTTTGCAGAATTCTGTATCCCATCCTAAAGGAATCATCTAAAAAGATTCAGAGGACTGATATTCTGAAAGTGCCTATGCTTTTTCTATTGGCTCTACAGTGAATCTGAAGTACTTGACTCATCTACAGATATCCATATTGTAGATAGACGAAATTACGGGAGAGAAAGCCTGCCTCTCCCTTAGCCTAGATTCTGATCTGCCCTTCAGGGGGTGAAATATACTATATTTATAATATGTTTTTTGATGCTAGTCATGCCTTACATACAATCATTGACAGTCACTACCATTATTCAAGATCATAATTATAACCTCAGAGGCAAATTTTTACATTAACCTCCTAGGTCTGGAAAAAAAGTGTAGGTCTACATACAGCAAAGAATTACTTCATAGAATGACTTTGTCTTATGCTGAGCTGCAGCAAAATGGCTCCCTTCTCTAGGCCTCTACCTTGAGGGGCATGGAGTAGAGTCAGCAGTAGCTAGACCCTGTTGACCAGAGCTGCTGCAGTGGTTCAGGCAAAGGGCCTGGGTGTCTGTGGGAACAGAGGCTATAAGGAACCTGCCAGAATCATCTGTGGGGGTGGGAGAGCAACTGGTGCTTTGGGGAGACCTGTGTAGACTCGCTATAGTGAACTGTCAGGATAGGAATACCAGGCAAAGAGGAGAGTGAAGCCAAATAGAGCTTTTGATTCAACTCTGGTCCTGTGCAGTCTTGCCCTCTTGCCCCTCTTTCGCTACACATTGCCTTTGACAAACAAGTTCCCATCACTTCACTTCCTCAACTGAGATGTTCCACAGCCCAGACTATCTCAGTGCAGAGGGAGGGCAGTTATACATCTACAGTGAGTGCAGGGTAATTATAAAACTCATGACTGAGTAGTTATGGAAAACATGAAGGAATGTTCCTGGGACATAACGGCAGCATTTTGCCAATATTCTGTAACTCAATAAACAAGCTTAGAGCACTGATTCATAGCCAGTGGAAGAAAGGATCACAACTCTCACTGTTAACATTTCTCATTTTTGATTTGACAGTAGCTGATAGCAATCCTTTAATAGATTGACCTCTGCTGAGTACACACCTGGAAGGAAATGTATCTTGGAGTTAATGTGCCACAATGTACTGCATGGATTTTGCTCAGGAATAATTTGTAAAAATTGCTGATAAAAAAAGCAAATCAAACAAAAGCCTTTTACAATGATAGCTAGTGGCGGGCAGGCTGAGAGGAAGTGTCTGGCTTCCCAATGAGCTTCAGTTACAAGCACACAAGATGCGCTGCTCTCCCAGCTGAGCTTAGATCTAAACACAAATGCAAACTCCTTCTTTGCAAGAGCTGCTCCTGATAGCATGTTCTCCCTTCCATATGCAATTCCAATACAAATAAGTGCATTTAACAGTTTAGCACCAGGTTAAAAGAGGAGAAGCAGATAAATGGGTAAAAATACTACATATTGGGAAATCAAGTTTCAGCATGCTCGTGGGGACAAAAGAGCTCCTCAGATTCTCCATGTTTAAGCATTTCAGGACAATTCATCATCCTCAGAGCTACATTTTTCTAGGGCTGCTTTTTGTGGTAAAAATTACTTGGCTTTTGAGTTCTAATGATTAATATGTGAGGGTCTAGCTACTCAAGGCTTTATATTTAAAGCCAAAGGTTACTGTAAAGACAGAGGTTTTAGCCATGCCTCAGTATGCATTTAACTTCAAATACAAGACAGTTGTGATCACACTTCTTGTCACTTGAGGTGCTCACTGAGCCTTTTAGCATAGTCTGAGCAGAGATGCTTCAGAAAATGTCTCATGTTTGCCTGTAATAATCAATGAAAAACAGCGCTGTGGAAAAAAAAATGCTATTTCTCCCAGAGCTTTGCCAGGTGATTTATAATATTAACATGTTTGAATGCTAAATCAGCTTGATTGAAAGCAGAGATTGAGCTGCTTTTCTGCATGCATCACATCATTTGAGTAGAGAATAAATCTCAAGAAAACTGTCTGTAGCTTTCTCTCTGTGGATTGACTTTTTCTTAGTGCAAGGAGGAAGTACTATGCCTCTGTTTGGGGCATGTAGATACGATATTGATGGCCCAGGCTGAAGGTCCCATGTGAGCAATAAGCATGTGAGCAGTAAGTGAGCAAGAGCCATGTGAGTAGCAAACATGGTAAAAGATGGAGTCTCAGGACACCAGGGGAACAGATGCTCCTTCCTCAGTGGTCATGCAGAGATAAGGTCTAAAATGTGAAGCAAACTCATTTTTAAATGACAAGATTCTTTAAGGGAGTGACTGGAGCCTCTCAGTGCTAGAGATTTATAAATGTATTCTCCAGTAGAGTTTTTCTGCCACAGAATGGGATAGCTGTCTCTGGCATGGAAGTCAGGATCAATGCATTCACAAATAAAGGTAGGCACTCCTCCAGTCCTCCTTCGGTCTTGATGGGACCATTCTGTCTGTCTTCCCTCTTTCAGGAGAAAGACTGCTTGAGTTCTGTTTTTTGAAGGCTGTATAATACTCAGTCCCATCACAATAAAACAGAAATAATGCCTCCCATGGGTCTTGAATGTTCCTATTCCCTGCCATGACCAATCAGCAGTGATAATATGTTGTGAACATGGAAGCTTTCTTGTCTTGAGCAGAGATGATATGTAGCAAAACATTCGGTCCAACAAAATGGAGATCTCTTCCAACGAACCTGATGAAAGGTATTGCCTTGTGCTAAGTTAAAATGATAAACCATTTTGATACATTTGATCAATGGTAAATCATTTGATACGTTTTCTGGATATTGAATTTTTTATAGGTGAAGAATAGATCAGGAAAGTTGCTCTAACAAAATATTAATCAGTGCATAGGGATAACGGATTGTTTGATTTCTTTTCCTCTAGCATACACAATGAGTGTGCCTCCAAAACCAAACCAAAACAAAATCCACCTTATTCCATGTAACATCAGTATCCCTCACTCACCCAGAAAAAAATGATGTTACATGGAAGGAAGAACCTGTGGTTAAAACACAGGAGTTTGATAGTTTTTGTTTTCAGTTTCTACTTTTGATTTGCCTCAAGGGCATGTTGTTCACTGGGAGAATAAATGCACTATGAGGGGCTCAAATGCCTGTTGACAGAAGTTGTATGGAGTCACAGCCTGTTAGAACACTGTGGCTTTATGCAAAAATGGCAAATACCATCAACCTTGCCTGTTCTCATTCATATTTTATAAACCATTGGGTCTGTCCTGATCTAATTTATTCTTTCTGAACACTTACATTTTCTGCTTCTGTTTTGCACTCATCCTGACTGTTCTGTGCAACAAGCAGGAACTATTTAGCAGATGTTTCTGCTTTATGGACTCTGTCATTCCATGCTTGATTGTTTTTTGACAACTAGAAATTCTGTGACAAGGTTGTCTTATTTCCCTCGCAGGAGCTTTGGGAGCATCATGGAATAACAATCTAATCGGTACTAATTCCCGCAATTTGTGTTAATATTAATTACTAGACTTTGGAGACAGAATGTACTCTTAGCAAATTTGCAGATGATGTTAGGTTGGACGAATGCTTAACATGATGAACAGTAGAGCTGCAATCCAAAGAAACTTGAAGACTGAGCCAGCAGGAAGCATATGAAGTCCAGGAAGGAGAACTGCAAAGCTCTGCACCTGGAGTAGAATAATCTCGGGCATCAGTGTAAGTTTGGAATGTACTGGATGAAAAGGACTCGGCCCTGATAAAAAGGACTTACAGGTTACAGTGGGTACCAGCTTGTATATGAGTTAAGAGTGTGCTCTCGTTGCAAACAAAAGTGAAAAGTGAAGTGAAAACCTTTGCTAAGGCTCTGTTTTGAGTATTTATGCATGAAGTTGTTGCAGAGGGCATTGTGTGTTGAGCCATTCTCCTTTAATTGCAGCATCTGCACAATGTGTATGTCGGTAAGTGTGTATGGGTATGGGTGTGTAAACTAAACCCTCAAATCTCAAAAAGCCCACCAGGAAGTCCAGTGTACTTTTTCAGGTTTTTCTTTTATTTTCTTTTGTTTGTTTGTTTTTGTATTTTCATAATTGTTTTCTTTACTTTCATGATAAACACTTATGTTACGGAGATAGAGCTTATATTGACTGCAGAACAATCCCTAGCTGTTTTGAAGCCACCTTACGACCAATGCTACCTTTATCCGATAGTTTTGAAAGAGTTGCAAAAAGTCATTTGCAGCTAAGTATGGGTAAGTTAGTGAATCTCCTGTTTGATGAAGGCTTTTTGGCTGTAGAAAGCTAAAAACTTTAATAAATATAGCATGTATGTGTCTTAAGAGGAGCTTACATGGATCTTCTGGGTTTTGTTTCCTTTCAGAAACAGAATACTTAGAGGTTAAAAGGTCCTTGGTTTGAACTTGAACTTCAGAAATGTGTAAAGCTTTATGTTTTATTGACCTGAACACCTTTTGTGAATCCTTCAGCCAGCCTCTTGTTGTCTGATATTGCATCTTTGGTTTCAGATATTTATATGCATTTAGTGTAACTGAGTTTGCATTACTGTAATATAAATGACTTTGTCTAGGCAAGGAAGAATAACAAAGTTCAAGAACTGTGACTTTTTGCTTGATCTCCACTCATGCTTTAATCTCCATATCAATTATGTATTATAGGAAGCTGGAGACAGAATTAGTGTCAAGAGAAAACAGAAAGAAAAAATTGCTCCAACATGCAAAATTCCCCAGAGTCAGCTCATTCAGTCATTATATTAAATACATTTGTACAAGGTTCTCTTTGTCTCATCATTTTATCTTGAAGCCGAGATTTAGTCAAAGGAAAGAATGGAAAAGTACCACATGGCATAATGGACCTATGTACAAAGCACTCATTTGTGAATTGTGAAATTATTACATTGTTCTATTCTCAGTCCACTGGACAAGCTACAGAACATGGGGACCGGGACCATTTGCTACCTCAGAGCTGCACTCTGTGTAGTGATATCATTTGTTCTTTCCTCCTTTACCATTATAACACAAGTGGCCCATCTGCATCAGAAGTGATACGGAAAGAAATGATATCTGCAAGAGCTGTGTCTCTCCACAGTCACACTCTAGTAAGACTCAGGACTGGACTCCTCAGATTTAGTTAAAAGTTTTATGTAAATGCAGCAACACACTTTTAGAGAGCCAGTTCACGCCCTAAAAGGAAATTATGCATGAAAGAGTGAGCAAGCAAGTGAAAAATGTATAAGTCGTGGCTTCCCATGTTTTGAGTATTGCAATTAAGCTCTGTGGAGCTGGAGTTCTACTTAAAAAGATATCATGGTGTCTCTTTTGAGCAAGGGGATCAGACTAGATGATCTCTAGAGGTCCCTTCCAACCTCAGTCATTCTCTGATTCTGTGATTCTGTGATTGTTGAATTAATATAGGAGTTATAGCCTGTATGATTAGGAGACTGCTATGTGAAATACAACCTATCTAATTTTTTAAACAACTGCTTATTAATGACGTGAGCATCGGATGCTAGAGATGCTGTTTTGTGTGTGGCTAAGCATAAGGGCTCATAAGCAACTGTCCCTGATTGACAAGCAGAGACTGGAACTTGGCATGAAATTCAGCTCTGGGTTGTAGTCATGTCTACATTTAGGTGTCTGAAGGAGATATCTACACGTGAGCTCCCTTTGCAGTCGAAGGAGAATCAATGTGTTGTCTGTGTCTAAATATCTAACTATTTGAAATGCCTCGAGGTATCTGAAGAATCATCTTTGCAATGGCAGTTATAAGGTAGAACTTGAGAGAATCCCATGCCTTTCTGAAAATAGCATTACAGGCCTATCTGTGGGCAGCTGAACTGAGTCCTTGAGCCCATATCATCTCCAATGATCATATTAGTAGGTTAGACATCTAAATCACAGGGAAACACCAACAGGAGGTCATGCAGATCTGTGGATATGAATGGTATGAATAATCAAACTGAAGACTCACTGAAGCTCAGGAGGGATACAGAGCCCTTCTAATTTAAATATATTCTAGATATCTACTAAAATTTGTTTCTGCATTGCAAGACTTGCTGTGAGTGGGTCTAATAGTTACAGTGATCCAAAGCCTGAGTCACCCATCTGGGCTAAGAATTGTGCAATAGTAGCTCTTCTGGGCAATAAAGGGAGTCAGAATGTACTATTGTGAAAGCCCTCAGCTTTTGTTCAGTGAATTTTTAATAGGATGTTCACTTTTGGTGACTTACCAGGCCTATGTACTTATAAAATTCCTTGGTCTGGGTAAATTATAGTATTTGATACTTTGCCCTTTCTAGTAAATGCAATTGGCATAGACTTCCTTCACAGAAGTAAGCTCCTAGGATGCAATTATTTCCCGCTGTCCTGAAATGGGGTGGGCACTCAAGGTGTGGACACACAAATTGTCTGTCATTTCCCAGAGAGGAGTACTTATAAGTAGTCTTTAAAAGGAAGTTTCCCCAGAAACACGGCAAATTAGAAGCTTCTTGTATACTGACAAGTAATTTTTTGCTTCCACTTGTGTAAGAGACTCATGGCGCTAGGTAAAACACTGGAATATCTGAGTTTCTTCTCTAGTTCTATTTTCTTTGGACTTTGGCCAGGTGCTTTAGGGTCTCTGCAATTCCTCTTATGCACATCCTCTGTACATACCACTTTGTCTTCTCTAGGTTTTCTTTAGTGTATAAAACCAAATTCCCAGCTGACTGAAACTGGTGAATATACTTCTATAAGATTTTCTTCACATTTTTGTATCATTTTAAAAATAACCCCTGAAAAGACTTCTTACCTAGTAGATACCAGCATAAACCAACCTGTAAACAAGGGCACAACCAGTTACTCCAATCAAATTTCTATGTAGTTTTTTAGAGTTTTGAAACTCTGTTATTACTATCAGGATTGTGTTGCCTGCCTCCTGAATTGGTCATGCCCTTTCTTACTTGGTGTGAAGGTGATATTCTGTTATCTGCGTTGCTTATTCAATGTCAAGTGTGCTCAAAGAGCTAAAGAAAATCAACTGCCTGACACTGAGAAAGAATACGCAAGAAACTGGGTACAGTTCAGCCTGTCCTGTGTTCCTATCTGTGTCTATCCAATGAAGATTCTTTATTAAATCTCCATTTCTAGGAAACTTTCAGAGTTACAATGACTTCATCAAAGCAAGGATGATTTATATTAACTGAGGACCTGGTTATGTTCATATTTTTAAAAATAGCCGAGAGTAGACAAGACTAGTGAATGGAAAGGCTTATCAAATAAGTCCTGTAAGATGTTCCTTCTATTACTTATCTCTGTTTTGGAGTCCAAAATGCCTGTGTGGAAGTCTTAGGGGGAAGAGCTGTCTCATATCAGTTTTGGTTTCTTCATCCTACCTGCTGTGTTATGAATTTTTTTCCAGAAAATTGCCTTGCAGTAGAAGACCATAGTGTCTTAGGTGAAACAGTAAATGGGCAGAAAATGCAATCTGGACATTTTCAAGGGAGATCAAATTAGCCAGCTTGCTGTAAAAAATACAAACACATTTTAGTTTGGATGGTGCTTATCTATTTTTGCAAGTACATCACTTTGGAAAGCTACTTGCTCAGCTAATCTATAGCTGTCATGGAAATGTAATTTTTCCCTCCTCCGAACCAATAATGGGCACCTGGCAAGCTTGCTTGTGCACCCGTGCATTCAAGTTGAGCAGTTTCCATGGAAACCCATCAAACTGTCGCACCAGTTTTCTAACATGCTGCCGCTTCACAAACACAAGATAAGCTGTTTTGCACAAAATTCTTCTATAGCACTATTTTGTTTTCTCTCTGAAGACAATTCAGTAAGACTCAGTGTTTGCCAACTGGAAGAATTACTTCTTATTCCATCTAAAACTGTTTGTCTACATGAGAAAACACCGGCTGAGACTTTCACAAGCTCGTGGGAAAATATATTTTAAGCTATTGATTTTCCCATCTTGAGTTGGAGAAAAATGAAAAGCTCCTTTTGAAAAATAAGAGTATTTATACTGCGATTTCATGCATGCACTACCTTATGTTTTTAGTTTTCTTTTAGGAAGACTTTTCAGTTCAAAGCTCTAATGAGAGAGATAGGTGTCTCTTTTGAGAAACTCCCATACTAACTTGATGAAGCTTGATAAAGTCATTGGGGGAACTTGGGAACATTGTCTTCATGAGAAGGGGATGTGGGACTCTGATTCAAGGAGTCTTATCCACTTAAGATAAGTGGCTTAAGATTCACTTGGTGATTAAAAAAGCAAGGTATGAATAATTTGGAATTCAAGCTGTATACTAAGATATCCAACACGCAAAGCTTTAGAGACACTTCAAATTTCCAGTTCATCAAGAAAGTTGCTAGTCTAATTAAGACTATCCAAGCATGTAGCTTTGAAATATAGCCCAGCACAGCTAGTCCTTTAAACTTAGCTTTCTTTTCATTTAAGGAATACTCAAGGGTTGAAACCTCCTCCCCTGCAAATCAGCATTCATCTAACACTCACCCAGAGGCAAGAGTTCCCAGCAAACATAAATATTCTGAAATGACATTTTTTTTTGATACATACAGATTTCATTTTTTAAAATGTTCCTTGAATTTCAAAAGTACTCCTATAAATTAGAAATATACTATGGAACTGGTTGTCCTTTTAATAGCAGAAAGTCTTCTACCTTTGTTTCTCTCAATAAAATGCAGTGTCATTTTATTGAAATCAGCAATTGGACCTAATTTAAATTTGGAAAGTATCAAAAAATCAATTCATCTCCTGGAATAGGAAAAGACAGTTAAACATATGTGTGAGATGAAGCTCAAAGAAAGGGTTCAAAGAAAAGGACAATTAGTTGGCGTGAGCCGTAAGATTAATGCACAGCAACATTTACAAGAATGTTTTATCCAGTGAATATTTATAATGGAGATCAGATGGAGCTGGAAGCTTAAGGGGGCATAAATGGGATAAATGTCCATTAATCAAGGGGCATCTTTCAGCTAAGGAAACCTGTGAATGAATAATGTATGCTGTAAAAGATTGAATCCACACTTAATATTGGCTTGCTTAATGGAAAAGTTTATCTATGCAATCTAGTATTCATTTAATGCTAATGTGCCCATTTAATAATAACTGATATTAAACAGTTTGCTATTAAATGCTAATTGAAAATCTCTGGTCTCAAGTTCCAGACAGTGCTTAATGTCACTTACTTCAACCACTGGCAAAAAATATATTTTTATTTTGCAAATACAGCTTTACAGGAAGCCTTAAATACAGGAAACGAAAATCACAGATCATTCTCTATGAGCTTAAAGTGTAATCTAATTGTACATTGTTGAAAAATAGTAATCAAAGCCATTGAATTATAGCTAAATAGCAGAAAGCATAAAAGATGTATCCAGATGACACAAAAAGTACAAAGGGTAAACCCAGGTGACACAAAAATATCTGCAAACTGAGACATATAGTTAAAAATGGTTTTATTTTTTTTGGTTGTGCACAGCCATGAAGTGATTGTGATGTGGAAAGGGATTTTAATCACCACTGCCTCCAGTGCAAAGCTTTAACTCACCTCCTGTTTTTCCAGGTCTAGGGTGCCGCTGGCCTGCCAACAGAAACTGATGTCATAAGCAGTCGTAACTCCCTGCTTCTGCCTTCCCTATCTGGCTAGTCCAATGAACACATTCTCAAGATATGATCCTTGGGTGTTCCAGTCTGTGAAGTGTTCAAAGAGCCTCAGCACCAAAGCCTATCCCTATAGGCGTTTATAATGCTCAGTGTTCAGTATTGCAGGACCTAAGCTTCTTTCTGGACCTAACCTCTAGCTGTTTTTGGAAAATATATTTTATCTGCACTGCAGGTGTTACTTGCATCACAGGGGCTGCATGTGCATTAGATTCATAAATCATTTTTGTCCTTTTCTCCATGTGTTTACATGCACAGACTCAAAAGGATGTGTAAGGCCTGAGGGTAGATTCATAAAGTTAAATATTTTCATATGCCACATTAAGTGCAGCTGCATCATTATTTACAAGCTGTCTGCCAGCCTAGCTATGTAATCTGTCACTGATGCCAGTGTCTTCTTATTGCCCCCAGTCTTGCTCTGTTTCTTTGCTACCCTTTCGTTCCGCAGGATTTGTGACTCCGCTTTGACACAAGTATCATGATTATATTTTCTGTGCTTTGTCTGGCTGGTTTATTTCAAAATGTGCAATAAGTCAATTACGTGATCGCCTGTTTTCTAAGTGCAGGAGAGAAGCTCTAACTGCTTTCTGTCAGTTGGCTCATGCATGACTGTTTTCTAAGTCATTTTTCTCCTCCAGCAGAAAAGTGCTGTGTTGAGAATGCCCTCTCCTTTCTGTGGAAACTTCTGCGTTTTGGTAGGTCATAATTAATAACAGTGATGCTTTAATCTCTACTATGTTTTCTAAGCTTTTCAGCAAATAAAAGCACAATTTAAGGAATGAAATTATGGGCCATTCGCTCCCCAAGGGGAAATAGCTTTCCTGAAGAATTCACAGTTCTTTCCCACAATGAATATAGTCTGTAGCAGGCTTTTAAAAGGAAAATTATTTGTAGGGGAGTGGGAAGCATTATAGATGGGATTATTTTACTGTTTGCATGACTGCTCCTTATTCGGGGAAAGAGTAGAATGAACTCAAGGTATATCAGTGCTGGTGCATCCATTTTGACAGGAGCTAGAAGAGTCAGTCCACAGTGAGCGCCACTGACACATCATCCTATTTCTGACCCCTGCTGACATACATATCTATACATCTGAACTAGTCGGAGGCATTGCACTTGTCAAATACTCTGCCAGCGTTTGCATTGATAATTCATCTTCTGCATTAAACTTTGACAGATATAAAATTTTGAAAAGGGCAAGTTTGAGGGTCTCCCGAGATTATTTTTGACCTTAACTCTGACAGTGATTCAAGGAAAACATAAACTGTATGCATTTTGCAAGTCCATTAAGCAACTGAGACCTGGCAAGTTGCTCTGGTTTATAGGCTTAGTGATAGTAGCCTTTCCATGAGGTAGTGGAAACAATGGCTGGCATTAGAGGCCTGATATGCAAGTGAGTGTGTAAAGGCCTCTGTCACAACAGTACACTCAGAATAAATACACTCACAAAATATATTGATCTGCTGTGTGGACAAAGAGTGCCCTGTCCAGTTGTGGAAACCCTGTTGCTTCCAAGTCATGTGGCCATATAGATTGACTGAAGGAGTCCCTCATCTCTGGGGTATCTCTGTGGACCCCAAGGCTTTAATAAGTTTTGTTGCAAGATTTTCACAGTAAGTTGAAATCTCTGAAATATGAATTGCAGGTCTGATGTTTGCTGTGTCCTATCCTATCAGAACAGGAAAGTAATTCCTGTTCCTGAACCAGCTGTTGGGTGCAAGGTCATATTGGAAAATTTGGGGGAAATATTACAGACAAATGTTTGCCTACGGAACGTGATCTCCAAAGACACTATCTGTGGACAGTAGGGAAGGATTTCCCTAGAGGGGACATCTGAGGGTTCATCCACCTCATGTCTCTGCTGTCTGTCTCCAAAGGTACACCTTCATTAAACTAACATTTGCCAGCACATTTGCCCTCTTTTCATTGTGGTATATCTGTCATTTTTCCTTCATTCCAAGAAATTCTTGTCTCACTGTATCACACCTTTTCTACTGGGAATAAATTAGGCCTGTGGCACTCTTGCTTACACTAAAGGATGTCTTACAATGGGAGGAAGTGTCAGGGGTGGAGGCACTTATGCTGGGCAGATGTCTGAATCTAGTCTTATGCTAGCACCAGAGTAAAATAGTGCATTTAACTGAAGCTTAGGAAAAAATACAATAAATTTTTGATAAAAAGAGCCAGTGCCCAGGAGAGCATCCGCTCAGAATTTAACAGAATAGATGTGAATTGGAGAGTCCCAATTCCTCATGTCACCTCCATGGTGATAACTTCTCTGTAGTACTTACAAGAAAGAAAAAGAGGAATGACTCTAGTAGGAATACTGTGAACCTAAAGAGGAAGGACCTCTGTTCCCTCCCCCTCTTTGGAAGGCAGGGGAGAAGGAGGAGGCAGCATATGCTATTAAAATAAAGGAGACTACATATTAGTAGATGGATATTCTATCTTAGCATAGGAGAGGGGGAGAAACAGATATAAAAGTTAGCTGAGATGCTGAATCGTGTATTACAAAGCTTTGCTCTAAAAGGGTGTTTTGTTGTTCTATATTTGTTAACCCTTTCCATTTTAATACAACTGTGTTTTTTTAAAAAAAGTTTGTTTTCATTCAAGTGAAATGATGCAACTGCCTCAGGAATTTCAGTCATTGGGCATTTCATTCCTGGAGATGTGGTGTCCCTGACCGGGACCCTGGCTCTCCAGTACTGTTCAAACAGTACCTGTACATGTATCTACTTAATTTTTCGTGGACTGCTTTGAACATCAACACAACAGAAGATGTCTGTCATTTCCACCTTTTATAATAGCTGTTTTGTGAGGTACCTCCAAGTAGCCAAATCTACTGACTGATCAGCCAGCTTGTCAAACCTCAGATGAGAAAAAAATATGAATATGCTTCTCACAATTTGCAGTTCTTGTTGTATACTTAGGCTAAAACCACACAGATATCATGTACTTATACAACCTTGAGGATCTCCCTTAGTGGCTTGGCTCAGCTTTCAGTGCCAGGTTGTTCTTGCTTTTAAGGAACAGTGATAGGTTCACCTTCTTTAAAATCGTTTCATTCTTTTGATTTTGGCTTGCTTTGTTTAGAAGGAAGAGTAAATCCTTTGCAAGGAGAGCAAATATAGCAGGGGAAAGCAGAGCTGGAGCCAGAAACAGTGCAGATCTCTGTGCTGGTAGACTTTCTTTCAGGAAGATGAGCACTCTCCCAGCAACATCCTCATGTTGCCTAAGGTGACATCCGTGTGTCCAAGCTCTGCCTGTTCACCTCATTATGCAGCTGTGCTGACCCCTTTTTCCCCTGTCTGGTGGTGTCACAATACTCTTGGTAGAGGTAAATAATTTTCAGGACAGTTTTAGCATTGCACTCTGGCAGCAATGTATTTCCATGTTGTTGCGGGATTATGGAAAGGTGATTTCCTCTCCTCCTTTTTCTCCCCCACAAAAAAGTAAACGTGTCAATTAGAAAAATGACCTAAACACAAATGAGAAAATATTGCAGGAATTTCAGCCAAAATGATCTTTTTTTTGGTCCCTCTCCAATTTCTGTGGTGGCTGTGCAGTATGTCAGTTTATTTTTTATTTATAATTGTTTTTAAACACTTGAACAGCACAGCCAGCTGAGCTAAATGAGCTCATCCTTAGAAGCAGGCTATAATTTATAAAGAATTATCTCATGTGCCTTGTAAACTATTGCACTATTGGGGATGCATGCCTTTTTAGCATCTTATGGCACGTACAGTGGCAAGCCTGTTGTAATTTCAAGGTCATAGCCCTCTTCCCTATTATCCTACAATTTTCCAGACTTAAACAGCACTGAAGCTTGACTATGATTTGAAGAAATGAGGAAAGGAAAGGAGGCAGGAAAGAAGGATGGAGATTAACTTTGGCAGTCACAAAACATGATTCAGAGTAAATATCTTACTTAGGAATGAAAAAGAGCCAACTATATTGGGTGAGAAAAGAAGATGGAACTAGCAGTCTCATAAGAGGTGCTATAACACTTTAGACCAGTCCTGAATTCTGCTGTGACTAGTTTATCCTTTGGAGGGTTTCCTTATCTAAGGGAAACATTCTGATGATATGATTCTATGATTCTATGATTCTATGATTCTATGATATTCAACTATCGAAGTAGGGTTTGACAGTTTACCTTAACCCTCTGAAAGGGTTCAAAGGTTGAAAGGTTTCAAAACTGAGTATACTGTATTTTCAATTAGAACTGTGCCCTTAGCATGATCCCTGTTGAAGCCTTATAGTGCAGATGTTTTTCTCTGATCTAAAGCTATTTACAGGTATTAACACTGCATTAATATTTGTTAATGCTTTATATTTACTTAAAGAAGGACAGTGGCCAATTAAAACTATGACCTTCCTGACAGACTTGTAGGAGTGCAGAGAAGGAGCAGAATTCCCTGAGTTCCCATCATGCTGTGCCAATAGAAAAGGATGTGAATGATGTAAGCCGTGTAAAAATGATGGACGTAAGTATGTGACGTAGCCTTACAGCTGTGAGGGTTTAAAAAAACACAGCATCTGTGATGGGTGATTTTGTTGATAACAGCTGTCTATGATAGAGGGAGTTGAGAGAGGAAAAGCATTAGTTTGATTTACACTGGATTTGCTCTACTTGCAAAAAAAACAAAGAGAAAGAAAGAGAAAGAAAGAGAAAGAGAAAGAGAAAAAATAAAAATAAAAATAAAAATAAAAATAAAAATAAAAATAAAAAGAAAAAGAAAAAGAAAAAGAAAAAGAAAAAGAANATAAAAATAAAAATAAAAATAAAAAGAAAAAGAAAAAGAAAAAGAAAAAGAAAAAGAAAAAGAAAAAGAAAAAGAAAAGAAAAAGAAAAAGAAAAAGAAAAAGAAAAAGAAAAAGAAAAAGGAAAAGAAAAAGGAAAAGAAAAAGAAGAAAAAGAAAAAGAAGAAAAAGAAAAAGAAAAGAAAAAGAAAAAAGAAAAAAGGAAAAAGAAAGAGAGACAAAGGAAAGAAAGAAGGAAAGAAAAAGAAGCAACAACCACAAAAAGGCTTCTCTTCTGTCCAAAGGGATTCCAAGTGATTAGATCGTGTCATGTTGCAGATTATAGGTAGATATTTTTCCTCTTCTGTAAAGAAGTGCACAGTGAGCGCTTCTTGTCTTCAGGCCTTGTGCTGACAGGGACTAGGTTTTGGGAAGGAAAACTCTCTTTTTTTTTTTTTTGAGGAACTGAATAACTCTGGATTTCACAAGACACTGACCTACTGCTCTCACCAGGAAGACCCCTCAGAGTCGGTTAAGACTTGAGCAGGAGACCCTTAGTCACCAGTTTCCTCTGTTGATTCAGAGGTCAGCAGCAGACAGTTGGCTCTTGCTCCTCTTGGAGGTTACATGGACTCAGTACATGGTGGCTTATACTTCTGACATCATAGCTTGTTTTCTAATATCAGAAGTCATGGGTTATAGAGCCCAATTTTCCATTTTTTTTCATTTTGAGAAAAATTTTTTTTATAGTTGGTGAAGAAACATGTCAAAATTTTATATTAAAAAAGACCTTTGAAAGAGTAAATCTTAAAGCAGAGGAAAAATACTTTCAGTGGGAAAAAAAAATGTGAGATTTGTGTCTTAATTTTGAAACTGAAGTATAAAATAATGCTATTCTTTCTTTGAAATTTTACCTGAAAGCCAAAAGCAGAGTTATTATCATTGATTATTTTTAGTGTTTTTATTATACTATATGTAAATTAGGATATGTAAATGTGCTAGTTCCTTTTTAAAAAAATGGATAGAGCTGGTGTCACAAGTGTTGTAATAACGTATCACATCCCTAAGGCACATGAAAGTGCATGTCTGTGCCAGACAGAAGGATCAAGGGCCACACTAGAAGTTGAAATCTCTGCTTTTTTATTCATAGATCATAAACCAATTTATCTTTCACTAATTTTATAGATATTTTCAATTTAATTGGATCTTGACTTCTTCTGAGCCCATCTCCTCCTTTGACTGCATTTGAGCTTCTAGGGAAAGTTGTGCTGAGCTCGTAACAACCATAGCAACATATTATCTTGACATCAGATGCAGGGTGAAGCAAGGGTAGGTGCCTTATTGCAAGGAGAATAAGCTTTTACAGGAAGTCTGTCCAATGAAGTAAAGATTCGCATCACTCAAGGTTCCTTCAGGGGAATGTTAGCCAGTATAGATATGTCATTATTGGTTTCAAATCATGCAAATACTTCCACCGAAAGCAGAGGCAAAGGCCTCATACTGCTACAACAGCGAAAGCTTATTTGTAATTCTGCTGAACTTGGAGTCATCTAGTGCACTGAATATCTCAAATGCTATTCCTGACAGGCAATTTCTTAAAAAAAGGCAAAACACATTTAAAGACCGAAGATAATTAACCCTGGAAGAATCCTTTTTGACGTGTGATGAAGTCTCCATTCTTGAAAACTATTACGTTTAAAGTAGTTGTGCTTCCATACAGGACACTGTGTTCTGAAAAGAAGAAATTCAATCCCTTAAGCCCTATGATCTCTGTTGTGCTGTTGGGTAGAATAGATGATAAGCATAGTTCTGCCTTGGGATTTTTATTTGTAGGGCATTGCCCATTGAAATATAAACCTTTTTTTTTTTTTTTTTTTTTTTCTAGAAGAACATCATTTGTCATTCATTCAAGGCATTTAGTTATGTTTTTTCTCAATCACTGTGCACTAAAAGGAAATGATAATTGCCACCTACTGAGTAAAATGCGATGGGGAAAAAAACCTGGCTTCATTTCCTCCTGCTGCTCTTCTTCTGCCAGCCAACAATGTGGATGAGTGAGAGAAAGCTGTAGGCAAGGGCTATCCCAGCCTGGTAGGGATATTAAATGATGGATGTCTTCTGATGCTCATCGTGCTGGAAATCTTGGCAGCTGCTGCCTGGGCAAAATCACAGGCATGGATGACAGTAGCATGCGCTATATTTCCAAGGGGTGAGGGAATGCTTTTGCTCCTGTTCATCTTCATTCCTTGGTTCACCAGAGAAAACAGCCTCTTGGGACAGTGAAAGCTAGACTGCAAGCAGGGGAGTTAGGAAGGAAGCGCAGTATTTAAATAGCTCAAAATTCCTTTCCTGATACCAGCAACAAGTTGAAACTGCAAAATACCCAGTGTTGGCCCTGCTGCCTCTGCTGCTGCAGTATAAGTAGCTATTAAGCACCCACCAACTCTTCCCTGCTATGGCTAGAAGCAAAGGGGCACACAGTTCCTTTACTGGTATATGCAGGTTTCAGGATTATGTAGCCTGCATACAAGAGATTTTACTTTTATATTCCTGCAAAGGCTGTTCAGGCTGGGCTAGAGTATGTCTTTGCATGTTGGAGACCTCAGATATCAAAGATTCATCTTTCTATTCTTCCCCATACCCCTGAGTTTTGCAAGGGCCAGTTTTCCCAATTGCCTGGAGCGGTTTTGGTTGAGGAATGATTGCAATGAAAACATAACTTCTTGCTAAATGATAAATTATAAACTCTTATGGGCAAAGCACTTGAGATTTTATTATTGAAAGTGAATACATATGTCAGAAATTTGTTTAGGCACATTTAGAAAAACCATGACAGTGAGACCAGTGGAAAAATAAATACTGGCAATATGCTGAAATCTCAGTGACCATGACTAAACAAATGACTCTACTGTTTTAGGTAATGTCTGTTTTAGTGAAAAGAAACAGGACACAAATTCACATTAAATTATTTTTTTTCCAACCCAGATGGCCTTTCTCAGAGAGCTGGGAAATTTGGTTTTGCTCGTAATTATTAGTTTGTGTGTGGGGAACTTCATTGCTAATTTTCAATATTGTATATAGAAACAAATTTAATTCACTGTAAACATTCCAAGCTCTGTTACATTTAATCAGTAAATTAGTGGCCACATTCATTCACTCTTTTTTCAGATCTGCTCACAATTTTTTCTGCCCTCATTCCTATTAATTTTTTCCAGAAAATAATCTGACTTATTAAAATTGCAGATTTGGGGTTTTTAGAATTTTATTGAAAATACATATTTTCAGTGATTTGAAATAAACTTTAAAAAATGCTCAGGAGAAAGAGTGAGAAAATTTGAGATAGAATGGAAGCTACTTATTCATCATCCTGTTTTTTATTACTCTCCTAATTTAAATTAATTTCTGCATTGACTTTCAGTTTTGTATTTCATAAATTCTCTTAATTAACCTTGGCACAGTGCTTGCAATTATCTTTCTTATCTTTTACAAGGCACCGTGACATGTCATTACACTATAAGTACACTAAACAACATTGCTGAGAGGAGTGTCACAACATCTTAAAAGATGTCTGTTTCCATCTTTGGAAATCTCCTTCCTGGAATGGCAATACTGCTCTGAGGAAAGACTGTAACAACTCAAAGGAAACTTCACTAATTCATCATTGTTGTATTCTCATGAAGGAAGGTCTACTAGTCTCTAGTTTGAGCACTGACACTGGGAGAGTTCTCTTCTGAAGTGATGGGACTGTGGCATAACTCAGAGATGGTGCAAGGAGACTGTGAAGGCGCCTGGATATCATAGAGTTTGTCAAGAGTTACGGGGAAGATGAATTTCAGACACACCATCTGTTACTTGATAATATTCAAATAATCCTACCTTATTATTTCTCTGTCTCTCAAGGAATTTGAACTTCCCTGTAACAAGAGGCAAGAAAGCGTACAGTTCATTTCTCAATGTGTCACTGACCTATTTCAGAATAACCTGTAGCTACAAGTCCCAGATTCATTTCTCTAGTGAGGCGGTGTAAGAGTTTTTATAGCAGATAAATTGACTTTGGAAACAAGCTCTCCCTTTTCCTTGCAGCATTCCTATGGGCAACAACTGTTTTTGGCTGCAAAACGAGAGATAGGGCCAAGGGAGCCTCTGGAGGACTGTATATGACTGAAAGTTTTAGGGCACAAGAAATAAACATGTATAAACTATCAGATACATTTGTTTTACTGGAAAAGTAAACAGAGCTAAAAGATGCACGTTCACACATTTAGAGAGGCATCAGTGCATATATAAACACACATGCATATATATACACTTTTTTATATATATATATATAATTTATATATTTTTTTATATATATATATATATAAATTTATTATGGCCACACACTCAAACTCATGTAAGAGGAAGCAAAGGTTTTCCATTCCATTTTAACCATTAACATACAAAAGCTTATTACATTCTCACCCTCAGAACTTAATATCCACCCAGGGAAGAATGATTAACCTCGTATTGCCTTCACACATTAATCATGTCAGGATTAGGGGCAATTTGTTAACCTTGACAGAGGATTAAAAAGGGGTTGTTACATTCTGTCGGCCTGGCAGTTCTTTAAGGAGAGAAGGAAAGTAAAGAAGGGTTTAGCAAGCCCTTTCACACTAGATCCTTGAGTTTCAAGGTCCTCAATATTGTAGAAGGAAGAGGAGGAAGACTGGAGGTTTGGGATATTTCTTTTCCGCTGTGGTGTATGGCAACCTCAAGTATATCTGTAGTTCTCCCACTTTCTTGAGGACCAGTTTTGCTTAGGCAGAGCAAACGATTTCATTGTACAGAACAAAGGTTTGCATTCATCCTGCATTTGGGGGGAATAAAATAATCCTACTAACTTAAAGCCTAATAATTCAGTCAATTAAAAAAAAAAAGAAAAGAAAAATAAGGCCCTTTCTCTTCTAAGAGCCTTGTCTGTTATCTTCATACCTTTGAGCTTCCTTGAGCTTATTCACAGAGTAGCAGAATGGTGATTGTTTTGAAAAATCATTTTAAAGTTTCATTATATTTTTCCTAAGCCTGTAAAAAGACGTGGAAATTCCTTTGAGACCTCTGAGTACAAGCCAACTTATATTATAAAACTTCATTACATTCTCCTCTGTTGCTCACTGCTAGTATCTGTTTTGTGTGCCACCCTGTTGAAGTATTGCAAGGCTATGGGCCTATAACTACAGAGGGAGGTGACTGCAGTTAATCAGTGACTCTCTTAGAAAGAATACGTGATTTCCCCCTGAAATCACAGGTAAAATAAAAATAAATAAATAAGACGAAGAACAGGCATGATGGGATTTCAGTTTTCTCCATTAGTGTCTACATTAGACATATTGTTTGTTTTTGAGCTGAAAAATGATTGGAGATGGCAGTACATGAATTTAAATGTGAGTAAGGAGCCACTCTGGCAGTTTCTGGCTGGTGCTGTGGCAGGTGAAAATGGAGACACTTGAGGCCAAAGAGTTGTGGAGGGAATTTTGAACTCACCCTCGCACCTGCTTGGCTCATTGTGTTTGGTTTCCGAGCAGCAGGTATGCTCAACACTTTTCACGAGACGTATTCGTTTCTAACAGCAAATAGCCCATGCTTATAGTCCCAGTCTCCTATTGCTCTGTGTATCTATCTGCATTTGGAAGAATTTTGGAAGATTACCACTTCCCCTTCATAGCTGTACAGAAAATTTACAAGACAAGGCAGATTCAAGCTTCGTGTCTAGATCCAGGATATAAACTGAGAACTTTAAGTACAAGTTTCATTTGTTTATTTCCTAATTAAGAAAATAGCTTCAAGGAGATGTAGAGAAAGAAAATATGTCCCTTTGGGATGTAAAGTTTTGCATTTTTAAGCATCGTTTATTTACACTTGTTCAAAGAGGATGCCAAAGGACCTTCTCTAGATGAAGTAAAAATTTCATCATTATATAGATTTGAATACAAATTGGTTATAAAGTTGCTTCAATCAGTAAAATGATCCCTTTGTTCTGTGCACTACAGAAAAACAGA
The DNA here is from genome assembly GCA_003342815.1 of Eudromia elegans. Classification (NCBI taxonomy): domain Eukaryota; kingdom Metazoa; phylum Chordata; class Aves; order Tinamiformes; family Tinamidae; genus Eudromia; species Eudromia elegans. The sequence goes on along the minus strand of PTEX01000047.1, from coordinate 340,562 downwards.
AGCTCTCCTATATCCTTGCACTGGCATGACATGGGATGTACACTGTGAAGATAAAAATGTGTGTTCTCTTCAAAGGGTTAGCGTATCCACCTTCCCGATTCACTATCAGTTCATTACTCAATAAAGAGCTGATATCTTATGCAAAATTGAGCTTCTAAAATTTTTATGATTACCTAATGGAAGGGACCAAAGAAAAGCCAGTCAATGCCTGTCAGCTATTTGGGATTCAAATATGCATAAATTTCCATTCATAATTTATGTAGCACTCTGGATGAAGAACAAAATCACAGGTTCTCCCTGAAATGATATTTAGATGTCTTCAAGATATCTAGTTTTATTCTTCTATATCTCCTTCAGACAGTCAAACCTTTGGGGGATCCTGGAGGAAATATGTCTCGGATCCTTCGTGTTATTGAACTAATTCAAAGTGAGGCAGTTCTCACTGTTTCTGGCTTAGAAACATTCATTACAGTAGTAATTTGATTAAAAAAATTCTGTTATTTCTTTTTGTGTTTTTATTTAAAAATTCGATGCTTCATTAAGTCTGGGTAGGGAATATATTTTAATAATTTGTGAATTTCTAAGAAGAAAAATTTGTTCAAGATAGTCCTTCACTAGCAGAGATAGCTTCATTTTTGTTGGATACTGGAGATATATCAAGAGGACACCTCATTTTGGATGATCAAAGCATACAAGAGTATTTAAACTCTCATTCCATCCTGTCTTTTGGAGGTCTCAGTGTAATGTTTTGGATAAGACAGTGTAGGCACTAGTACATGATAATCATTGGGGATAGAATAAGTTAACAATAGTAATTTTGCCTAAAGTTAGGTAACAAGGACACTTTAGAGACACAGGGCTTCCCATGAGCTGAACATCAGAAAAGCGGTCTGATCACAAAGGAGCTGACAGACATTTTATACGTTATACAAATTAAGATTGAAGTAGTATTTTAATGTTGATTATCTTATATATATCCAGATAATTTTTTGTGAGTGATCAAAATGCTATGAAGAATGTGCTCACCTTCTGTTAAGCAGGTGCTCATATAGAAGTACTTGTCGGTAGAAATTCAAAAAATACCCCTGTAAGTTTAGCAAATGATTTTAGGTAAATACCTTAGCAATACCTTTATGCCTTAGCAAATTAATTTAATTTGAAATAATCTTTACAATTGATTTTTAAATTCTTTCATAGAATATACTCTTTTCATTTTCCTTTAGAAGTGTTATTCTTGGCTGCATACCTTTCATATCACTGTATGACAGGATATGTATAAAATAAGTTTTATTTATTTTAGCTAATGTCGACATTTGAGAGAGACAACCTGCCTGGTTTGTGTTCCCTTTTAATGGAAGGTTATCTGTTACATGTACAAGGAATGTGCAGTTTTGCCAAATGGATAACTGGATGGGGACTGACATTACAGCCTGCTGTGGAGGACTTGTGCTTGGAAGTTAAAAATTCCAGAGCAGCAGGGGCTTTAACCTAGGTGCTCTCTATCCTGGTCCAAAACTGGAACAAGATCTGTTTGATTTTGCCTAATATCTCCAAGAGGTCTGCTTTTTATTCCAATGCAAAGTGATTAAGCTTCAGGCATTATCACGAAAGGGAATTCGTGTTTGGTTTTAATCAAACCATGTGTTTTGGTGGTCAGGAAAGTTTTACTGGAAGAAATGAACTTCAGCTAGGCTGGATTCCAACTCTTCCTTAGATCAGTCTGCTCAATGATTTTAATAATGCTTAAGAACAGCAGCACTTGAAATGGAGGGAGATCAGCATTCATATTCCTATCGTCTTTCTCTCTGTGCCGCCAGCTGTTTTCTGTGAAAGCTTGAATCAAACTGCTTGAAGTAAATGGGCACTTTTTGATTCACTTAAATTGGTTTTCATTCCTTCCATTGATGTTCTGCATGGAAGTCATAACCAGCTGCAAAATGGCAAGCCAGTAGCTCTATGTGATTACTAAAATGATAAATTAGAGGCATGACTATTTTCTTATTCCCTTGCCATCTCACCTCTTATAAAATCACTATTTTTTCAAGTGCTATTGTGCCTCCATCCCAGCCCATATATTCATATTGTTTATCATTATTAGGGGTAAGCATCGGTGCTGCATTTGGGGTTTATTTGTAAAGTACTGCCTGATGGAGTCCTCAGCCTTCAGTAAAACAAAACAAACAAAAAAAATCCAGAGGAAAAAAAAACTTAAAAACCAGTACTCAGTAAAAAAGATAAAAATCTGATCTATATTCTTCTCTGGTTTAAAAGCTGAGATCCAATGCGTAAAAAGATATTAAAGTCTTTGGGGGGTATTTTGCTTTTGCTCAGAATAGTCTCCTTGCTCCCCTTTGAAGATTTTCTCTGTTTGGGGATTTCTCTCACTCTTCCTCAAGAGCCAGGATCAGAGTGATTTGTCCTTGAAGGCTGCTTCTGGATAACAGGAGTTCTCCTCCCATACTCCTGATAACCATTCCTGGTGAGGATGAGTGAATTAGAAAAATGATAGCATTGAAAATGTCAGAAATATGCTCTTCCTTCTGATATTTTAATGAGGTTGAAGCTTATGGTAATCAAGAAATTCCCCACTATGGAAATGAAAGGGGATTTGTATTAATCTGTTGTGACACTGATTGTTTTCCCAGTGTGAAGTGATGGTGCTTCCGTGTAGCTGTGCAACAGCAGTCTCGAGGGACTGCACAGGTCTGTGTTTTCCTTTTGCACGTGCAGGGTTTTGTGAGACCGGGAACATGTTGATGTTTCTAAAACATGCAATTAGAGTTAATGAGGAGCTTTCTGTTGAAGTAAACATTTTTGTGGGTATGTTCACCCTCCTCAAAAAGTGCTTTCATAAATGCTGTCTGTTTTCACTGAAAATTCTGTTGGCTTATATTTAGAAAGCTTAAAATCCAACAGCCTGGGCTTTCATTATAGTTCAATTTTTTTGTTATATTTTATTGTAATTAAAGATATTTGTTGGTTTAAGTTTTAAATATTTCTAGTTGTGGAATCTGCAAAGTTATCTATAATCAATGAATTACAAATAATCTACATAGATGAATATAGTGAAAATGCAAACTGCAAGGCAAGGTACTTGCTTCCACATAAAGGAGTCCTACAAGATTGCTTGTGCATGTCTTCATAAAGCTACAGTTTTCTGTAGATCAAATTAGGAATACAGTTACATAAAATACAGGGCAAATAGCAGAGGCTTTTTTGCACATTCATTTTGACTGGGACAGCAACAGTCACCTAACTAGTTCTTGCCATTCTTATGGGAAGTTGCTGTATTTCAAGAAGACGAAACAAGTATTCTGGATATGAGATGGTCAATTATTAAAAAAGAAAGTTGATATTCAAGTCTACTCTATGCTTAAGTGAAATATGAACCTGACTCCCATGTTTTACTGGGCATGCAGCAGTTCAGAATTGAATAGTACCTTTACCTGGAATAGTTGTGCAGAAACCTATGTGAGTTGTGAAGCTGGAATGCCTTAGGCAGATATTCTGTCTCTGCCTCTCTTTTTCTTTGGCTGAGGCCCAGTAATTATATCTGTATTTTGGGAAAGCACAGGCTCACACTCAGACATATCAAATCTCCTGTCTGGACTGCTTTTTATTTCTTGTCACAGAGAGCAAGAAGGCCATGATTAGCTTTCAAATTTGATTGTATGTATGAGAGATTGAAGCAGTGGGAGGTATGAACTCTATTAATACCATTTTATGGTGTCAAAGAGGAGTGCAGAAGGTGTGAGATGTTCCACATTTCTCAGAGTCCTTGTTTTTTTAGTCAGAAAACGTATCTGGTAGATGTTTAGAAACTAAAAACCTTTTCACTGCAGTTCTCTGAATTGTATTCACACATCCAAGTAAACGCTAATCTCCCTGGCTTTGCTATCTATTTTCTTCATTATGAACCCTTTCCCTTTGTTTGGTTTCCTCAGAGTGCATCTGTTGTGGAAATCTTTTCTCCAGCTGGGAGGATGAGACAAAGAAATTTTCCAAAGCTGTATGTAGATGACAGTGCAGGGGGCTAAGCTGAACAGCAAACACCTTTCTTTTTAATACAGCTAAATGCAAGATCAGACATCTAAGAAGGAAAGCTGCAGGTCACATTTATGTTAGATGGAGATTGTAGTTTGCAAAGCATGAACAAGGTAAAGCACTGAAGGGTCAGGGTGGATAATCATTGCCATGTGAGCTCTAAGGAAGATAAATTAAGGAAGAAAAAAAAAAAAAAAAAAAAAGAGAGTCTCTCCAGTCCTTGACTGTGTAAACAGAAAAATATAAAGTGAAAGCAAAGGTGCTATTATCACCATATGGGACATGAATGCATACAGTTATGGCCTGTATATCCAGATTAGCTAGAAAGCAACAATTCTGTTTTGTGAGTTCTTTTGAGGTGCACTTATTGTTTTTAATCCTGCAAAACTGAAATTGTTCTACTTTCTTTTTGTATGAAAGTGAGAGAGGACAAAGAGGTACTTGCTAGACAGTGACTACCACTTCCCTGGTATCACCTGGTGTTAAGTTGAAGTGGCTGGTGTCCCAGCAGGACGCTGTGATGCCTGAAGTAACTTTTTGCACACAGTTGTTTGGAATGTTCTTGGACCTTTTCAACTCAAAATTGTCTCCTTATCCTGCCCCAAGGACCTACCATCCACCTGGTACCTTCCCACCCCGTCCAGCCTCCCTCAGTGGGGCTTAGCTCTACCTACTCTTTCTCTATGGTCCCTCAGGACATGGGGAGGGCACCCAGGATGGCTGCACCTCCTACTGGGCCATTGCTCAACTTCTGCCAGTGTCTACACTGCTTGGCTCAGATGAGGGATCGGAACCTGAGTTTTTCACACCGAGAGTTACACCAGGAGAGGACTTTCAACACATTGCATTGGAAATGCCTATTTTTTCAGATTTGGTTGACCAAGATCCATTTAGTTGTAAAAACTGGAACAACTGCATCTGGAGACTGTCAATTTGGTATGCTGGTATCTCATCAAGTAGGGCAGTCCCTTGGATTATGGGGGTCTAAAGATTTGAGATACTTCCTTTGAACTAGATGAATACATGTCAGTCATGTCCCTGGAAAAAAAATTCTTTACTGGTCTAATTCTGAATCAATTCAGAAATATCCTTTAAATCAATATGTTTTCATGAAGAGCTTTGGCTTTCGTGGAGAAAAGGTATTTCAAATAAAACAGTGTTCCCAATCAGCTTTATTTCATATTTTGCAAAAGCCTATTGGGAAACTGAAATGTCCAGATAAGAGCTGCCAGAACTACTAGAGTCCTGGAAAATTTTTCTTACAGAAGAAAAATATAATGACATTCTGTCTTTTTAGTATATCTTTAAAGATAATAGGTACTCATTCACAGTAAATAAGTGCCTACATGAGAAGTTTTACTAGGAGACAACATTTTAACCTTCTAAAGGTGTAACAAACTGCAAAATGTTTTCACTGCTGGGAACTTAAACCACTCAAATTCAGAGCAGAAATCAACAGCAAATGTTTAAGATAAGGGTAATCAATCACTGAAACACCTTTTAGAGAAAGATGTTATATCTGCCAACAACTGCTGTCACTAAACCAGGATTATTTCGAGACTGTGTCAGTATTCAAAAAAAGTTTTTCTGTGAAATAAGTTTTAGCTCATCTGGAATTTTTGAAACTTTTATAGGACTTACTTATTCCATGGTATTCCACAGTCTATCTCATACAGAAGGTCATGGTAGGTTGCCATATCTGTCTTCTCTAGATAGAGGTTTGTAATCTGTTATTTTTCACTCTTAAGTTACAATGAATGATAGTAACAAAAATATCAGGTCAAACAAAGGACTTTTCTCCAGGTTTCCTGACAAAATCTGTTTAAATGAAACAAAGCTTTTTTCCTCCTTTCATTTCCTTATATTTTTCACTTACTAAAACATTATTTAGGTGATTTTTCAAAAAATATTGCTTCTTTTGACATTTTGATGAAAATATTTCAATTATTCATTTTAAAACTTCGCATTCTTTTTTTATAAGGTAAAGCTATTTTGAGACACTTGTCATGAATAACTTTGTTAGACCCTGTGTTTTGCATTCTTGCACTGAAAAAGTTCATAGCTGGTTTTCTGGACTTGAATGATAAATAATATCAGAGTTTTTAGCCCCTTTCTACATGGATATTCACTAGTTGTGGTTAATATAAGATGTCTAACTGCCATGACAAAATTAGATAAATATATGATAGCAGCAGACTAGTACCAGTCTATCTACCTCTCTACCAGCTAGAGAGGTTATAGCTACCGAAAAGAGATGAATCACCTTGAATTTCACCAGTACTAGTGATACTGGTGTAAACATTCTGCTCAAGAAACAGATTGTTTTGTCCAGTTTCAGACAGTTATCACTGAGATCTTATAGCACAGATTTAAAAGGGTATTCAGAGACGTATGCATGCAGCTTTTCACAGTGAAGAAGTGTGGAGGGATTTACATCTGCTGAATGATGGGGATTTGGGGATTCCTGTTGTAGAAGGAAGCAGACACAGACACTTTTTAATTTTTTTTTTTTTTTTTTTTTTTTTATTTTTTTTTTTTTTTTTTTTTTTTTTTTTTTTTTTTTTTTTTTTTTTTTTTTTTTTTTTAGTTTTTCCTAGGGGTAGCATACTTCTAAGAGATTTCAGAAGTACTACAAATGCAAATTTATTCTTTCAGATACAAATGTAATTCACAAAAATCACTACAGAGGGAAGTGGAAGAAATGTGGGAAATAAGATGAGCAAGGAAAAGGAGGAAGAACAAAAAACTTTATTGGAAAATCCATGTAATCATAAAACTGCATGTCTTTGTTTTCTTACTAGGTATGCAAGAGTTCAAAAACCTACCAGGAACAGGGAGAGGTGGTGTATCTAAAAATATACAGATGACATTCTGGAATGGCATTTTTCAATCCTTATTGTATGTATATCAAATACACTGTTAAAAATATACTACTTTTGAATATTCTCTTAGCTAGTCTAAAATGAGAGGCTTGCAAATTGATTGAGTCTCAAGGAATATTTGGTACATTGTACATAATTTGGGCATGAGTTTGAACTTCTACTTGTTTTATTTCTGAAATATATAGTGTCACCTAAATAAACACTTCACAGTCAGAAGTAATTACATAATCTCAAGTTTGCATATTTTGACCGTAAATGATAAAAAGGTTTCAAGATTCGCCTTTTGTTTTGGCACTTTGTTTTTGGTAATCCTAAAGATGAATAGAGAAATATCAAGTTTGGAAGGTGACCAGCAGCCTCAACCTCAAGGCGACTGCTGGCTCCAAGCAAGTGAAGGAGCTCATGCTCCAAGACAGCCTCTTGCACAGTGCGGGGCATTGCTGTTAGCATCCCTGCGACTCTGGAAGCATGTGCCACTGGGCACAAAGTGATCTATTTTCACTAGGTTTTTCTCATGGGAATTGCTAGTGGATGAGAGGAGAGGAAAGAAAGTGGAAGGGCAAGACTGGTCCGGGTGTCATCCAGAGTTTAATTTTCATTCACTAAATAATGCTGAGTGATGGATGATACTCGAATTGATTCAGCATTACACTTCCCAGGCCTGCTTCTGCATAATCCTTATTAGCCTATTTTGGTTTCATGGCTGACAAGCAAATCAGGTTGCAGAGCTGTGTATAAAACATCTCTCTTCTAGAGCTGGAGAGAAAACCCCTCAGCTCTGATTTGGACAGACTGGTGCCTGGCAGTGTTGGGCAGGTTGGGGAGCACCCTGAAAGGCAATCTGGAGTCTCCAGCTGGGAAAGCCTCCTGTAAAACTCCTCCAAAGGAATGATTTATTATTACACTGCATTTCCCTCTGATTAAAACAGCAGGCAAGAACCATCTGCAGTCACTGACACATTTATAATGATAATTGTGTCACGAGACGTATACTCCTCCAAGCACTGAAAGTGTCCGTAAGTGTTGTGTTTTCCTTCTTTCTTTCTCTCTCTCAACTTTTTTTTTTTTTTTAAAGGTGCAGTAGTTATTATATTGGGTTTTAAATGCTCTCATGATATGTATCGCGAACAGCAAAGGATCTTCTGGGATTTGGTCAGGTGCTGAGCCCTTACACATTCTTCTGTTTCAGTAATAAACTCCTTGGGTTAGAGCTGCAAAAGGAATTGGGCAGAGCAATGCCAGACCTTTTGGTACACTTCTCTGCAGGGATACCTAGAGCCCTGAAAAGCTTATTTTATGAAGAGCAGGGTACCTTAAAGGGGGAGCCGGGTAAGCTGGTGTGCTGGGAGGAGCTGCCAACAGGAGGCACTGAGGAGCGGAAAGGATTTAATCAAAACCAAAACCAAAACCAGTCATCTACCTAGTGTTCTCACACACAACTTAGCCCCAGTTCGTAATTTTCCAGGGTGAAGCGCTGGTTCAGTGTCCCAGGAGTGCTTGCCTAGATCTAGGAGTCCACCTTTATGTCCTTATCAGTGATGCCCGAGAGGTTTCAGGCATACACCAACATCTCTCTGCGTGTGTAAGAACGACTGGTCCAGCTGCAGCTCTCCCATTTGCTGCCCGGAATGACCTCATCCATGGGGCACTGACAAGAGGAGAAGAGTGAGTCTGTGGGGCTGAAGCCTGAGCCTGGCACGCTGTGCTGGAGTTCCCTCATCCGGGTAGGGTGCTCAGAGGTGGGATCAAGCTGACCCCATTAGCAGCATGGGGGACATGTCCTGGCTTGTGGATTGCTCCAGGGCCGCATATCGCATGACTCTTGTCTCAGGTAAGATGGAGCAACTCTTGCTTGCAGGTTTGTGAATCCCAGCAGATGTGTTGAATCCTGTTTAGCTCCTGGCAAGCTGAAGCAGTGCTAGCAATGAAACTGCAACTATTTAGGCACTTTAGATGATTTGCCAGTGGAAACTTGGGCCTCTACTTGCCATCCTATTACTGCATAAGGAGCCTGAGCTCAGTATTTGCTCATTCCTTGCTTAGCTGCCTCCTAAGTTCTTTTCAGCTCCTTAAAGTAAATTATTTTCCTCTGTCATTCAGTGCTCCTGCTTCTCTGTCTTGGTGGGAGAAAAATGTAACCATGTTGGACACATTTTATTACCTTACTGCCTGATATTTCTCATTGAAATTTCTGGACTACTTGTTTCTTAAGTCAGAATTGCAGGCACAGTGGAAATTGGATCAAATTCAGCAACAGGAAAAGAAACCTTATCTTGCTTTTTCTTGAGCATAAATGTTATATCCATACACCCAATTTTGCATTGGCCTTGAAAAATCAGGTGAGTTCACCCTCTGTTCTGATACCACTTATTTTTCGTAAACATCAAGCTGTTAAATGAAGCAGTGAACACATGATTCCAAATACATCCCTACCTCTTCCTCAGAAAGTGCACAACCCTTTGGGCTGGTGGTCACCATTACAGGTTTTCTGACTTGCAACAGCATTTGCTCCTTGCTGGAGGCAAGTCAGTGTTGACTGAGTCTGCGTTTCATCCCTTTATCTCCTTCCCAGGCCCTTCAACTTTCCCCCCCATCAGTGAAGATGACGTGGTGGTCAAGCCGGGCTGCTGAGCAAGCAGGGGTCTGACCAGTGGCAGATTTGCAGGGGTTACCACTCTGCATGAGGCTCTGCACGCCAGGGGCTTTATGATCGTGCTGGAAACTCCTCATGAAGACCCAGCAACGGTCGACATCTGACTGCTTCAGAGGGGAGTTCTCAGTGAAACATTCTGTGAGGGTAATAACTTGACGCCCTTCTTGCGGTTGTTTGATTGATTCCAGGCTGGTGCTTAGAAAGAAAAATTGCTGTTTGTGTCCACGTGTGCTTGAGCTGTACATTAGCCACTAATAACAGCGTGGATGGACAGCTGTATGGTGCTGACCAATATGCTGAGCTCTGCTTCTGAAGCAGAGTGGGGCAGAGGATTCAGCACCCTGACATATAAGGACCCTTCTGGCCCTTGCTCTGCTGTCACAAACCCTCTTCAGGACCCATGTCACCCAGGAGGCTGCAGTGTCACCTTTATACCAGACACAAAGGACACCTTGCGTGTTAGTGCTCGGCCGCCTCATACCAGCTGGGGAACGGAACGAGAATGGGAAAAGTCCTTGCTCTAGACTGAGAAACAACACCACATTTTAGTGTTTTTCTGAGGTTTAAAACAGTTGATTTCTTTCTTGTTCCGCCTAAGCCATTCTAACATACCATGACATTTAATACAGATCTTGCAGGTACATATACACAGAAATCTGTGTTAGAGGAAAACGTGCAAATACCAGAGATTGTTGCATGAAATTGGGAATTTTTTTTTTCACCAAAAAAAAAAAAAAAGGAAATTAATTAGCTTGGAGCAAAAATATATTTCCCCAATTTTCTATGAAATGCCAAATCCTAAGAGATTTTCTGAAGAAAAAAATCTGTTTGGAAATTTGCACGTAATATGGTGCATGACTCTCACCAATTTGTCATAACACCATATGTGAGATATATACAAGATATCTATGTGAAATATATACAAAAAAGGAATGTATATATGATATTTTTTTTTAAAAAAATATTTTTTATAGAATTTTTCATTTCTGGTTTTGAGTTGCTTTTTTTGTGAGGCTTTTATTGATATAAGTATCACATTGCAAAATAAATCATTTTGACTCTAATGCTGTTTCCTGACAATGAAATGCGTAAGATGTAACAAATTGTTACTGGGTGCATTATTTACTCTAAACAGAAGGTTAGTTATGATTTTTTTTGTCTACATGATCTGCCAATCTGGTGAGAAACAGAAGAAAAGAAAGATAAAAGTGATTTTCCTCCCACCCAAATTTGGCATTTTCATCGGGATCTTCTGCTCTGTGCTTTGCTTTGGTGCAGCACAGTCACCATCATTAACATGTTTTGTCATGGACAGATTGTGATTGCTTTTAGCCACTGAAAATACAGAGATGATTTCAAGGCAGTGACCTAAGAATAGAGCTACTTTATCTCATTAGAAGATAATCAGAGCTATCTCAGCCCAGAGGAATCACTGTTTCATGACTAGGCCAATGGCTTAATGGAAAATTGGCCCCTTGGAGGAGGTAACTTTGAACACAGGCAAAAGCAAAACAGCATGAGATAGCCCGTGCCACTGAAATTGCTTAAACCAGAGTCTCAGTGCTGCTTCTGACAAATGAAAAAGCCAGGGTGGACTTTATTTTTTTCTTTTATCAATATATTCATTGCTTATGCATCACAGCCACAATATTCCCCCCCGCCTGGGGGAGCGGGAAGAGCAGCAACTTGTATGAGATTGTTTGCAAATACATTGTTTTTAATCTCTTCTGCACTAAATGCAAAGTAGGGGAGGGAGGGAAGGATGGGAATGGAAAAAAGAAATGTTGAAACTACTGCCTGTCACTTCTTTGCCCTTTGGGGTTTTGTCACGTTAGCCCTTTACAATCAGATTGCTGTTTCCTTTGTGAGGCCCATATCACTTCAGGTTAGTATTCATATGTGGTGATGTTACTGGAAAGTGACTTTCATAGCACATTAGGTAAGATGCATGCTAATATGCAGTGATGGAGAGGAGCTAATATGACGAGGATGTTGGAGGGTTATTAACAACGCAGTGCTGCTCCTGCTGCTTCCAGCTCCTTTACCTGGGGTAGGAGCACCAGGACCTTAAATAGCTTCACCTGAAACAAGGGGGACATGAAGTGAGTGGCTCCACTCTAGTCTCTACCACTGGCATCAGAGCAGAGCAGCAAGGCTGTGTCCTTATGCCATTTGAAAAAGTATCTCAAGGCTGTTCTACTGTGTTAAAGGATGCACAAATTTGAACGTCACAGAATCAGCAGTGCCTGTTATGAGGCCAAAAAATACTGCCAGAGGGGTGCAGAGTAAACACATTCCTGGGTACTGAGGCAAGGCACAAGGAAGAATTTGTTTTGTTTTCTGCCTTCATCCAGCTCACAACTTTTCATGATGGATTTGAATCCTTTCCCCCTATCTCTACCTTTTATCTCAGCCATTACATATCTGAATTAGTACATCTGAGACTGTATCTCTGACTGTGAACACAAATAGGTAATTAATCATTAAACAGTAATTGTTTTCCAGCATAAGTCCCAGTTACTATAATTACTATTACAGCTGCATCTATAAAATCTAACAAAGACTGAAACTCTGGGGCGCTGTGCACCTGGGCTGGGATGAATCTCATTTAGCTGCTTCTGTTTAAGGAGGCATTATGAGCTACTTCCCTGACTCTCTCAGGACTCACTTCTATCAGCATAGACAGAAGCACCTGTATCCAAAGAGGATTTCATCCCATTCAAAAAAAGTTCCATTGCTAGAGGAAAATTTTGTCTCTAATTGTCCCTAGAAGGGTACCCTAATTTTGACAATGGAAGAATGACTAACCCCACCTTCATTACTTGCAGTGGCATCGTAGTTCCTTTAAAACCTCATTGCCTTTTGCTTTTCAGTCCATTCCACTCTGAACTGCATCTGCCCACTGACTAATTCATACTTTAGCATTTATCTCTTCATATAATTTTTCCTTTTATAAATAGGTTCCATGTGCAGGGTCTGAAGTATTAGCATCATACTTAGATAAGTTTTCATAAAAAGACAGTTGTACTGCTTGACATGTAGCCAAAGTCAGGTAGGAAATTACACTCTAAGCAAAACTTTTTACCTGCATCCTCTTGCCATATGATGGGCTCTTGGCAAGTTTTTACCATTCTTGCATGGCTTAGGAAAATATTACAACACTAGACCTGACAATTGCAGCCAAGAGGACTGGAAGGGCCTCAGAAGGCTATGTAGTCCATCCTTTTGTGTGTGGGCTGGTGCAAGGTTTATCTGCGAGCAGCAAATCTGTCTTGTTGCTGGCAGTGTGTTTTCCTCAAGAGTCTGCCAATTCTGTTCTTTCTGCAGTGAAGAGAAAGAAAAATGTGGTGGTCTGATGGGTGAAATACTCTGTCCTATCTCTCTGTCCGCTTCTCAAGGTTGCAGATAAGCCATACAACCTGTCCCTGGACCACACAGATTTGTAAGGAGGTGTCTAAGAAGCAGCACTTGGCTGGCTTAGATGCCACTTGACTATGGGAATCGTCCATTCATAAAAACTGGTAATACGGTTAAACAAAGATGGTTGCAGTAGACTGTAGATTGATTTGGAGAGTGATTTTCTGCAAGCACACTCTTGAGAGACTGTTTCTAAGCATAGCCTTGACACTAGTGCACAGATGCTGTTATATGCCCAGGGCTCTGGCGTCCATTGTGTAAGTGAAGCAGGTAAGGGACAGATGAATGAGAGAGTATTTTTCCTGTTCCCCATAAATCCTGACGAATAGCCAACCTCAGAAGGGTTTTATGCCCTTTTTCTCTCCCCCTAGTCAGGCTGGATAAATCAACGTATCATTTAATGAAAATACTTTTATTTTTAATATTGATTTGTTTCTATAAGCTTTAGAAAAGAAAGATATTTGAACCAAGAAAATGAACTTTTCCAAAAAAGTGTTTTTGAAGTCTCTTAAAACAACTTTGACTTTTTTTCCTAAAACTTGTCAAAAACAAGCAATGCATTGAAATTTTTCCCTCTCCGCCACACATACATACAAAAAGAATGATTTAACAAATCAACTTTATATACTAGAGAAAAAGATTACTGGAAAGTTCCCAATCGACTCTAGCATTTTGGAATTATTTAACTCATGTCCTCTCAGCATGTGAAATACAGCAAATAGAAGAGATTCCTCCTCTTCTCATATAAAATCATGACTTTTTCTTTTCCTTATGTGTAATGGAAAACGTACTGATTAAAACCCCAGGAAAATTTTGGGTTCTTTATGTTTCTTTATGTCAGAGAATGACAACATAACAAAATCTAGAATTTGATGGTTATATATGTGAAATGCCGTATTTATTTATATATGCAGCATGCATTTTTTTTTTTAAATAAGTCTGCCTACAGTGTATTGTGCTCCTATGCTTATCCCTTGCTTCTGGCAGGAAAACTGAAATTTTACTTCTTGTTGTAATGCATGCTATTATTTGCAGTAGCTTAGCTCTCTTACCAAAAAGGACATCCAAACGACCCACAAGTATCTCGATTTCTGCTAAAGAATGTGGCTTTTTCAGGGGGAAATGCTCTTTTGGGCTACTGGCATTTATCTAAAGCTATCAGTCTTTCCATATGTAAAGGAAACTGAGCTATATCTTCTGTGCAGAGCTGCATCTTTTGTGCCAAAGGGATTCATTTATTTTGAACTTGCTCCCTATTCCTTCTTAGGCTGGAGTTTCAGTGGTTTGAAAGAATTTTATGAGGCCACAGATCCATTACTCCATGGCCATACTCCTAGAAAATTATTTGCTGCAGCTGCCACCAGTAACACTTCCATTTGTGGATATTGCTGCTGTGCCATATGGATCCAATTGATCCTGCTCGGCCCTGTTCCTGAATATTTTTCAACTGCAGAATCACAGTAGTAGTTATAGGGGAGAGTTGAGGAAAACCTTTGGTTTTCAAACTTAAAATAATTAACTCAGGAGCATTCCTACTTCCCGCTTACATCACTTCACATTTTTAAGCCCAAGGCATTGCTTTTATAGGGATTTAGTCACCACCTTTAGCAAACTGTTAATGAGAGAGAAAAGCCTGGAGAGTTAACTGAAATACTTCAAGGGAAAGAAAGAAGGAAAGAAAAAAAAAAGAAAGAAAAAAAGAAAGGAAACATGGAAAGGAAGAAAGAAGAGGAATGGAGGAGAGAAAGAAAGAAGGGAAGGAGAGAAAGAAGGGAAGGAGAAACAAAGAAGGAGAGGAAAGCAAGGAGAGAGGAAAGGAAGGAGGGAGGAAAAGAGGAACTGTGGACAGAAGGAGAGAGATTTTCCTCTGAAATCATTCTTGCTGGTTTTATTATTCCCCTTGGTTCTCTGAGCTGGTGGAAATGCAAGCTGGCAGGCTCTGCTGAGGAGAAGGCGGCAAAGTCCATTTTCTGGCACAGCCAAGTAGATCATGTCTAGACAGTGTATACAATGGTTGGCAAAGGGCCAGAAATAGAGTTAATGGATTTACAAAATAGCTATATTTCTCTGCATTGATTTTCTCTGGGTGTTTCCAGAATACAGCAAACAGTAGGTAGTCTTATAGCACAACATTTTTTTTTTTTTTTTTGCTAATAATTTTTTTTTGCTAATAAAAAGTATTAAGTTTTTCCTGTCTCTTGGAGGGAAACACTTAATAAAGATACTTCCAGGCTGGATGACATTATCTAAAGGTCTCCTCTCTCAAGACAGGGCAGAATGAAGCCACTGAATATTACACTCAGTTTAAAAATCACCAGCTATATTGGCAGGTTCTGGTGTCATTATTCATTGTATTTAAATGTGATTCTGCACGCTTAAAGTAAAGGTAACCTTGTTAATATCGGACATCCCTCAGTGAGGTAGGAGTGAGGGATGGAGACAGTGAGTGTGACATTTTAAGTGAATTTAAAGCCCGTATGCAACTTAAAACAAAAACAAAAACAAAAATCAAAACCAACCAACCAATCAAACAAAATCCCACCCTACATTCTGGGAGGTGGGGTGGGGAGGAGGGTTCTTTTTTGATCTCTGCTTCCCAAAACATGCAGAAGAAGGCTAGTTAAGTCTTGGCATGCCGTGCTGTGTTTCAAATAGGATTGGCACCCCCACCCATTTGGAAGTTAACCCTCATATTCACTAAAGCCTCTACCATCTGTCAAAACGCTTGTCCTTGGTACCTTGAGACCATCCTGAAGGCACACGTTGGCAATTCTAGGATGTTACAGTGTGTGTTAGGGGATGTTATTTGGATCATGGTAGCGTACTGGCAATTACAGTTATTCATATGTTTCTGTGATGGTATGGGTAGAGTATTGGAGTTTAAAACCAGTAATCTGTGCTTTGCAGAGAAGAGATGATTCAGGAAACGATAGACTCTGGCTTGGGAAAATAAAGTTCAGGGGCCAATTTTTCTCCATTGTAACCTTGACAAGACTATTTGGACCTTTGAAATCCAAAACCAGAAAGTAAAATGGAAGTAATAGGTTTTCTCATCTTGCAACACTATCAATGTATGTGCTTTGCAGAGTGCAAGCGACTTAAATACAGGGCAACCAAAGAAATATATGCACACAGATAAATATATATGACTGTTTTGAAAAAATAAAGGTAGATTGAAATGAGACTTTTCTGGTTTTCATTGTGCAGAGCTCAGGAACTGAAAGGTGGGAAAACTGGGGAATGATAGAAGATAAGGAAGTAAGGTTGGTCTGAAGAAACAGTAGAAGGATTGGCAATGATGGAAATTTGTGAATAGAGACGGCAAAGATGGATATAAAATGCTGGAAAATTGGATGCAATAAAAATCATCAAATATTGATAAAAGAGAATTTTTAAAACAAGAAGTCAATCAAAGAACATTTTCTTGAAAGTATTTTTATTTCTGGTGTAACCAGGCTGATATAGGATCATTATTGATTCTAGAAAAAAAAGGAAAAGTCCTTCAAGATCATTGAGTCCAACCATAAGCTCACATTATATCTGTTAAAACATGTCCCTATGCGTTTCATCTACCCATTTCTTGAACACTACCAGGTATAGTGACTTTACCACTTCCTTGGGGTGCTGTTCTAATGCTTGATTGCTCTTTCCATGTAGAAATTTTCCTAATATCTGACCTGAATTTCTCCTAGTGCAACTTGAGGCCATTTCCTCTTGACCTATCAGTAGTATAGCAAAGATTCCTTTGAAGAATAATGGTAGAGTATCCACTATACCCACCATACCTACTATTTATGATACTAAAATCACTTGTCAAAGTGACAGATTGACTTTGCATACCAAAAGCATTGTGGGCAGATATGGTCCCCAATAACTCTCACTAATGTCCCATACGTCATTTAAACCTTGTCTAGACCTGAACCAAGAGTGGCACTCACTGAGTGTATCATGGGAGCCTCATGAGCTGAAGATATGCAAATTATGTTTTATCCTTCCTCCATGTGCTTTCTATACCTACTAGACAGCTAGGTTTAGTTTTTAAAAAGAAAGAGACTTCATAAAATATACTTGATTGCTACGGGTGACATCTTACTGCCACAATTAACCATGTTTTTGGTGTAACAGGATGGCCACAAAAGAGTCTTACCTACCTACTTCTGACACCGCTAGATGTCAGAACTATATGGAGGGATGTCTTTATTGGAGACCCAGGTTGCAGTAATGAAAGGACCTTGCAGTTAAAGGTGAAAATTCTTTGAGGGAAGTGGAGTAACCAGAGAGGTGATTTGAAGGCTGAAAGGGAAAGCGAACAAGATGAGGATGAGTAGTATGGCATTTTATACCTCTACAGACCTTCATGGTTGCCAAGAAGTTCAAGGGTAAAGAAAGTTTGTTTTTTTTTCTCTTGATGTCCACTTAGTATGCCAATTTCACATTTCACAGGATTGTTCACTCAGTAAAAGGAAAAAAAAATACACAGAGATACCACATACAAAAACATTTTTATTATTGTTATAATTTGCAGTTTAATGCAATGCTTTAACTAGGAATACAACTCAGAAGAAGTACATACACATATATTGCATGTAATTTTAGGTGTGTTTTGAATATATTTCAAAACCCTCGTTATCTCAGTCCTTCATGAATTGTTTCAGTGAAACACCTTCCCCCTGCACAACACATTTGAAACTTGCTGACTAACACAAACATTTTTCCTCCAGAGGGAGCACAACATTACATCCAGATTCCCAGTTAATATGAGTTTATCAAACTTTGCTTTCACTGTATGAATGCTATGTATAATATATATATATCTATACAGAATATATAAATATATATCTATAATATATATATAATCAGGTGAGTCAGCTTTACATAGCCAACCATAAACTTGTGCTTATCTTATTTATATGAGATCAAATGTACAGCATAAAGAATCTGACCAGTCCTCCACTTGTAAAATCCTCAATTTCCAGACTGGTCATATGATAATATGGTTTTGGATATCATTTACATGGAATTGCATTCTCTTTTTCCTTGCAATAGCATTTTCTTTTGAAGAAAAGAATGCAATTCTTTTTATATAAATAAATAACAGGTTTTACATACCTTTAAATTTAAAAAAGTCTCAAGAAGAGGTGAGGTCCTTCCTCATAGATAGCTTGCAGAGTAATTGGACATTCATTGTAGATATATTTACATTATAATCTTATCTGGATAGTATAACACATAATGAATTATTTCTGTACATAGCAGGATATGCTGTTGGTCATGTTAAAACACACTGTCTAAAGGTATTTACAGACTGCTAGTCTCTAATTTACCAACCAGCTCCTCAAAGTGGCATCAGAATTAAGGGGTAAGGTATAAGACGGTCTATTTATTTTCAGCCATGGCCTCTCTTTCTTACCCATCGTTATGATTGTTATTACTACCATCACTGCGATGGCGATGTGCTTTGGAGAAGGGCTGTCTTTGGGTGCAGGGACGGAGCCACCAGCAGAGGCAGGACTTGTTCCTCCTCCACAGCCTTGATGAGCCATGTGAAGTCGAAAAGAAACCCAGCTGTGACCCGTGTGTCCCTTTGCGGGCTGGGGAAGGCCAGGCTTGTCCCCCTGCACTTTCTTCTGTGCTGACAGGTGAAACAGTCCGAGCGAACAATGAACGCTCAGAGAAATTCCTTCTTTCTGAAGACCTCCTGAACATACACCGCATTCATCCACCATCAAATACCAACAACATCCAGTTGTCCCAGAGAGTCAGAGCACTTTGGATCATCTAAAGGAACAGAGTTTCTATGTGCTTCTTTGCAATTATGTTTTAAAAAATAATAAGTAACCCAATGCCACAGTTTTGGAGTGGGAAAACACATCAGAATTTGTTTTATGTTATTCACTTAATGTTGTAATGAAATGTAAATAACAAATCTACCAGCTATCCTGAAACATGAGGCCTGGAAGGATTGTCACACTGGTGTGACTACTTCTGTAATGTAGAGAAGGAAATTGTAGCAAAGAAGAGGGAAGTAAAAATAGAGAAATAATTGCATTTGTTGTGGTAAATGATTCATGTCCAGCTCACCCTTGCTGTAATTACATTCCTAGGATTGGTTTCTCAGTGAATGCTCTGCTAGTAGTACCCTTTGGAATAAAAGGGAATTCAAGGGAATGGAGCTCATGCAGCCTGACTGCTGCATGAGGTATAAAATAATCTGTGCATTTTGCTGTGTGATACTCCAGCACAAGAATATTCTCTTTTAACCATCATCTACTGTTGTTTCTACTGTTGCTTCTTATTCAGAGATGGCTTATTTAAAACTGGGAAGGGAAACAAATTGCTTTGGCTTTGTTTCATGTAAGGACTTTTTAAATCCATATAGAAAGGATTTATGAGACATCTCACTTCACAGAGAGGTTTTGACTTCAGTGCATGTGATTTGCATGCTAGAGAAGCCTGTATTCTTGGCGGGGTTAAGGTGCTCGAATACCAGCGCTCAGGATGCCTGAAGGGCAAGAGAAACTGCACACCTGTAACTAAAAGAGAAGTGACAGATACTTGTTAAAGTGACAGAGAAAGAAAGCTTTTTGTCAAAGACACTGACAAAAGAGGAAAGGCAGGCAGAGAAACAAGAAAGGAAGCCAAGACAAATTAAGGACCATTTATCAGCCTCCTTCAGGGAAAGATTTTCCATAATTTAAAAAAGAAAGGATTCTTAGAAGTTTACAGCTTTTCATGATACAGAGGACTGATAAATTAGATATTATATAGAAATCATGTCCCCTTGACATCTCTAGATGTGTGGCATAAAATATCTGTCTTTAGCTCCTTGTTTTCTACCATTTGCACTACTGACAGCTGTGAATACGGAACCACCTAAGAGGAGATATTTAAAAATATCAAAGGCTGTTAGACTCCACACTACTACCCACCAGTGTGCCAAAGAGCAGAGGAGACATGGAGGCACGGTCAGACCCAGCAGGAGATGAAGCAGCAGCAAAAGTCCTTTTCTTCTCTCTCTCCCTCTCTTTATTTTTTTGTCTTTGGACTACTTTTTATCAAGTAATGTTTGAACCCTGTGGTATCCCCAAATGGACCTTTGTAATTCCTAATAAATGAAGAGACTATCTCAGACAGAAAGTTGACAGATATTTTCCTTAAATTCTATACTCACTGGAAAATAGATTTCTCAATATTGCTTCAGCTGACAGTTGTTAGATCTCCTTTTCTTTTTCTTTGTTTAACCGCAGCTGACTGTAATGCTCACAGAAGATTACAGTCAGATTGATACATCTGCAGGCTGCTGCCTTCTCTTTAGGAATGAAGGTAGGTATGGCCTGTGCCAGCACAAGTCACCCCTTATGGGGCCGTGAGCATGACAAATCCTGCTGTCTCAGGCCTGGTATAAAGGATAAGATTCTTTCTAGCATCCTTTTGGAAATGTGCTCACTGCAGGTTTATTTATTCATTCATTCATTCATTTATTTATTTATTTTATTTTTTCTAGTCCATGAAGTACCTGTATATTTTGCTTAATTTATGTGGGAAATGACATCTGCCAGCCTTGCACCTAAGGTGGAAGTGCAGCTGGGATTCTCTCCCCAACCAAGATGTGAAATAGCCGAGGGGAAGCTTCCAGAGCAAGGCAACAGGGACCTGTGGGGAACACAGCGTAGAGCAGAGCTTATAGCTTGCATCTCTAAACTCATGCACGTGTCCTTAGCTGTCGGAGGAATTCAGATTCGCAAGCTTCAAAGGTCAGAATAGAGCATTTGCTCACCTGCTGGAAAACTAAAGTTAAAACGTGGCTTATAACAATGTACAAACTATTCTTTCCCACTTTGGGAATCTGTATTATCGCTGAAAAAAGGAGCAGGTGGGTTCCCTTCAGAAAACTTTTCCAAAGAAATAAGATTTAGAAAATGAACAGATTTCATTTTACTTTTTATCTTTATCTGGATTTTCAGCACTTTAAGAGAAAAAAAAATGATAGAGAAATGAACCCGTAAGCCCTTCCTTTGAGCTGTCAAGATATGCCTTTTTGAAAGACATGCAAGCACCTAGTTTTGCAGGCCTTATCATTGGGTAATCCTTCCTTACAAGCAGGAAGATGGTACTTGTGATAGTAAACATGCTTCAAGGTGAGTGAGGATTGCAAAATTAGATCTTTGGCCGCATGGAGACACTAAAATATATTAGCATGAAATCACTAGAGGTGTTAAATCAATGAATGCATATTAAGACGTATTAATCCCAGATTTAACGTGGTGTTAATTTACTGCAATTTAATCCTCCTCATTTTCCCTTTCTGCCAGGAACTTCTACCTTGAAACATGAAAATTGTCATATTGCCAAAGTGCTTTGATACTCAGTTCCAATAAGCTTCTAAAAAGATAAAAATTACACATGAAAGATTAATTCCCCCATAATCTAAAAGGCTGCTATTTTGAAGTGCATTTTGGAAGACTCTAATACAGTGGTATGAAATAATAGGATGATTTGGTGTTCCATTTGGTAGGTGGCTTTCATTCCAGAAGACAGTCTCTCCAGAGATTGTCAATGCAGCAAGCTAATTTTGGATAACAAAATCCATAGGTCTACCTTCATTAGGGCCTGGAAGTTAAAGTTAATAAGTAGGAGGTAACTGGAATATGCAAAATTTACAGATAGCAGTTGTCAACAATTTGATACATTTTGTCCAATCTACACAGTGTTCAGTTGTGCTACAGTAAATATCAAATACTGAAACAATACATTCTTCAGCAGGTAGAAAGCATCTGAATTTGAGCTGGTGTGGAGTAGTAGAGCATGTCTGGCACTTAATCCTAGCTGACCCTCATCAAAACTATTTCAGTATCTGGTTATGTATAATCATTGTTTTCCCCCTATCCTTTTATTACTGTTATCCCTTGGCATACAGTGAAAATATTGCTCCCAGATGGTACAAGATAACTTACTCAATATCTTTTCCACAGAGCAAACATCTTGTCCAGAATAGATGTAGGAAGGACACTGGTTTTGTGCTGGGGACTTAGGTAGAGCTGGTCCCGTATGGACATATCATATCAGTCCCTGTTATTCTGTTCCTCTGTGTCAATAAATCAATACAAATGAACTTTGAGATGGCCAAAAGCATAGTCAGGTAGTATGAACTCTTCATTCTGTAGTGCCTCAGCATATCTCTTCACCTCATTATTCAACGCTGCAAGGATGTAACCTCCATTTTTCCTAGTAATAACCTTTGGTCGCTAGCCCTTAGCTGAGGGCCTTAATCTGGCCATCACGATGGCTGCTTTGATGAGACCTTCAAATTTACATTGTCTTTTAATATTCATCTCTTATGCCGTGGACTAGTAAGGTATAGAAAGGAAGAAAAGGTGAATCCATAGTGGGGATGCTACATAAAAGACAAAATAAAGAAAAAATTGACTTATAGGCTTTGGCTTGTATGGATACTGAAACACTCTCAGGGTGCAGCAACCTGGAAATGAACACCTTTTTCCCCTCTATTATAACTTAGCGAAGAGATCATGAGACAGAAATCCCTAGAAAGAAAGAACCAGCAGATTTTAAATAAAGAACACATTGGCAATAGTTATATATTGGGTGGAAAAATATTTTCAGAATCAATGCAGTTGTGGAAATAGGAGAGTCATAAACATCATAAAATAACTGTCATCACCATGATTTGCCTAAAGTTAAGGTTCTCAGATGTGAGTGATAAATTCAGTTAGCTTTAAACTTTGGAAAGCTTCTACTACATTTCATCTGGACCATTCAAAATCCTTCTAAATCCCAATGCCTCTTCCGTGCTGTTGTTGTAAAAATTCCCTTACACTTCCCTCCCCATTCCCCCAGATGAACACCTATTAAAGAGATGTAGGAAAAAAATTGTTATAGATTTTAAAGCCCTTCTGCAGAATACTCTTGGGAAACAAGGAACTGTGCCTCCAGTCCACGTACTTGAGTGACTCCTCATATCTTCCCCACATCCTCGAGATTTATTGACAATAATTTAAAAATGGTTTTGAGTGTAGTTCTCAGGGATGGAGCTGATGCCCCATGTCAGTATTTTCACTAGAATCCTGGATTGCACATTCCATAGTGGAGCATAAAGTGCTATGGCATTGATTTTTATTCAGCTTGGAACTTCTTCACCCTTTCTGTTATTAATTTTAATTATTATTATTATTTTTACCTTGTAGCTCCTATATTCTTGTAATGACACATAAGAAGATGCTTAAAGGTCTTCTTGAAAGTAGCATTGCAGAGAGCATAACAAGCAGGGTTGATGGTGCTGTTGATATAACAGAGCCAGTAACCTATAGTCCATACCGTACCAGGGATGCAGGATGTGCAGAAGCTGTTGATGAGCACCATCACATTGTATGGGGTCCAGGTGATGATGAAGGCCAGCAGAATGGCCAAAATAGTCCTTGTCACTTTTTTTTCTCTAGAAGGAGGCAGTTTCTTTTTGGCTGGCTGCTTTGTCATCTTGACAATCTTCCGGGCTACACTGTTTTGCTTCTCTTCTCCATTGGTGCCTACAATTTCCACGGTTGTGTTGGTGGATGCACAGTAGTCACCCTTTTGGGACTTGGTGACTATCCTTATGCATGTCAGCTTGGAGTTCTCCACTTTGAGATGGTCCTGGGAGGCAGAAGCCTGGCTGGACTCTTTGGCAGCTTCATCCTCCTTCATGTTGGAGGCAACAACACTGACAGAGGTGGAGTCATTGGAGCTTTCTTTTTCCTCCCCTTGAACGCAGTTCTCTGTTACAGACTCTCCAGTGGTTTTCCCATTCTGGATTTTGCTGTGCTCCACCCCATCCCCACTGGTTGAGATGTTGTTGTTGTTTGGTTTCACTATTTTACCTTGGACGAGGTTGGGGGAAACTGTATCCTGGTTTTGGGCAGCTTCCTTTTTCCCCTTTTTTATCCGACTCTTGCTGGCACGAGAGATTTGCCAGTAAAGGACAGTCATGATTATAACAGGCAAATAGAAGGCTGCAATTGCAGTGCCAAAAGTGACAGCAGGATTGGAAAAAAACTGGATGTAGCAATCCCCATCCGGGACAGTCCTTCCACCCACAATGAACTGCCAGAAGAGAATTGCAGGAGCCCACAGGATGAAGGACAGCACCCAAGCAGCTGCGATCATCATGCCTGCCATCTTAGTGGTCCGCTTTACAGGGTATGTCAGAGGCTTGGTGACGCAGAAATATCTGTCAAAGCTGATAATGAGAAGGTTCATTACAGAAGCGTTGCTGACCACATAGTCAAGAGCCAGCCACAGGTCACACACCACAGGCCCTAAGGGCCAGTAGCCTATCACAGTATAAAGGGTGTATAGGTTCATGGAGAAGATGCCAATGATCAAGTCAGCGCAGGCCAAGCTGAAGAGGAAATAGTTGTTGACTGTCTGCAGGTGCCTGTTGACTTTGATTGACACCATGACCAGGATGTTCCCGATTATGGTGACCAGGCTGAGAGAACCTGCTACCAGGACGATGAAGACCACCTCAACTGTTTTATAGGGACTCTGCAGAGCCATCACATTTTCAGTGGAAGAGTTTATATACGTTGAGTTATTCATTTCTGTGCTGCTAACAAGATACCAAATTATCACTTAAACCTGCAGAAGAAAGAAAACAAAAGAATACTATTATGAAATTATTTTCTTTACATTTGACAAATGGATATCAGAGAAAAATACATAGGAAGAGTATAGGAGTAGTAATCTGTGTGCAGAAAGACCATTAGGCTATGGCTAATTAAAATACCTAGCATTCCATTAGGAATAACTTAATAATAAATAGCATTTGTCTAAGTATGTGATAGAGTCATATCATTTGAATGTAGACCTAAACTTCTAAATCTTAGCATGCATTTTTCTCTTTAATCTATTATAAAGTTTAGAATGACTTGAAAATTTGGAAACTGGATCTGATATTGATTCCTACCCCACGAATGTACAAGTTCAGTTTCTTCATTTAAAACTGACTTCTAAATAAAACATCCAGCCCTAAGAATATGTCATTATTTTAACCTGAGGTGAGGATGTGATTTATGAGGAACTGGATCACAGAAGGCAACCTATCTTTCCTTCATATTACAACTGGGTATACTTCTGTGAGGTTTATGGAACAAGCTTGTCTTATCTCTCCTCTCTTCTTTTCTCATATTGCAGTTCCTTCTTTTGTCAGCATTTGCAAAGATGCTGGCACTGCATCAAACTGAAATTATGAGTCTGTTGGTGAAAAGAGCATAGGTCTGTTGAAGACGATAGAAATATAAGACTAATTTCAGCTAAGCATCTGGCTATCTCTGTGTGCAACATCTTTGTTGTTGTTTTCATTTCTAAGTTGTGAGATTATTTAAAGTATTTTGTATGTCTTCTTGGCTATTTATGCTTGGAAAAAGGGATTTTTTTTTAACATGAAGAGGACCTCTCCTGATTCTTGTTTGCTTATAAGCTTCTTTGCTTATATCTGACTCATTTTTCTTTGAGATAATAATATATTTTAACCTATAGTATATAAAAGTATAACAAAGCATGGACTATCAGGTAAATGAAAAAAAAGAAACAGAAATCAATTCTATTTTACCCAACAATCTCTTTCCTGCTCCATATAGACAGTTTTCAACAAATAATATTTAAAATACTAACAATATATATTTGATAGAAGACCAAGAAAACAGCACATGCTTTTGCCTTAGGATATGTACCATCCTTTTGTGCATCCCCTGGAAATCAACTGAATGCACTGGAATTGTACAGCCAGTCTCTGAGCACTCATTATTTATGAGCTGTGCTCCAGGGATTACTGAGGCATGAAGGCCAGATGTGACGGAGAAGTTAGATTGCTTCTAATTGGAACATTTTCCTTTTTTCCCCCCACAAGGCACCTCTTTTTTTTTAGGATAGATCTTCTAGAAGCATAACAGGTAAAAATGAAGGAAGACAAAATATTCAGTTAGCTTGTGTTTGGCTCCTCTATACTTCAGGGATTAACAAATCCTTCTCTGGCCCCTGTAACAAACCTGTTGATGCTTAGGCACGTACAGCCTGTGTCACTTAAAGAGAGCAATGCATTTTCATTGTCATTTCATCCTGCATATTTTCTTTCAGTCCAAAAAGGGGAAGTCGATGTCAAATATGAGCATAACAGCAAAAATCCTTGTGGCGTCTAAGAAAAATAAGCATGTCTGTGGAAAAGTCAAAATGCTACATCAAGCTACAGGCTCTCTATCTGAAGTAATTTTGTGATCTTGTAATTTATACCCAAAGAAATTCAGCTGGCTGAATATGGGGCTTATGCACTTGTCTTTGCTTTTAAAGAAGGATGAGATTTGTTTGAGAATTCTGTGGAGAAGTGAACACATGGATATACAAACAAATGTACGCCTGGACAGAGATTTTTTCCTACTATTTGTTTACAGGTACCTCCCTAGAAGCATTGTCAAGAGGTTCAAGAGAACACAAATATGAGGAGTAGTCTGATAATGAGGGAGAAATGCTTTAATGAAGTATGTGCTTTGTTGCTCTGTACAGTATGAATAGGCTGATGGGAATATAACAGAATATATACTCTGTACAAAAAAAAAGAAAAAAAAAACAACAGAAAAAGGAAAAAAGAAACGAGAGGAGAATGACCTAGACATCTTCAAATTCTAGAATGGTCATTTCAGCAATTCACTCTGTGCTTTTTCACCTTACAGCTGAGCAGCTAACTCTCCAGCTAAATGTATAAGATACCAATTTTTTGGGACAAGCTAAGAACTTCTCCTAAGCAGACTTGTTTATGAACATTCTTGACAGAATTAATTTTTGATGAAAAGATTAAATAACTCACAGAGATGTATTGATTTCAAAAAAAGATTTCAGCTGAAGATAATTTGCAGTCCAGGGCTCAAATTACCTCTGGTGACATACAGGGAGAGAGGGAGCAAAACAGGCTGGGAAAGGGAGGGAAATGGGTGAGAGAGAGGATGTGAATGAAAAATTTGTGCCTTTTGATCAGCAAATATGTGTTTTTGTACACTTCCTTTCACAAAATACTCAGAGATTTTGTTTTCATTCCACTGAAAATCTAAAATTAATTTTGAAACCCTGAAAGCTGACACGAACGGAATTACCATCTTCTAGCTAACTTTATTCCTAACTCTTTTCAGCAGATGCTTTTATCTACTTCCAGTATGGATACATTGGTTATTTGGGAGTGAATTCCCTGGCGATAATTATCAGGGGTGCAAGGAGCTGGGTGAGACCTAAAGGCTAATTTCACTTGTTAGGAACAGGATTTTGGTGGGTTCTTTTGAACAGAAACAGTGAAAAGGAACCACTTTCCCACTGACATCTCTCTGCACTAAACTACCATGCCGTGACCAAGTTGGTAGCCCTGCAAATCACATTGGCTACTACTTATGATTATGAAGTGAAACACATATTGTGTGTGTGTACTGATGAGAGGGTACAGAGCTGGAGAAAGGGCTTTGTTTCAAGCGAGGTATTTCATCAGTTCTTCGCTCATACGAGAAGCAGGGCACATGTGCTTCCTCATCCAGGAGTGTCTGAAACCTGCTAGAATGTTTTTTGCCCAATCCAAGAGGGTCTGAATCAGCTCCGTGATGAAGTTTCTATTTCTTATGGTGGCCAGTTGCTCCCTGAGCACAAGACCGCCTGTGGACTGCTTTTGGTTTTGTCATGTCACCAGTTCATCACTCCTGCTGGAGAGGCAGTTGTTATGGAAACAGATGTTGTTCATCAGGCAGACCTAAGGGGCAGAGGCATTTTAAGGTAATATGACTTCCCATTATGAGAAGTACCAGATCTTATTCTTGAACAAACAGTGCTCTCCTCTGCAAACCCATGGGTATTTGTGCGAGTTGCACAATATGGCACTGACTCCTGTGGGTTACCATAATTTATCCTTGTATACAAAATGCATTCCTGTCAAACAGAGAATATCCAGAAAAGGCAAGAAATCTCTCTCGTGACCTGAAAAGCAACTACATTCATTTTCTGAAATATATTTTAAAATATATAGGACTGGACTTTTTGCAAACATCATAATTACTACATGGAAAAAGTCCAAGGCCATGAAATTCACGTATAAAATAATGCATTGTTTGATAACTGGATGGGAAATATTTCCAGTGCAGTAGTTTATCCTCTCTAATGGCTTACTTCACAGTGCAGAAAATCATTCCCGTCCCCTCTTTTGACTAAGGAAAGGTTTTGGGTAGGACTAGAGGATTTAGTGGGTCATTCTGTATGTAAACCTTTGGCACAGCGTGACCCCAGGTCTTTTGCAGGGCTGTGACCATCAAGAGCAGGCCATTGGCACAGGTTGCTGAACCAAGACACCAGGCACCTCCTAAAGCGAGATGCAGTCCAGCCTCCCCCAGGCTGCCTGTAAGCTTCCCAGGGCACGCCAGAGCCACAGGTATGTGAAAACACACGTGTCCACCACTCTTTCCTTCATTGCTCTCCCTAGCAGTTGCTAGGAACAGCGCTGCTGCTGTCTGCTGAGTGAACTTGTTCCTACAAATTGGTGTTTTAATATAACTGGGCGCTGCAGGGCAAAACGACGCTGTTCAGGACGTTCATCCTGTTCCTTGTAGTCCCTTCGATGCATGCGGGAAAGCACGGGCAAGGAGAGGGGATGAGGAATGGATGTCACACTTAGCATCACTACTCTTAAATATACCATACTTATGAGTTACATACTACAGACTGTGCTTTCCACCAGCCCTGAGAGTATCCCATGCCTTTGAGACAGATGAATCCTGCAGTGCTCGTTGCAATTCTTTATTTAGAGCATATCTCCGACATCTGACAGAAAACTGACGGTGGAAATTCTGGGTATATTGGAAAAATTGGCTGATATGCCATGCCTGTCAAAGTTTATTAGACAAATCGTTCTTTTGTATTGTGTGTATTACCAAGATAAATATGGTAACAATTTAACACTTCTTTGAATTCTAACAAGCCATATAAAGACCAAGAGATGAAAAAGGAAGCAAACAATCTATACCTGAAAGTTATGATTTGTGATTTAAATGGGATTACCCAGGAACCTCTGAGTGCTTTCCAGCATGCAATTCTCAAACAAAAACAAAATATTTTTATTTCTGATGTCTCCTCTCTTTTTCTTTGATCTAGTTCCTCTCTAGTCCAGACCAACGTAAAATGGATTTATTTTTGCTGGTAGCAAGAATAGATTCCTTTATTTTCCTTAAACTCATTTTACTAGTGAACTGCAGTGGTGTGGATCATTCTTGACACCACTTGCAGTCACAGTGTTAAGGAAAAAGGGGAGGAAAAAAAAAAAAAAAGAAGAATAAAGGATAGAGAAACAAAACCCCTAAGACCATGACAAATATACTAGGCACATTTATCAAAATTATTCACAGGTTTTAAGAGAAATGACAGGCCTTATCTGGGCTTTTCATTTAATATATATATATTTATATATTCCCAAATACCAGAAGATTACATCTTTCTCTGCATGGGTTACCTTTTGCAATCTATCTGAAACTAGATGCAAAGTGTCTGCAAAGTATAACTTCCTCTGTCTGGTCCAAACTTCTTATTTTCATGCAGTTTTATTTCTTCCCCAAAATAAATGTCCTAAAAAAAAAAAAAAAAAAAAAAAAAAAAAAAAAAAATTCCTGGGGCTTCTCTGTCTGTACCTACTGTCTCCTATGTCTTCATGAAGAGTACAAAATAAATAATTTCTGCACGTATCATGAAACAGTGTCCTAGAGCATTAAACAAAGCAAACTAATGCTGTGCCAGTGACAACAACTGAAATAATAAAGCAAAAATAAAAACACTCCCCCAGAAGCAGCAGGGAATCGTACATGAGTAGGTGGCAGTGCTGGCAACAACGCTGCTGCCTCAATGCTATTGTTAGGGCCTAAGGATCTGTTCAGCACTTAATTACATCTTGCTCACTGCTGTTCTAATAGTCTAAAGGTGGTTAATATAGTGCCTTGAGCCCAACTGGTTTGCATTCAAAATCACACAAGGGAAAGTATAGGCAATATAGACAAAAATGTAGTCTGCTAGTTTCAGGAAACAACCAAAAGGAAGCTGTTGTTCCTCTAAGGTCTAAGTAATTACGTATTTCTACGGCACTGGTGCTGCTGTTATTTAGTTGCTATTGTTATGCTGAGAATCACCCACTGGTAATAGAAGAGTTATACTATTATCTTTCTGTAAGCTTAGTTTGGCTGCAGGTATGTTTTTGGTGCTAGCATTTTTTCCGGACCTGTGCAATCGGGAAAATATTTGCATTCTGCCTTTAGGCAGCTGACATCATTCTGAGTTAAATTGTGCTTGTTATTGCATTGTGCAAACCTGAAAAACACACTTAATATGCATGATTTTATCTGTCTAGATCCACAGAAAGCGATTTTTACTTCCTGGGAAAAAAAGGAGATTATCTTCCCTCACATATCTGCTTATTCCTGCTAGGACTATAGACAAAGAACTCTTCATCCCCGACTAGTGAGCAAATAGCCACGGTCAAGATATGGTGAGGCTTTTCTGGTGGAACCATCCTGGAGTACATATGTATAATGAAGTTTCCATATGAATGCAAAGAGATGGATAAAACGTTCCATACCTCTCCCTGTGAATATTATATGCAGCTCCGCACACCTCAGCCTGTCAGAGGTTCTTATACAGTGGAGGGAACATGCAGAATGGTCATTGAAAAGACAGGGTCTGTTTTACCACTGGCTTTCAAGCAATGTAGCTTGAAGGAAAGCTGGAAAAAAAGAGAGAGAGAGAGAAAGAAATTTTCCTTTTCAGGTAAGTTGCAACATGCAATGATAAGGGACTGGAAATTTAGTTACTAAGATCAAAACAACTTTATAACCCAGAAATCATTAAGTGAGAAAAGTGATTTTTGGGTGATGGAATAAGATAGGCAAAATGGAGATGCTCTTTAAGCAGCACAGAAGAAGTTTTTGCTGTCCTCCTCATATCCTTGACATTGACTGGTTTCTGTGCCATTTCACCTGACATTTATGGTATCTGCAAGTGCAGGATCCAGGAGAATAAGGCTCCAATCCCAGTGCCTTCCAAATGTGTGCCAGTCCTTCTCTCATGTGCATCTCCAAAGAGGAATGGGAAAAGAAAAAGAAATGAAAAGAAAGAAGGGGCAAATATTTGTTAGCAGTGTTAATATCATTTGCACAGTTCCTTTAAAGGACTGGTTGGGGAAGGGAAGCCTCTGCAGAGCTGCCAGAAATCATGTCAGCTGAGGTCAGGATAGGTGCTGTAGGAATCTCTCTGCCCATAATGAAGGGCTGAGCAAAGAGCTGTGCAGTTGTGTTGGAATGATCCCCTGACTAGTGGTTATTTTTAAACACCATTTGTACAAAGAAATCTTATCCATGCACAGCCTGGTCCACAGCCCAGCACATATTGTCAATTAGCTACGGTAATAGGCCTCCCCAGTAAAAGAGAGTGTTCAAGAGTGTATCTGCAGCTGCAGAGAGCTCTTTAAGGACACAAATGTGATAAAACATAAGTAGGCAGAAGTTGAAACTCTCAGAGGTGATTCAGAGATTTAGACTGCAGTGCCTATTGAAACAAGTGGAGAACTATGAACTGTGGCTTAGCAAATCTTAGATGTCTCAGTACAGTAGATGAAATGATACTTAGATCTCAGAAAATGTCATCTGTCATTAGAATCAGGGTATATTCAGTGAATAAAGTATCTGTAAAAATCCTGATTGTAAAATTGGCCTCAGCAGTGTCCTTGCAGTGAGGTGCAGAGACGACTGCCTGTCTATTTACTAAGCAAAGCAGGAGAAAGAAAAACGTAACTGAGGAAAGATGCCAGAGTGTGTTGTGGCACTGCATCCTGCTCCCTGCAAAGGAAGCTGCACAGTGACTCCGCTGGTGCTCAGCAGCTCATGCAGGTGAATTCCTCTTCGATCATACTCCTTGCAATCAGCCTGGTTATTTGGGCTCAGGAGGAGCCGCATAGTTTCACTCAAAACACCAATAACAGAGTACAGCATGTACCACACACAACTGAGGAAAGAAATCTCTGACCTAAATGCCCTATCCCACAAATTTTTGATGCTAGCAATGTCTAGTAAATATTAGAACAAGGCTACATTTTTTAATGTGGCCCAACTACTTCTCTCATGCAATTTTCAATTTAAGCAGGGTTTCTAAAGCAGGTGCCTAAACTTCTAACCCCGTGGCTCTCTCTAGAGGGTTGAGTTAAATGGATAGGATCTCCATCTAGAGGCGCGTGACGGCACCTACCATGTAATGCAGGCATTTCCTGCAGGAGTGCTTCACTATGCGCCATAAGGTTAGGTGCAAGTTAAAGATCTGTAAGGGGAAAGATCTTTAATATTTTATCATATTTTCTTGAGGATGAGAGATGTAATTTAATAAAATGCTGAAACCATTAGAGCTGGATATTTTTGAGACAATCTGAATACTGAGCTAGTTAGTGTTGTCTAGTGCACAGACATGTGGGCTCAGCTCTGAGCTTTCACCCTGTAACCACTATTGTTTAGTCATTATTTTGGGCTTGATCCAACTCAAAGCCCAGCTCAAAGTGATGTTTCAGAATGGGTCATAAATGGGCCAGAAGAATGGCTGGTATCTTCAAAATACAGCAAAAATAGATACTAGCCCATGCTACTCACACAGCTCCCTTGGCAGACCTAAGTTCAATTTCAGTTCTAGAGTTTATGGGCTAGCTATAAAAATGATTTCAGTAGGTCACTTCACCTTTTTTTTTGCACAGCCCCAGTGTTGCTGTGAATGTGTTGGAATTCTCTATCCTTGCCCACCTGAACAAGTCAAGTTTTATCTGAATATAAGTAGCTTTTTCGAGCTCTTTAGATAAAATACTTACATTAGAACTCGGATTAAAATTATTCATATCCTCAGCCTCTGAGAAAGATTCCTTCAGTGGAAGAGTTTTTAGGCTTTTGTTAAGATTGAATTGAACAACATCTGATTCCAGGACATATTCTCTGAAGAAGCAGTGTGTTGATAAGAAAGTACTCCCTCCGCAGCCCAGTACGAATTGGAAATGCAACACTTCATTATCCTCATATCACCTATCAAGCCTGTGTTATTAAACAGGGAAGCCTCATGAGAGCTATTCGAAGTCCCTCGGTGACAAGTGGCAAAGCTGGTGTAGGAGCAAAAGGTCCAGAAGGCAGGCTAAAATTCACTCATTTGTTCTGAATATTTGGAGTTAATGCCTGGCACCTACATCCCTTATTTAAAACATATACAGGTAGACTGAAAAAAGAAAGCAAAAAACCAAATACTTTATGTTTTCACCTAGTTGAAAGGATATGCCTCCCCCAAACCTGCAGTAATATTGGTAATAAAATAATAATGGAGAACTGTAATACAACATACTGGGTTTTGCAAAGTACCACAGACTAAATCCTCAATGTGCCAATGAGCCCAACAAAGATACTATGGTATTCTGGCAAATCTCTGCAAATCCTTCCAAGTCATGGCAATCCTTTTGAGATCCTGAATAAAGGATGGAAGCTCACACTCTCCCTCAGATATTTTGCACCCTTCAGCTGTGTCTCTGACAGGAATATTAAGATATTTTTGGCCTAGAGACAGTCTTACTGAAGTTAAAGAATTTTTTTTTCCTTTTCTCCTTGATTGGAAGTGGTACTAGTATGCTGCTTTTAGCAGTAATTTCATTATAGCCTTCTATGATGGGGTGATAGCCTTCTATGATGGGGTGATAGCCTTCTATGATGGGGTGACTAGATGGATAGATGAGGGCAGAGCGGTGGATGTSATCTRTCTRGAYTKCRGCAAGGCTTTTGACACCGTCCCTCACGGCATCCTCCTGGGCAAGCTCCAGAAGAGTGGGTTAGATGAGTGGACAGTGAGGTGGATTAGGAACTGGCTAAATGACAGGGCCCAGAGAGTAGTAATCAGCGGTGCCGAGTCCAGCTGGAGGCCTGTGGATAGTGGTGTCCCCCAGGGGTCAGTCCTTGGTCCGGTCCTGTTCAATTTATTCATTAACGACCTAGATGAAGGGATGGAGTGCTCCCTCAGCAAGTTTGCTGATGACACTAAGCTGGGAGGAGCAGCTGATAGCCCTGAGGGCTGTGCTGCCATCCAGAGGGACCTGGACAGACTGGACAGCTGGGCGGCCAGTAACCTCATGAAGTTCAACAAGGGCAAGTGTAGGGTCCTGCACCTGGGGAGGAATAACCCTAGACACTCCTACAGGCTGGGGACCGACCTCCTGGAGAGCAGCCCCGCAGAGAGGGACCTGGGCGTCATGGTGGACGACAAGTTGACCATGAGGCAGCAGTGTGCCCTCGTGGCCAAGAAGGCCAATGGGATCTTGGGGTGCATTAAGCAGAGCGTCTCCAGCAGGTCGAGGGAGGTGATTCTGCCCCTCTACTCAGCCCTGGTGAGGCCGCACCTCGAGTACTGTGTGCAGTTCTGGGCTCCCCAGTGCAGGAGGGATGTGGAGCTGCTAGAGAGAGTCCAGTGCAGGGCTACAAAGATGATTAGGGGCCGGGAACATCTGCCCTATGAGCAAAGGCTGAGAGAGCTGGGCCTCTTCAGCCTGGAGAAGACTGAGAGGGGATCTGATCAATGTATATAAATATCTCAAGACAGGGAGTGAGGAGGAGGGGGCTGGCTTCTTCTCAGTGGTGGCCAGTGATAGAACTAGGGGAAATGGCCAAAAATTGAGGCACCAAAAGTTCCACAGGAACTTGAGGAAGAATTTCTTAATGGTGAGGGTGACAGAGCACTGGAACAGGCTGCCCAGAGAGGTGGTGGAGTCTCCTTCTCTGGAGATCTTCAAAACCCGCCTGGACATCACCCTGTGCCACATGCTGTAGGGCACCCTGCGTGTGCAGGGGGGTTGGACTAGATGACCTCTACAGGTCCCTTCCAACCCTAGCCATTCTATGATTCTATGATTCTATGATTATTATCTATCAGGGTCACATGCAATACTTCTAGCTTATCCTCACATCTGCTTTCAAAAGTAGCCTGTGTCTTTACTCAGCAAATAACATTTAGGGTTTTTTTTCAGTCCATCATGGTTTTACCTAAAGTTTGCAAGAGCTTTAAAATTAAGTCCCTTCTACTTCTGTGTCCAGAGATCTTGAATATTTTTACATAACTCCTATCTTAGTAAACAGCTTACCTATAATGTAGGTTCAGAAAATAGAGAAGAAAACTAATCCAAATATAAAAAGATTGGCTCAGACTGTTTGCAAAAAAATTAAACACATATTGAACTCAAATTCATACTTTTTTCTGAGAGAAAACACAACTGAGCAGTTTTCTTTTTTTTTTCAACATCTGTGTATTTTGGCAGACCAGATTTAAGGCAGCAATAGTGAAATAGTTGAGACTCTTAGTAAAGAGACTAATTAGTGCATTCCTTACCAGAAGGGTAAGAGTTCCTAAGCTGTCAAATCAAAAATTGTATTTCTAGGCCTATTTTTCAGCTTGACAAATGAATTTTGCATAGGTAAGTGGGAATATAAGATCCAGAAGCTTGTGTTCTCCTCTTTTCTGGAAAGATGATAACAATACTTACCTTTGTAATCCATTTCAAAATGTGAATCACCATGATCATGTCCCCTATGGCAAAATAGAGAACCTCAAAGATTGCATCTTTCCTCACAAAGGAAGGCAAAATTTATTTAACAGTTTGTCCATAGCAGTTATATTCACCGTTGCTATGTTATTAATAGACTGTCCAAGTCTCTGACTGCATCATATTTCATTATCTGCTTTAATTACAGAGACTGTAGTTGCAGACTAATTGACTTTTTACTTTACTACTGTTTTTAGAAATCCATGCCTAATTTTCTCTCTGATGCATGACTCCAGATCCTGGTTTCAGCACACTGCAGTTACACTTAACAAGGTAAAATACCTTAGCTTTACATATGAATAATTTACTGTGACATTAAGAGAAACCCTCATCCTATGTTAAGCAACAATGTAATGTTTAACAAGGTTAACTTAATAACAGAAAATTGGAAAACTTATCTCTGACTATGTAAGTTCTGTTAAAAACAGGCCAGGAAGATTGAAATATTCAAGCAAATAATCTCAAGCTTTCTCTTCTTTTAGAGAGATAGTGCAAAGGTTTCTTACATCAATCTTTGATATTACTTGTATGCTTCCAAAAAGAAAACAATGGGAATGTTTGAAATGCTTTTGGAAGTGCTCAGTGGGATTATTTTAAACTAAAACTTTTAAGAGCCTGAGGAGTAATAACTAAAACAAGATAGAAAAGTATATTGCATCCAAAGAGCTCTACTGTGAGAAATGAAAAGCTTTCACGGACTGCAGACCCTTGGTGCAATGGCCTCAGTGCAGCTTATCCCTCCTGTCTCCAGTCTCTTGTAATAGGAGAAAATGTGTGTGGTGGGGGAATGTACTGTATTCTGCACAGGACTCTGCAAATTGCTCATGTCAGACTTTGAGATAAAGAGCTTCTGAGGGTGATGGTCCTTGCACATCTCAGTCTAGTTCAAAGATAGGCTAATAACAAAGAAAGAAATTTAGGACAAACTGGCTAATTCTGAAATTAGGGCTTGTAGAGGCAGTGCTTTTGCATTTTATTGATAGGGAATTGCTTTTGTGATAAAAGCACCATACTAAGTCTGTTGCTAGAATGATTTGACTGATAAGAAGACATTGCTTTCCTACGTCTGGTATCAAGGATCTTGAGACTATTGTTGATCAATATCTTGCATTTCTATAGCTGTGCTCACTGCCTTCCTTTGGCAGGTTTATTCGTTATTTCTACATGTCTGCCATTTCAAGTTCTTCACTTCAGATGGCCTTCCCACAGCGAATATGTCAGAGGGGAAGAGGACTACTAGCTAATACACTCTGCTTCCTGACATTTTGTTTCACCCTCAGCATCTGCAATATCACCCACGTGACCCTATTCTCTCAGTCTAGCTCTGTCTTTACTTACCTCTTGAATAGAGACTTGATGATGAAGCAAGCTTATGGGAAGTGAAAAAAACGCCTAGAAATGGAAATGCTATCTGGAAATGTGCTTAGGAAACAATCGCCTCCATCAGACTTGTGAGTTCCTGGGGTGCTGGGATTAAATCCTTCCCGCTGTGCCATGGAACAACAGCAGAATCACTCAGCAGCAATTGCTGCATCGTAACGTGCTTCTGCAAGGCAAAAACCTGTTTTGTGGGCACCATGAGAGAAAGGCCTATTGGGAGGTGTGGGGAAAAAAAAGGCATGAGAGCATCCAGCTGGTTGAAAAATAAGAATTCCTTCCCAAAACCTATGGATGAAATGGCAATTTATATGGTTTCCAGTTCTTCTGACACTTTCTATTTTTTCAGTGAAATAGCTAGCATCTTTTTTATTAGAACTGAGTAACATCAAAATCAAAATATTTTTAACATTTCTTTGTATGCCAATGCCCTTTCTTACTCTACAGCTGTCTTTTCCCTACCAGAAAAGAAACTAAATAAACCAAACACATGAACAAAAAGTCCTAGAGAAAATTCCTTCAGTTCAGTTATAATCAGTTTGTTTTGAATAGTTTCTTCATAATACTGAGTCACTTGAAAGACTGGGAAAATTATTTACAAATATTTTTGTGTAGCTCAAAAGAACATTTTTTTTCTAGCTGTCATCTCTTATTGCCTGTTTGTGGCAGAAACTCCTTACTAAGCCTACTTCCAGTACCTGTGTTATTATTCCATGCCAGTCAGTGCAGAGATGAGCTAGCATTCTCTCACGTCTTGCAAATTGAGTGAAATTGTCAAGGCACCTTAGTGACTTGAAGGTTTGAATTCTCTCTCACAAAAGTCATTCATTTTAATTTCCCAAATCATACTGTCGTTCACTGATACTTAGTCTCCACAATCCCTTTGGAAAGGAAGATTGCAATAATTTTCTAAAATGTTATGCATTATTCACTGATTGGGAATCTCAGCATATTCCATTTTCCAAGAGATATGAAGAGGGTAGAATTTTTTTTCCTTCCCATAGATAGCTTTCTCTGCTTCCTGTGCTATTATTGATGGTGTAGATATGAACTTATTCTCCTCTTGCCAAGCCATTTTTTTCTTGCCCAGTTCTGGAGCTAGTCTCCAAAAGATACGACATTCAAATAACTAACCAGAAGCCCAGATGTAAAGCTTGTTTCAGATGACATTTCTCTTAGGGTTTTTGTGTTGCTGCCAGTGACCCTTGGTGAATCCAAGTCACAAGCAAAACTAAAGTGAAAAGACGTTACATAAAATAAACACAGAAGAGAAATGGTAGCTGAGGTCCCGGCTGCCCTGGAGCTCGCTGTGGAGAAGAGTGCATCTCCGCTGTCCCAGCTAAACTGGCAGCCTCACTGCTTAGCACCATGGAATAGCCACAGCTCCGTGTGATGTTCCAGGGATTTGAGTTGTCTCTGCATCTTTTTTCCTTGCCCCTGTCCCCCTTCCCTACCTTGCTTTATCACTAAGTGCTGCCTCCACATCTCTTCCTAACAGTAACATTCCTCCTTCACATCTTTGCAGTGACTCTGCCAGAGGTAGAAGGGGGATATCAGAGCTGATAGGCAACCTGTGGCCCGAGACAAACACAAACCACTCTCTGCTTTTCATTTTCATTTTTTCTTCTCTGCATACTGCAACATCTAGTTCTCCTCAAGTCTCTGACCTTTTCATCCTGTTGTCTGCTGGATCAGTCTCCTTGCTGTCCCTTTTCCTCAGGTCACGCTGTATTCCTCTCCCTTCTTCTGGTCTGGCTCTTAGACCTTTTGCTGTTGGTCCTTTGCTCCCACTTCTCTGACCACTTCCAAGCACAGAAAGGCAAGAAGGTTCATGCTGACTCCTGGAAATCTCATGAAGAGTCCAGCAGGAAGCAGTGCCCTAATGACACACCGTGATGCTGCCCTCCCACTCAGATGAATATTGAGTGAGGCCAATAACCAGCTATTCTGGTTAGATCTAGGTGTGTGAAAGAAACACACCTAACCTTCATCAGCTTTTCTCTGAAATTTGTAAGAAAAGGATATTGCAGTATTTCAAAAATTAGGAGAACCAGGCTTGCTCTCTTTTTGAGAATTATCAGTGGGAGACAGTAGACTTTATATAATATTCTTTATGTAAGAGAAGTAAGAAAAAAAATGCTTTGAATGAAAAATGTAGAAGATCTGTGAGTGAACTGTCAATAGATATACCTGGCCAGTACTGTGGCAGACCCATGCATTTGTTTATGAAGAGAATCAGATCTGAACAAGCAGAAATTGTTTCCTGGAAACACAAACAGTGGTATATTGTTAGGGCAGTTTGAACTGACAACATCACAACAGCAGAGAAGTGGCAGTATATTTTTGAAAGTGCAAAGGTATCTAGAAGTGACAGAACAGGCAGGGCTGAGTGGAGCAGAAAGTGATAACTATACATAATGTACGTACACATAAATAAATAATTATATATAAACGCATGTGCATATTTGGCAATTTGCTCAAAAGCGAAATTAAGCTTGTTTTATGTAGCCACAGGGTTACCCCAGGGTGGGAAGGTAGAATCAGAATGGGAAGAATGAAAGGAATGTCTACCTAATTTTGTCTTGCTGAAGCTTTTAGTTCTCTACTGGTCCCAGAGTCTGAGAGGGAACAAAGTCTCAGTAATGCCACACTGCTTTGCAGATGTCATGTACTCCAGACATATACACCTTGTGATACTCTTCAAGAAGTCTATGGCTCAAAGGCATATTTCACAGCTCCTTGTTCTCTGTCAGTCACACTGTAAACCCATACTTCAAAGGAATGCTTGAAAGGAAATGTTCAGAGGGAAAAAAAGGAAAAAGAGAAAGCTTGTCCACTTGAACCCCCCCCCCCCCCCCCCCCTTTTTTTTTATTTCTCATGATATAACAGGCTTAGGCTACTTTGGTATAACAGCTTCTCGGTGATTTATTTTTCCTTCTTACTTTTACAAAGATCATAAAAATCAATTGGCAGGGACCACGAAAAGACAATTGTGGTCCCAATCCACACTTCATCATCTTAGACTAGACTCATCAAAGTGCCTTGCAGAAGAGGCAGGCAACTTTCCATCTCTAAGCGGGCTCCCTGGTCCAAGCTGGAATGATGTCTGAGATAGCAATTCCCAGGCTTTTTCATATCACGACTCTAAAATGTAACATACACAAAAATATGTCCTGCTCCCCACTGCCTATCCAGTTATAAAGAAAATAAGTAAAATGTCTGAGGATCATTGGTACTGCTTTTCCAGGCTATCACTAAGATGATGTTTTCTTTTATTTTTGTGTGCAAATGAGGTTCAGTTCTGAATTCAGTCCTCCTCAAAATTTTACATGTGTTAGCAATGTCAAAGTTTTCCAACTAAATGAGTAGCAATAATGAAATCCTGAATGTTTTTCATGTTGTGTCTGAAGTATGTCTTTTTAGGTGGATGTAATAAAACACCTAAGGTAGTATTGCTGTTTTTTATTTGTAATTTGTTTTTAATGATAGGTTTGGGTTCTTTTGCATTTAGCTTCTGATACACAATGGAATCATATTGAATCATTGTTGCAGTAAGTGACACTGAGTGTTTAAAATGCAGACACTCTTGCTTGTAGAGAAGCATAATGGAGGGATTTACAATCAGGTTGATGTTTAACCTCTTGATACTTTTAATGCTGTGGCTGGAAAATACCCTTTAAATTTAATTATCTGCCTCTTTACGTTCACTGCTTTGAAAATAAGCATTTTAAAATGTCAGCCATCTCCTTTTACAGAGGTCTACACAAATTTTGCATCTGCTTAAGAACGATGCCAGTCACCTAAGAAAATGCCACTCAACCCACCATGCCATTGACAACACCACTTATTCTCTTAATAGTTTGCATATCCCAAGACCATATAATCGAAAGGACAATTTGCTTTCTCTTTTACTCTACTATATATTGAAGCATTCCAAATCTTAATAGATTATGGTTTAGTACACAAATGAAGACATTCCTAGTAACCTACAATTAAAAATATACGTAGTCATTTGAGGATGAGTTAGGTTGTCCTGAAAAAACACCATGATTCCAATTTGAGAAGAGGATTTAAACTAAAGGTCATATTATGGATTTATTAAGTCACAGGTAAATAGAAAAAATCTTCGAAAGTAACTTAGCATGGATTTACATAAAATACAAATTATCTTAATGTGCTATAAGCACATTATCTATATTTTTGTATCAGACTCTTAAAGATTTGTAAGAGCAAGCTGTGATTTTTTTCTTCCTTTTTTATGGGAGATGTTGTAGAGGGTCTTCTCTTTTCAAAATAGTTGCCATTCTAACTTTCAGGTGAAATTGACTGCATGAAAATAGTCTGATTTAACTATATGACAAAGATGGACAGTGTAAGAGAAGCTAGCAAGGAAATACTTATCAGTGGAATATCCTATATTATTTGGGGTGCATTGACCCTCCTGCAAGTTATAAGCTGATGAGATCCAGGCTGATTGCTGTCAGCACAACCAGGTCAAAAAATAACACCTTATCACTTCTAATTTTCCTGCATACAGGACTGCGATGTTCTACAGAGGAGTGGAGACTGATTGCTGAGATAGAAAGGAAAGACAAAGAGTGGTACTGTCTCTGATATTTGTTCCTGGTGCCATGGCTCTTGCTCTTGTGCAGGACTGACATGTATTTTATCCTCAATGGTCACTGAAAAAACGTGTTAATAGTCCTACATTAAGGGAATCGGGATTTTCTTTGTGCAGTCCATGGAGAAAGATTCCTCCCCAAAGGGACTAGGAACGTCAGGTGCTCTGAAGCGCCTTATGGGAAGTTCCCACATCGTTCTTGGTAATACAGGAAGACTGCCTGTTAGCTTAGACTCCTGAATTCAAGCGCCAATATCTTCCTTTGTGTCTACATTTCCCTCTTTGTCTACAAGTGGACTTCCTGCAAACACATCTGGGCCAGTAAGTATGTACATCTGTGTTATGTATGAGTTAGTTAGACCTAGTTACATGTGAGTACACATATATAAGCATGTCTTATGTACAGCTCATATGCATGTTGATGATGGGGGTCAGCAAATATTTTTTAATTCATTGTGCTAGACTCATTCTTCTTATTAACAATGAATCTAGTTTACTTGTGTCAACCAGCTTGCTTATGCTTCGAAGACTTGCCCAAGCGATGTCTCAGTTACCCACACAGGCTTGAAAAAGGACAAAGAAGAAGTAAGAGACAGAAAATTGAAAGAGATGTGGAAAAATATAAGACATTTCCTCACTTCTTACACAGAGGTGTGTTAGTTCTCTCTTTCCTTGTTTTCAAGGCAGGTAGTACAGATACACAATATCTTTAGATCAAAGATAGCAACTGTATTGTGTTACCAAGGCAAATAAGATAATTTATTAGCTTATTTATAAATATATAAGATCTATATACTAAGACTATTATTATATTAAGAATGAGACAAATAATAACAACACAGTAATAAAACAAATGTTTTAGCTATTCCTGCAGGATCTTGGAATTTACTTTATTCATGTACCACACGTCTGCACAGTCCCATTATGACCAAGCTTAGTAATACAGCTCACAATTAGATTCAACCTAAAATTTGGTAGAGAGATTAAGAAAACCAAAGACTTGAACTTTTCAGGGAGACTCTGTACTCCTTTCCTCATAGTCTTCATAGATAAAGTGGATTTTTTGCTTTCAGTGGACTGACTCCATGCTCTAGACAGTGAGATGAAACTGAAGCAATTTACCTTGAACTTGGCATAGCCATTTGCCATAAGTTGCTATCTAAATACACCTGGATTTCAAGCAGGAATAGCAATTTGAGTTTCAGGCACCTCATGAGTTCTGCCATGGCTGTGCTGCGGATGGCTTGGGATACCTTCTGTTATAGCAATACTGAGAAACAGATTTTTGAGAACAAATAAATAATGATCCAGCATGTTCTAATGAAAAAAAAAAAAGTAACCAGTGTTGACTAAGAATAATGGTGACACAGCAGAAAGAGGAAATACTCGTGGTTTTCATAGTTTTGCTTTTGCAATGGCATAATACACATTACACTTCTGTGCTCAAAAACCAGTCTAATCTACATGTGTTTGCTGCAGTCAGTATAAAGATAAAGCTTATATAGCAAATGTGGGTGGATGAGACTAACGTTTTAGCTCCAAAATGATTTCTATAAGAAGGAAGAAAATGCATTTGAGATTTTACTCTTTCTGAAAAGGAAATTCTTAGCTGTTTTTGAGACTTATGAGCAAATGATGGGCAACTCCATGAGGTTTACAGCTCCACTTCAGATAAATAGTACATAGTTAGCGTGCTCATATACTACTTTTTAAAGCCTGTGGATCCAGGACTGCTTACAGGAATGTGCCATTCCCCTGTTTATGGACAGCCAAGACACATCACTTGGGGGCTTCTCCTGATCTGCCTCCTTAGAGCCCAGGTAGAGACTCTCCTAGGAGAAAAAACTCATTTTCTCCAGCCTCAAAAGAACAGCTGGAGCTCTCTGTAGTAACTACGGTATCTCTGTCTCTTCTTTTCCCAGGAGATTAAAATCAGGGTTGAGGTTTTAAAAAACATTTTCAAATCTTGGGAGTTTTGTTTTTTAAATCTTTTTGTCAGTTATGTCGGGATGGCTAACAGGGCTCAGACCCATTTCAGCTGTTTCTTTTTGAGTGAGAAACTAGTGTTGCAAGTCAAATGCTTGTTGGAGAAATATCCAACAGGAAATTCATGAGTGTCAGTTGGAATCATGTTGGATATGATGGAGCAGTGCCTAGCACTTGTGGGGTCCTTACCGTGTCTGCAGCTAGTGCACAAACGTGTTCAGATGGGGCAAACCATAGCTATGGCATATAAAGAGGTTGTCCAGTCTCCAAAAGAGCTGCTAATATATTACTGTCAAAAGAAAAGTTAAATATAGTTCTTAAAATAATCCATGACATGCCGGTTGAGTCCAGTTTGTAGATCGGACTTCGTTATATCTGCAGTTTCACTAAGAGTATTACTGTGTTAGTTAAAAGTTACTCCCCCTCAATAAATTTCCTCGCTCATCTTATTTTCTCTATGGTAAATATATTAACTAAACCAAAGAGGCAGGTTTAGTGAGGAACTGTGTGTCCCCCATACAACACGAGATAGCTAGATAGTGCAAGCTGTCTCCTGCCGCTTTGGAAATATTCAGAAGATATCTGTGTGCTTTTTTCTCTCACAGGACACATGTAACAGGTATGGGAACAAAGAGCACATCCCAGGTATCTCTGGCATCTGTTTTTTTAACAGGGGCAAGGTCCTCTGGTGTAGTGAATATCTGATCCTACTCAGTTCAGCTGACACCGTTCTAACCCAGTATTGAGTGTTTCCTTCTTTTTCTTTTATAACCTGAACTCTGGTGCTTTATTCCTACAATGTTATCTTGGTTATGTCCCCTTATCCTTCTATTTTTATTTAAGGAGCTGTTATAACACCAACAGTGACAACTGCTACCACAGAAAATACAAAAGATGGCCAGGGCAAATTGCAATTCAAGCAATTATTTTTCTTGCTTCCTCAAAAGGAATCTATTCAGTAACAGATAGCAAACCAAGAATAGCACCATGCTTGTGAAGCATAATCTCTCTCTGTGTGTACATATGAATGTATATTTATATTCTATTCTAGTTTTATTATTTCCTATCCTTTTGTCCTTTACTGATGTTATTCCTGATATATTTGATCTATATTGCATTCTTTTCTGTTTATCTGTCTTCTTATGACCATGTACACAAGAGTTTTGGATAGAACTGTTAATATTAGACAAAGAACAGTAAATCCACTATAATCCAAATTATACAGGCTAATTAAAAATATCTGGTGTTTCAGGCAGAAAG
Source organism: Eudromia elegans (assembly GCA_003342815.1). NCBI lineage: Eukaryota > Metazoa > Chordata > Aves > Tinamiformes > Tinamidae > Eudromia > Eudromia elegans. Next base: position 295,667 of record PTEX01000047.1, on the reverse strand, counting down.
TACAAACCCATTGAATGTGCAGTATCTCCAATATCTCCTATGTCTCTTCTTCTGTTTTGTTTGTTTTTGAGATTCAGTGAATTAATCTCAGCTTGCTCTGTACTTAATAGAGCTACATATTCATGACAAAAATGCACAGATAATATTTGCTTGTGTTGGAATCACTTTCTGTGCTTTGCAGACATGGTTTTGTGCTTGCTTATATTCTTAATGATGAATTGCGTATTAAGGCGCTCATGAAAACAACCCTTATTAGGAGGATATTACAGAATTGCCAATGAGTTGTGAGTTTCCACTCACCAGCTTTTGCAATGGAAGCCAGACTCTGAGTGAGCTGAGAGTAAGGATCTGGTGCATTGGCTATATTTCTCACTCAAACTCCAAATTCAGAGTCTGAAATTCTATGATAAATTTCTCCAAAACAATCAAGAGGCCGAAAGCTCTGTGTATACCAATGACAAAACTCCTATTGGTTTTGATGTGTTCTGGATTTTTACGGAAAATAAAAAAAGGAAAGAAATAGAGTTGAGATCTGGGGACTAGTACCAGTTTATTGTTTTACTGGATCCTGTACTATCTTCCCCTGTTCTGTGTTGTCAGTTGTGCTGAGATCATGTTTGCTAATCACTTTGGAGCATAGTCTTTCTCCAGCACCCCTTTGAAACATCCAGAGAGTCCAAACCAAGTGACTCCTTTTTCTACAAAACAACACTTTCCCTCTTTGCCTCTTTGCAGAATCATACATAATTACTTAAGTCTATGATCATTGCCAAGCAGCCGGCACACATAATTTAATGCAGAACAAATCTGCAAAGTAGAAGGCTAGGTTGAGGGTTATGGTCTAATGTGCTGCTGACTATCCCAACACAGGAGAAGCAAATTTTTTTTTCCAGTTGTGTTTACTGGACAATGCTTCTCTGCTTTTGTGAACCTATTTCAGTTCACCTGATAAATATCTTCAGTTTGTTTATGGCCTAAAGGATCTCTATGCATATAGTTTATATATTATTTCAAATAATATATAAGAACATAGTAAGAATATTATGAAGACGATGAGCAGTAGGGCAACCAAAGAATAAAATTCCATCTTTGATACTCATGTGTTCTGCGGAGCAGATGTAGATAATCTACATTCTTTGATAAACTGCAAATTAAAACTAGAAATCAAACATGAAAAAGCAGTTGTTGAGAGCAGAGTTACTGGAAAAGAAGGGAGGAGGTCATGGCAAAGACTGAGTTGTTATAATGCTAACAGAAGGGAGAGAAGAAATAACATCACTTCTGTGGGCAAGTGTTCCTTTGAGTAAGTTCTAAAACAAAATAGAGCTAAGTCATGTTTTACTCAGCCTTTGTTATTGAGTGGACAGGACTAAAGGATAAATAAACATTGACAAGACAAAACCAACATTCCCCTGCCTTGCACCTACACTCCCCATGATCCCTCTAGTAAAAACATCAGTGCTAGATTCAGACATTTCTTTAGATTCTTTGTGCCACTCCTGTGGTGTAATGTAATGAAAAAGTTATGAGGCAAGTGAATATTTACTCCCTGCATGAAAATCCCTGCATGACTTAGACTCAACTTTTAAAAACACAAATGTGAATAACCGGAAGACACCTTATGTGGCTGTATCTAATAGATTAACGCAAAGGGCACTAACGAAAGGCCTTTCTGTATAAAGGAGAGGCGAAAGGCAATGCTATATTTAATTTTCTCTCCTCTGCCGCAGGAAAAAAAAAAAAATCAATGATCACTACAGGAAAGTTCTAAGAGAACTGCTGGATTGAAGATTGGTTCTTTTAGTTCAGTCAGCGACCTATACAGAATAGCAGAGGCTATGCAATATCCCCAATGGCAACTGGGCTCTGTCTTGCATGACCTGGGGATAGAGCCTCTTCTGGGAGAAATATGACATTTCCTCCTTCAAGATATTTTGCCCTTGTTCTAAGAATGCTGCCAGTGAAAGTACAACTATGATGATGGTGGCTATAATTAGATGTCTGCATAAATGCATTTGCCTGGTGGCTGATACATCTTGGAAAGCAGTTTTAAAACAAAATATAGGTCCAAGATCAGTGATGGAAGATACACTATCTGCTATCCTGAAGTACACACTTTGTGAAAAGAAACTGAGGAAAGTCAGCTTGTTCAGCCTGAAGTAGAGATGGCTTTGGAGTGACAAAACAGCAACCTGTCAACACATACATGGAGATTACTGAGAAGGTGGAGGCAGCCTTTCCAGAGCAACACAAGGTGAAAGGATGAGAGAGAGCAGGCATATGCTAACATCAGAGATTTTGTCTGGATTTAAGGGAAAAATCTTTCAGCATGAGGACAGTCAAGCAATGCAACAGGTTGTGCAGACAGGTTGTGCAGTCTCCGTTCTTGCAATTTTTCAAGATACAACGTGGTAAAACCCTGAGTAATCTCATCTTCGCTCAAAGATTGGACTGTTTTGAGCAGGGTCTAGTCTAGAAAGCTCTTGATGTCCCTTCCCACCTGTTCTATTGATACTGACTGAGGAAGCAGAAACACATACATCTTTGGTAAACATGGACTCGGATTTCATGAAAGCACTAGATTGATTGTCCCCATGAGATGATAGGGATATCAAATCCATTGCCCTAAAATACAGAAAGAACCCATATCCGTCCTGCTTTTGTCAACTTTGACTTGTCTTTGGCCAAGTTACCTGAAGCAGCTGGTCCAAAAGAAAGGGGCCTTGAGGGTGGATGGAACCATCCATGGAGAGTGGTGTAAGGCAGCACAAATCTTACAATCTTACAGTTCTGCCCCACTTCCACAGCTGTCCTGGTGTAACACACACTGTAAATAGGACATCCTGATGGATGAAAGTAAAGCCATCTGCTAGTGATCCTCGGCCACAAGAGTGAGTCAGATACATGTCTAAGAGAATTATCAGAGTAAAAAAGCTTTTTTAATCATGAATTAATGAGTCCCCATATTTGCCTTTGACCTTCATTTCTTTCCTTGTTTTTCCATAGGATCACATAGGTGCTGTAATGAAACAAATGAGATTTCAAGCTTGGTATTGTCTTCCAAACAATGTCAAGCTTATAAAAAAGCTAGAGAAACTACTACTTTAGGAGGCCCTAGTAGACTCACAGAATACTAATAAACAGGATCACAGGGGCAAGCCTCTTCATCTCTCTTATATGATGTGTGACTTTTCCCTCTCCTCCAGACTGCTTTTTGTATCAATAACAGCAGATGTCCACCGCTGGTCCCAAGCATACAGGCCTTGAAGGACCAGCTGTCTCCTCTCTAAGTATAATAATCATGACATGAATGCAGCTTGCAATGATTATTCTGCTTACATTCATTTTCCAGTGCAAAGGCTCATCACAAAAGCAGCAGGAAGATTGGCCACATACAGCTCAGCTACAAAAAGCTTGTGGTGAAGTAGCCAAGCTCCTTGTATCATCATCTGAGCTGTTTATATGGCATCCCTGACTCCCATACATAACCAAAACAGATGACAGCCTATGGATTCACACCATTTAAAATGTCCCAAACTGATACTGATGCTTGGTAAATAATTATCTCAAAACTTAGTCCCACTCTGATTACAACCCAGCCAAATCAGGATTCCCTTTTTTGCTCTCTCAACATTATCAGAAAGTTAATTTGACAGATACTTGGATCTGAAATATTCTGGAGTATGGGTCAGGGAATGATCTATCACACCAGAAGTGATATTACTCTAGAAGTAATAATGACATTACACACAACAACACATACATTTGAAGGAAAAATGGTTTCACGGTCAAGACACTGACTTTTAACTTGTTTAGATTCAGTTTCTATCCCTGAAAAATGTGGTCAACAACATGTCACCCTTGAGATCAAGGGCATCTTAGGCTCCCAAATACCATCAGTCATGGCACATTGTTCCTCCATTTTCAGTCTTCTGCCTAAGGATTTTATCTATTTCTTTTACTCCAAGTTTATCTTGCATCTCAGACCCGAAAGATCTACAGGGCAGGGATGATCTCTCACTGAATATTTGTGCTATGCCATACACACGACTTCTTCAAGGTGCTAGAGCAGGTATATAACTGAAGTTTGTTCACTTTTTACTTGTTTGTTTATTTTCAGGGAGGATGTCCAGTGAAACACACAAAAATTGAGCTTATTTTTAATTTTGTGCTCTCTGTTGCTGCAGAGAGCCTATGTTCACTGGGGACTGTGGGATTTCTGAGCACGTTGCTGGTGGCAGACATTTCCATATATGCACACAGAGCTTTTGCTAAAGGAGGACTAGAACAACACTCAAAGATAAATGGGCAAAGGCATAAGGGATGCATGCAAAAGTATGGCAAAGGAATAAAGGAGGCTAAGAAAATTCATTTAATGCAGTGGAGTTGGCCTAAAACTTGGAGCCAAGTCTTGAAGTGATACCTCTGACTCATCTGAGTCTGGCAGACCTGGCTCACGTAAGACTTAAGTAATAACTAGTTAATGCTTATTATTATTCCCTTTTCTTTCATCTATATGAGCCGATCAGTAAGCAAGCTTTTATTCCATATCGCTATGTTCAGTGAAACAATAACTAAGCAAGTGCTAAGCTCCAGCTGTATCAAGAATTGGCAGGAACCTGACAGATTCGTAATGTTTTTCTTAAAAATAACAACAAAAACAAGAAGTCTTGCCATTTCAAACTGCCACCACATTGTTTATACATAGAAATATCCTGGTAACATATACTGTCTTCAATCCTTTTATATTATACTGCTTTACCTGCCTTGAAATGGGGACCACTGGCACTTTGATAAATGGGCTGTAAAGTTGTTGATGTTCCTGGTAACTTCTTTAAGAGCCCCTGTATCCTCAGCCAATTTACAGCTCTGTAACTTCTGCAGCAATTTTCTTTGCAGTGAATCACTGCAAGGGGAATTCAGCCTCCTGCAGAGAGGGATACTGAGTGTGTGTGTGTGGGATCTTTCCTCTCCCTCACAAGGATGAAATCAGACCAATGCCACGAAGTATTTTATCAACAGTCAGAGAAGATGCTGCACCAGCAAACCCAATTTTTAATGATTAGATGAGCTTTGATCATATCTCAGACCCATATTATAGCATATATTAGTTTTTGTATGTGTATTCTGCTTAGTGAATTTAAATTACTATATATATCTTTACACAAACAAGTAACTCATTACTGGTTTTAAGCCTGTAAATAATCCCACTGTTGTCAATGGGACTACTTGTGAGCAGAGGATCATTTCAGTCTGCCCCACATAAAGTGTAACTGAAACAACTCATCAGTGTAAAATAAACGTTTTGGGACTTTTTCTGATGGTCAGAAAATATTGTGGAATATCAAGAAAAAGATATTACCAGTAAAAATACATGCTGGAAAACATCCTCCCTTCTCAAATGCCATATTATGTGATGACTTTTATCACATAAATATTTAATTTTCTTTTTCTTATTTTAGTTAATCTTTAAACAGTGGATCTAGCAAACAATATTACCATTCAGTTTTTTCTGAAAACTGAGCAAAGGTTATTCCTGTGTATTTGAAGAAGTAGGCTAGCTAATTATTAAGCTTACATTTTGAGGAGCCATTTGAATAATATTATAATGTCAGAAGCTTGCAAACATTGAGAAGACTTTTCTCCTTGATGACAGTACATCTCACGCACTGTTTTTAGAGGTCAGCTCATGATTCATCCAGAACAGTTTATTTCATTACATTTAATCCGGTTGTCATGAGTATTGAATAAGACAGCTCCGATAAAAGCAATGTTTAGAATCATTTTTTTCATGATTTTATATCCAGCAGTGATTTTGTACTGTATGGGTGTTAAAACATAGTCTTCTCTTAAAGCTTGGTGGTCTCTGTCCTCAGCCACAATGAGAGTGAATAATGTCATATGTCCCCAAGCACCAGCAAGCATTTATAGGAGAAATGAGTGTGGCTGGGAGAAACAGTTATTACTTATTCTCAAAATAATAGAGATATGGTAAATTCAAGACCTTCTGGTCAATAGCAACACTGATTTTCAGAGCTGTTAAGTAACTGACGAGCTGAAAAAATCAGTAAGCTTCAGTGTTCTCTTCACACAGTTACTGGGAGAAATCTATCCAGGGAAACTATGGACTCTACTGAGGAAACAGAGTCGGCTTTGGCGAATGCTCTGTCTTTTGGCATCATGTGCATGTCTTGTCTATTTTGTCTCTAGTTTTGTAGTTGAATTATTTGCTCATAAATCACATGTGGTTGAAGTCATCTGGGATATACTGGAAACTATTTATGACCTATATTTTAGTGAAGCATTCTTGAATTGCCTTGCTGAACAAATTAGGTCTTTGACTGTTACTGGCAATGAGTGTGTCAGACAGTAGGTGGTGATCAGAGAGAGGCATCAAAAGATAGATCCAGGAGGATGATGGAAGGAGTATGAAGAAGGTGGACCTGAGCAGTTGAGAAGACGGAATCATGGTGATGCTAGTGAGGTAAAGAACAGTAGCGCTGGGATGAGAAATGAAGGGATATAGTAAAAGATAAAGAAAAAAAAAAAGAAAAAAAGATAGAGTTATGCAAAACTGAAAGATAGAAAAGGACCTTGTAATACACAAAGTAAAAAAAGTAGAAAAGAAGATTCTTCGTGAGACAGCTATAAACTAGATTGTTAAACTGGGCTGTTGCCTTAGAGCAAACTTGTATAGCAGGCAGTGTATCCTGATATGTTTAATAGTACATAGGTAGCTCATATGATAACTGAATAGCTGAGTAGATGCAGAGTTCCTTCCCTTAAATAAAAAAAAGAAAAATCCCAAACAGATAAGCTGCACTATTACTATCAAGATTGCAAAATGAATTTTAAAAATTAAGAAATCAAAACTACCTGCACAACCTTAAATCAGGCTATATATAGATAGGCACTATGATACTATCTTATTCCATGTTCGTATATATTTATGCTGAGAACCAGAACATCCCTTGGAAACTGAAATTTAAGTGTGTAGATATCGGTACTGTATCCATAAAACAACCCCCTATATACAGATCAATTATGGTGCTTTCAGTCAGAGGAGAATCAAGACCTAAACTCTTACAATTACTCATTCATAACATTTCCTTTCCTTTAGAAAAGATATTGGAAATCATAATGCACCCTACTGAAAGAGAACAAAAATATCTCAGGGAATTTCTCTTTGTCTTGATCGATTATAATGTGCTTTGACAGTACAATTTTGCTATTCTTTTAAAGCATAGATACCAGTTAGATGGTGTCATCATAAATACCTCTCCTTTGCTTTAATAGTCCAAGCAGAGAATCCAATATAGACCTAAATATAAATCCAATAGAAAAACTCCCATGAATGCCTATGCATTCTAGCTCATTAATTCAACCCTTTCTATAACTGGTCCTCTGATGCTTTTTGAAAGAAAACTGCAGAAAATATTCTAAATGCATTTGCTTCCCTGAAGATTGTCTGATGCACAGCATGGTGTGTTGTCTTTCATATCCTCAAAGATGTGCACCATTTCTCTCTGTTCTGTCATTTGCCACCCTCTCTGGAGATTAGCAAGGATAACTTATTTAGGTTTTGATGACTCCACGGGGATGCTTTCAAAGTAAAATTTTTTCATGGCCATTTTTTTCTACTCACAGAAAAAATCTTCCTTACGGAACAAGCTTCTGAACAATATTCTACTTCATATGTGCTTTTCCTACTTATCTTTTCCACCAGTCTTGTAGACATTTTGGCAAATGAGACCAGAAGCACTGTGGTGTTTAGAAGGCATGTACGAATGTGTCAAATGGTACTTGTACTTTCATTTCAGAGCAAATCACTTGCATGTGATTGCTGCGTCTGCAAATATTTATACAACCTTTCCAAAGATTCCCTCAGAGACTAGCAGAAGGAGCTTAGCACCAAAATATTGAGAGCTCCTATCTGTCACTTGTATCTATTTGATGCTGTTTCTCCAGTTCAGGGACTCCTAGTGATGCCCCAGCAAGTTAAGTAGCTCTCTGTAAAATGAGATGCGTCTCTAAATTAAAGAGCTCTCACATTGTTCCAGCCCCATTCAAATGCCCTTCCTACTTGGTAATGAAACAGGTGAAGTAGAGGGATCTGTTCTGTGTAATCTCTCCATTGCCTCCCAGAGCTCAGCAGGAGCATTCAGCCATGCAAACTACATTCTCTGACTGCTGAAACATTCCCTTAGATATTCACCTCATCAGCTAGCAGATACCTAATCAAACACTGCTAGGTTATTTCCTCTTGCCATTTCTGCTGGCCTTTCATTATTGCATGTGAACAGGGGTTCAAACATCCCTTGGTCTCCTGCAATTAGTCACCAGTCTGTCAGACTTTGCTGTTCATCACATAGAGCAATAACTACCAGCCTAGATTCCTCAGTAAATTCAAAGTTTAACTCCACTGCTGAACATTCAGTTTTTCTTTCACTGCTACTTGATATGCCAGAAGGATTTAAGTGGCTGTAGCTCTATTAACAACAGTCTATGGCTACCACACATCCTATTCTTCCTATGCTTATTTACTTACTTGACATATTTTTAATTCCGCAAAATTTCTTCAGATAATCCTCATTTTGTGTTACATATTCTAAAAATATTTGATAGTTAAAGCCATTCTCTAAAATCTACTTTGTGAGTTTAGATTAGTTTATTCCTTAACAACATAATAAATACTTAAAATAACTCTTTAAAAAATACTTCAAATGAAGAAACTCTCACTTTAAAGGAAGGTACAATTATCACATTCCTTACAAGAAACTGTACCTTATGGTAACTAATTTGAATCTTGTAAAATAAGGGTGGTAGTATCACTCTTTTGACCTACTAGCACACCTGATACTATTCAGTAGGATGCAAGCATCTTTTTGCAGAGAATATTCCAGCCAAGCATTACACTATTTTCTTCACTTCACAAATAAGCTGGTTTTCCCTCTTTTCCTGAATGCCCTTGTGATTTATTGACCAAAATTGTGTATTGAATAGTTGTTATTTTATTATCTTCCTTCTTCTTGGCATCTATCTTAGCATCCAAGAATCAAACTTACCCACTTTAGCAAAGTTTGAGCTGATAAAAAAAAGGCAGTGGACTGCCTTCTTCAGTTACTTTTTTTTAGCAGCTTCTCATGACTGCTACAAATTGACCTGTTTTGGTTATCAAGACCAAGAGCATCAGCATCGTCAGAAGAAATAGTAGCTGAACTAGAAACCCAATGGGGAAAAGCAAAAGGATGCAAGACTGCCACTAGTTGTAACAACTTCTATTTTCATAGTAATACTGATGACAATGTCACACACAAGAATGGGCACAGTGATTGTGTTCAGCACATTGCTCTCCGATGCAAGCCACCCTGAGACATATTTTGTCATTCCAGTTTGGTTGTTCAGTGCCAAGGCCTTGGGGATCATCAAAAAACAAATTGTTCCTGGTTTGTCCCAGGAAATTGTGATGTACTCTATTTATCACATACCTACTAGCAAGAGTTGTATTATTCAGCAGTGTGGTAATGTTTATTTTCAGAAAAATCCAAGCATGGACAGGTCATGTTCACTATTGTCAGTATCATGGCTTGGCTTATAAGGTATCACTAATGTAAAACTGGAATGTGATAACAAAATGTCTAATGGGGATTTAGACATTTGAAGAACAGCTGACAAGTATCCCAGACTTCTGAACTCTGCTCAGGTCACCTCACTTAGTTTTGGTGACTTACTTTTGTGGTTTGTTAGATTTTTATATAAAGCTTTATAAATTGCAATTAAGATTGCCTCTGATTAAATCTGCAAATAGCGAGGAACATGCAGGGCTCTGCAACTGACATGTAGCAAGCAGGACTGACCGTGCTAACTTCATGCTTTAAAATCACTTCTACATTGACAATAACTGTGATGGTAACAGCCTTGCAGACATCCTTAGCCTCATAAAGGGTAAAAATTAGTAGTCCCTTTTGTGAATTTTCATGAATCTGTCCAGGAGAAGACTGGAATTGTGCAACTAAGTTGTAGAAAGTAAAGAAACAATGAGTGAGAAAATGTGAATGCCAAAGAGGAAGCAAACCTGAATAAAAATTCATGTTCACCGATGGGAATAAAAGCCATGTAGATGAAAAGATGTCATGATAGAGATATAAGGGCCTTTCTATGTTAGCATACATTTCAATATCTGGCTTGCCGCAGTAGTTACTAGTTAATTCCTCCATAACAAAATGGAATAGAGGAGAGAATTTTCGTGTATAGAGCTACGTATATTTAATTATGGTGCCTAGTTTAGCAGCCTCATCTTCAGGTCTGTAATGAATTAAGACAGAGAGGTTCTATCACAGCAGTTTGGCTCTTCATTATCCCGAATTACCCTCTTGAAGTCTTTCTCTCCTCTCTCCTCTGACTATAAGGACAGTTAGACTTCTAATCCAAACACCTCAGTTGGGTATCTGGGGGTGTGAACTGTGCCATACAGTCCCTGCTGGGGCTGGTGAGCTAGAAAAAAAATAAATAAATAAAGCTGGTGAGCCAGCCTCCCTCATGAAATGCTTTTTTACTACGTTCAGCTGCAAGTGTCATTTCCCTAATGCTCCCCATTTGTCTTGTTCCTGGTAACAAATCAAACCTGCATGCACTTTTGCTTTCTTGGGGGTGGAGACACCCACTAGTAGACAGTCCACTGCAATGAACCTGTGTCATAAAATGCAAAGGTTCCCCCATAACTCTCCTTTCTGTTCTGTCACTATAGAGAAGAGTACAAGTGGATATTCCTTGAATACATAGTCTTAGTCAATAAGGTGGCAATATATCACTTTTTTTGGGATGTCACAGCTTTAGCATTGAGATTCAAGGTGAGAAATAAAAGTCATGTTATAGCTTAAGCAGTTTTGCAGTGGTAGTGTGGCTGAGCGTAAATATAGGAAACAGGAGTTCAACTGCTGCTAATAGTGTACAATATAAATTTACCAGTACTCCACTACCGTTGGAATGTGTATCTGGGAGGGAGTATAGCTTTCTATTGCAGAAGCAGGAGGTAGATAGGAAAGGAAGAACAAAGAAATGAGAAAAAATAGGTACATTACCGTAGTGGATAACAGTACAAATTGCTATGAAAGTAGTCGCTCGGTTGCTCACCCTGTGTCAAACTGAGGCAAAGAGTCAGTGAATGCAGTTACGGCGTCTGTGACTGCAGTTCAGTATCTATTTCAATCAGCAGCAAAGTGAATTTGCCCTCTTCAGTCTTTGGACACGAGTAAAGAGTGCCTTGATTTTTAGCACTTATTAAAACTAAGGTTAACAAACCTTCCCGGTTAATATATTTCATAAATCTGCATCAAACTACCTAGCTAATCGCAAACTCTAAAGTAGATATTTCTACAACTCCATAATAACTACATTTTTTATTCCTGGCACTAGAGGAAGCAGAGGCTTTTTTTATTCTATACTGTAAAAGTAGATTTCTTGTTCCCTGTTTTTCTTCTGAGCCATGAAAGACTGCCTGCTAGAAAAGATCCAAGCCTAAATTACATCCCTCTTTTTACATGCTGCTTTGATATTATGACTTTTCCTATCTCAAAAGTTAGCTTAAAAATGCTGTGTTGTCCAACCAGTAAGTAAATAAACACACAAGCAATTTAACTATGAGGAAAAGAAAAGCTAAATTTCACTGCTTATCATAACAACTTCTAAGAAATTCCGGTTATATAATGGCTACTTGAGTTAAGGTTCTTCTCTCTGCGCATTTCAAATCAAAATATGTTTTTCACCTCCTCTGCCTCTATCAAGGTTTATTTAGTGGATTCCTTTCCTACTGAGAGATCAAAGAGACTGTCACTGTTTATCTTGGAGAAAAAAGTGAGGGGACTTAGTGATAACATGAAAAGCACTCAGTGTTAGAACAAGGATAAATTGGGCACTTATTTTCACTCTTCCTTCTCAAATAAGGGGACATTAGAGAAATTTGAAACTCCATAGATAAAAACGTGGCACAAAGTGATGGATTCTCATGTCCTGTACACCTAGCTGTGGAGTTCACTGCCACAAAAGATGTTTGAGATCAAGGAGAAAGCTGCATTTGAAAAGGATTGAGCATTTTCTCTGTAAAATGCTCACAGCATGTGAAAGGTGTATGAGGAAAGGTCATGATGCAGTTCTATCTCATCCATGTCAGGATTTCAGATTTTAGGACAATTTCTAAACAATCTGATTCTTTTTTTTTTTTTTTTCCCTAGCAACTCTTATGCCAACTTTGTGTTTATTTAGGAGGTCTCTGATATTTCCTATAAGATTCTTTGAAGAACTGTTGGCCAGGACCAGAGACAGGATACAAGCCCACTGTACTGCACTGTCTTTGTAACCAGCATATCCAACACAAAAGATTTCTCTATTCCCTTGTTTTCACATTGACTCTCCAGTTCAAGGTAGGCTGGTACCACTCTTGACTATACACACCTCTTCAGCCTTTATTAGACCATTATATCTCCCAAAGATGCTGTTTACTTGAAAAAAGAAAGTGCTCTCCCTCTGCACTTTTGTCTGCTCTGGTGACCGCTTAATTCTACTGTGAGGATGGAGAGAATACTTGAAAATACTTACATTCACATAATTACAACTATTAATAGTGGTAAAAGGATGCACCCAGTCCATAATCTGAGCTAATGTTTGGCAACTTGCAACAATGTCTAGCAATTACATGATTCATTTATTAACTGAGTAATTAGCTTTAATTTTAAGATATGTTATTTTGTGGCCTAATTTAAGGTCAAGAGGATTTTCAAGTGTGTTTAAATTTATATTCATATATGAATCAATATTAATTCATCCATATGAATTCATATACCTGACAGACAAACATTATTTGCTTTCGTTTTCACACTTGTGAAAAAGAACACGGGAGTATTGGAAAGTCCTGAAAGTGCAGCCTGTGACATCTTCCCTGTTCTCTGAGACCATGTCAGACAGCCACAGTGCCAAGCCATCAGAGGTTATAAAGATAAACTCTTGATACATCTGCCCGCCTGATGTTTTGAACACTCGTTCGCTGTGAATTGGTTTAGCTGCATTGAAGCTAGGAGAGTTCTACCAGACAAAAAAAGGTGAAGGTCTAGCTTTGATCAGGGCCCCATTGCCCAGTAAGTAGGTTTCCATGTCATCTTTTCATAAGCCAGACACCTATACAATTAAAATTAACTACAGTTCTGCCAGCTGCCTCTTCAAAAGTCCCCCAAATTTTGTGATCCCAGGGCATGGTCACAATGTGTTATATCAGGCTAGAACTGAAGGGGCTCAGACAGAGGGAGTCTTCTTAGACATAGAATAGGGGAGAACTTTTTCCTTCATGGGCTTCATTTCCATTTTTCTTCAAACATTTTTAATCAGCTAAGCAAAAAAATCCCCTTTTTTATGCACAATCTCATAGTTTATATTCCAGCTCTCCATGCTCTCTCCATCCCTAGATATATTCATCCTTATGTGCTGTCACCAGAGCAATGTAGAGAGAGCTCCAACTTTCTGAGAGTGTACATTTTAAACTCTGTAACAATTGATGTTTTTTATGGAGTTCCAGATCATTTACTGATATTGAATGCTTCAGTGGCTTAATCCTTCCTCACACAATGTAGAGACAAATAATAGCTTCATAGACTTCATCGCTTATGAAAGGCAGACAAAGCAGGTGAGCCAGTATGAAAATATTTTAATTAGACTTTGTCAAAAGGATATCACAAGAGATGAAAGTGCTCTTCTTTGTTACTTTCATTCAGGGTGTTTATCACAGACAAAATTTATTTACTATTATGTATTTACTATTAAAAGTTGCACTTGGGTCCATGGAGTGGGCTCCCAGAGGATAAGGTAGAGAAAGAAGATTAGAATAAGAAGGAAGACTAGCAAAACATCACAGTCACTTAGGAGCGCAATTATTTGCCTTATGTCATGCCAGAAAAGGAAAAGCTTCTTATCAAATATTGTGTATTATGGAAAAGAGGATAGAACAGATCTCATGCTCTTTAAGTTTTTGCTTACTAGCTTGTGGGCCAGTACTGTACAGTCTTCTCAAACAAATCAGAGGGATTATCTCACTGCAGCAAAACTTTCCTTTGGCAGATGTTCTCTAGATATTTCTCTGTAGCTTCCCCATGCTATGTTTCTAAAGTATAAGCACATAGAGATATTGAAAAAGAAATATAGAAATCTGGCTTTTACATCAAAGAAAAACGTTATGTCATAAATTAAATTTATTTGTGGAGCTGAATCAAACTGACTTTTAAAGCCAGGGAGATTTTGTCCAATAGACTTAGGTAGGTTTTGAATCAGGTGCTTTGAAACTTCCCAATATCAAACAGAATAGGGCATGCTGAAAAACAAGATTGCTGTTAATTAGACTACTCAGTTTCTGATTCTGTTACTATTATTAGTTTTTATTTTGTATAAAATACCACCTGCTATGAGTTGTTAAATTTACTTTGTCTACAGTGCAAACATAGTATTGCTTTTATGCATGAGTGCTAATTTGCTATGGGTTGCTTATCTGCTAAGAGAATGCCATGGTAATTGACATGCCCAAAAGTCACCAATAACAAACAGGGGTAAACAATACAAACAATTCTGTTTTCTTTCTTGTCAATCTGTTTTATAGACTGCAGGCTTGTGGTACTGCTGAGGTAGATAACATTAAAAGAATAAGGATAAGAAATAAAGTGTCTAGCCAGCCTTTGGTGAATGCTGAAAAAGGTCAATAGCTTGTCTACCACCTCAGTTGCCACTGAATGTCTCAGATTAAGAATTAGAGCAGTGATTACTTAGAATTTGCTTTCTTCTAGTGCCATTTAAATTCAATACGAAACTTCTACTATTGGCATTTTTAGTAGTAGGACCATGGCAGGGCATGGTGTCTTTAAATTTTTCCCACCCTAACAGCTCTACATGCACTTTCCTGGCAGTGGGATTAGGCCTTAGATTTTAGATGAGGTACCATGTTTTATAATAATATGTAACAAAGAAAAGTTGTCTCCATTTTTCTGTAATCAACCTATTCCCAAAACATCAGAATGGATATCCCTTGTAATTCATACTAACAAAATCCTTTTTAAAATCTTGCTAAGCTTTTAGTGCCAGTAAAATCTCTCTGTGGTGAAGAGCTCCAATTTAATTAAATGTTGCATGAAACTGTATTTCTTTTCCCCTGTTGTACATTTGCTGGCTATTAATGTATCTTGTATTATTGAACTCAGGGTAAACAGACATCTCTATTTGGCCTTGTCTATGCAATTCATTTGTTTTTATAACTCTATCATGACTGATACAACTCTTTTCTTGTAAAGTAAACTCTCCTAGACTCTTCAGTTGCTTCGTATACTGATATGGTTCCTCTGCACCTTTTGATTTTCTCATTTCTGTTTTGAGATGACTGAAACCAAAGATGAGAGGACTGAAACGAGCATGGAAAAGTATATCATACTCCATTTATTCCCCTCTTTTTTCAGTGTTGTCTGAACAACACTGCCCCCTGCCCCTCTCCCCTTTTTTTTCGTATACCCACTCCCAAAATGAGCAGAGGACTTTAATCTCTATTTTCATTCCATAGAAAGATTACTCTAGTTTCAAAGTCTGTCTGTGCATGGGCAGTTTCAGGTGTGTCTATATCACCTCAGTGTGTAGCGTAATTCTTCTGGAGTATCCCCACAACCCTGACTTGGCTAACCTAATCACTGCCATCAGCTCATCTTGACAGCTCAACATTTCCCCTTAGCCTACTGACTTTTCTAGGCTGTTAATAACTTTAACTAATTAAGAGCAACCGATTGAAGAGTTTCCCATTTATCAGTCCTATCTTGTACTGATGTTTAACCATTTATTACTCCTGATGACTTTCTCTCTCATTGAGACCTTTTTGCCTCGAAAGGATAGGCCCTGAGAGGAGCTTAAGGATGTCTGTAAAGAGCCCTTTGCTTGCACAGGGCATTAAACAAATCTTAATCGGACATGAGGGCACTGAGGTACTTCAAAGCCTGAATGCTCTAAAACCACACAGTGGTCTACACAGCTTCTCAAACAGAGAAATACAGAAAATTTAATCATCTTACTATGGTAACATTAATACCTTATTTTCAAACCACAGTGATGAAATGTTGATGTTGTAAGTATTTTCACATAAAGATGAAAGCAATGTCAATTCAGAAATATTAAGCTGTAAAGTATTCTCCTGATCAAAGGCAAATATATTATTTTCAAAAGACTAATGTGTTTGAGATTCCAGAATATGTCCAATATTTATAACAAACAGAAATGTCCATTTTTCAATTAAATAAGAAATGTTCACTTGGAAAAATCCTGTAAATATTGTGGAGAACATTCTGTTCTGTTCCTTATTTTTGTTTCATGTGGAAAAATTTCAGTTAAAAGTTTTTAGGTTCTTCTTCTCTCCCCTATTCCAGTAGGCATCTACTTGCTTTCTAGCAAAAAAACAAGGGATGCAGTGTCTTCGAGGCAGAGTCTCATCTGGCTGATGAATGTAGAGATCACCTTGATTTCAGATGCAAACCTCCAAAGGGTGATAAGCAAAGGACATTTTGAATAGATATCCATGTTAGAAAGGCACCAGGTCTTTTTCTACAAGTTCAGAAATTCATTTCATTTCTTTTAATTATGTTGAGCCACAGTTTATTGCTGACACTCTAACACGTTTGCTTAACTGCGCCTTACTTTTATTTTCATTAAAATACTGATAGAATTATGATAATGATTTCTTTGATTATTGTTGTTGTTGTTAATTTAGTGTCAGGGGAAATAACTGAAAAGTGAACTGTGTTTAGATGTGAAAATGCAGTCTTATACCTGGTATTGGGAATGGAATCAAATGAAATAAAAAAAACATAGCTCAGTGTTTTTTGCTGAAGTATTGAAATCTTGGTTTTGAGTTCAGATAAACAACATCTGTGAAACTGGAACATCTTTTTTTTTTTTTTTTATTAAAAGAAAAAGGCTGCCAAAATATAATACTCCAATTATATTGCCTTATATGGATAAGAGAAATCTGTGGCAAAATACATGCTGCCTTTCAGATTTCAAGAGGGCTTCATTTCATCTGTTCCTCAGCAGGCAGGTAGCTCATGGCGCGCGCCCCGTTCGTGCAAGCCTGGCTACCTGCAGACGTGCAGCAAAGGCAAATGGAATCAACTAATGGTGCGAATTAAAGTGCATTAAACATCCTGCAGGTGCTTTCATTCAAGTGTTAAGAGTCTGTATGTGACTGCAGCTTAATCCTTCTCTGAGGGGAGCTTGTCCTTACTGAAATGTTAGCATAAGGTGTAACTCAAGAATTGCTCCTAACTCAACTCCTACCCACACAGAGAAGACTCTAACTTGAAGCGAGCGGTGATTTAGATGCCTTTGCCATGTTTTGCCAGCATGCTGGCACATGAATCGAATGCCTGGCATGCTGCTTATCTAGCTTTGGAGGCAGGCTAATGGCTGGCATACAGTCAGCCTTACTGAAATATAGCTGAATTAGATGGTTTATCACAGATCCAGGTTAAAGGTTGAGTAATGTTTATTTTCAAACCAGTGAGAGGGAATCCTGCTAGTCCTGCTAATCCTCGTACAGAACATGCAGAGCATGTGACCAGACGGGCCCTACCTTCAGCTTGAATGTTGGTAGCATGACCATGTTTGCTCAAGGGAGGTCAGCTCCAAAGCAGCCAAACCTTCTTGAAGGGTACACACACACGACTGAAAAGCAATTGAGCTACTGAGGCT
This sequence comes from Eudromia elegans, assembly GCA_003342815.1. Lineage (NCBI taxonomy): Eukaryota > Metazoa > Chordata > Aves > Tinamiformes > Tinamidae > Eudromia > Eudromia elegans. The sequence goes on along the minus strand of PTEX01000047.1, from coordinate 277,913 downwards.
TTACAAGTTACCTCCAATCAGCTGATGAGCAGTAAATCAATAAGCCACAGAGACCTTATTGTTTTTAATTGCATGTGTCCATCCCTGGTAACCTGAATGAAGCCTGCCTTTGTAGTGTCCCACAGAGACACTACTGTACAATAACGGGCAGAGAGAAGGACAGGTTGGAGAGGGATTCTTTGCTGCTGCCTTTGGCCAAGTGTTTTAACTGGTGGGCCTCCCTGGCCTTCTCTAGAGGCAGGGAAAGAAGAGCCCCTAGGCTGTGAGCACATGAATTAGGTGCTTACTCTAAGAGGTTTACCTCTCTACACTGCCCATAGAAGCTGGTTGGAAGAACAGGCAGCTAACTTATGCACACATACTTCCTTTTGTACTTACATTAAAGGACTTTTGAAAGACCTTGGCATATGCAACTTTTCTGCAAACAGATGATGAACTCTTTTTTTGAACTCATTTTTGATGAACTCATTTTTTGAATGACAAACTTCAACATCTGAACTGTCTTTTGTCAAAGAGACCATGCTGTAAACAAATGTTTACTGTTCCTACTGTCTACAGATTACAACTGTGGTACCTTAGCATTAGGTGCAATACCTGTTAGCATTAACTGCTGCTCTGTTATGTATTGCGAATACCTGCCGGTGCAACAATACAACTTGTGGGCAAAAGAGTGCTAAATTTCTTCAGAAAACCTAGGACCAATATGTACATATTCAGATTCCTGAGGTGGACACTGCCACTATTATAGCCTAAGTCTATATCTGTTGCATAAGCAAAGTACATTAGAGCAGTGTAATACTGTAATAAAGCAGTAGTGAGCCAAGCTCTGCAACGCATAACTCATAACTGTGTATAACTGCTATTCAAGTATATCTGTGTATACACATACATTTACATTTATCTATAATGTGTGAGTTTGACTTTGCACATAAAAATTTATATATTTTTCTAATTTACATACTTCACCAGGAAAATATTCTGAAGTTAGGGTTGGGTGATCTCATTAATAAATTAATATAACATTTTTTGGTTATGCTGTTGAGTCCATTGAGTTAATATGCCTGAGGCTAAGTCCTTAATCCATTCCCCCTAACTTCAAATGAGTGTCATTTTGTTAATACATGACAGTTTCAACAAATTCATAAAAGATGTGCTTAGCAGGAGCAGCAGGGTTTGTCAGTTATCATAAAATCCATAGACACAAATCTCAAAAGACATTTAACAGCACAGTCCAGGTAGGTGTCACCTAAACGGTCTTACAGAAGTTACTATTTTTCTGTAAATGCATTGTAATGATATGTTCTTGCCTATGCTGATGTTTTGACTGATCATCTCTTTCTGCTTATTTTTCTTTGTTTCAATTAGCCCATGTCAACAGCTCTCTAATGGGGGAAGAGGTGCAGGTTTGCAACTGGTATTATAATAACAAGGCAATCCAGACAGTTTTGCATGCAAATGAGATATAAACGGCTACAGCAATCAGTGGTGGCAGGGACTACCTCTACAATGTCTCTAAAAGCAGGTGTGAGAGCTGGTTAGGACACAGTATTATAATTGGTACTGGTGGTGAACTAGCAACTGGAACTAGGGTGGCACTACAGCTGTGACTGTCCTCTGTGGAGCTGCACTCAAAGACAAACACGTTCAGCAACTCCAAAGCTTCTCTAAAGCCCTGTCACCCTGCAGCCTCAGCACTGAGTAGGCACCTGGACAGGGCGTATTCAGTGCAGTTTTTTTGTTAATGAAAATTTTAGTCTTCATGCACAAAATTAAGTGCACACAAACACATGTACCAGCTTAACCTTCAAAAATCACAAGATATGCCTTAATGTGATCCTACCATTACAGATATATACAAAAGACATTAGTGTTAACTAAAAGATCTAATTTCTGAAGATTGCTTTTGCATGATTTTTTGTTTAAGCAAAGAACAAAGTAGGTTTGTTCAGATTCATGTACTAACAACAAAGATGCTAGATAACTAGATGACTCTTCAAATTTCATGCTGATAACTGAAATAAGAAAAAAAAAAGTTTTTTTCCAAATAGCTAGGATACACGTAGTAAAAGAAAAAAAATTCTTTAAACATGTAATTGATGACTTTTTTTGAAGATTCTTGTTTGAAATTGCAATATATGACCCTCTGAGAGCTTAAGAGAATTTAGATAAGCCTCCACTAGTTTTCAATTCTGTGCAAAAATAAATCAAATTTGTCTGAACCTTGCTATACAAATCCTAATGAAAAATCTTTTACAAACCACTTATTAAGATAAACCAAAACACAATGAAAGTTCATTTGCTGAATAGCTTTCCCTTCTGCTGAATGCCATTCGAAATATTGCTGGACTCATTCCTTGAAATTTTGAACATCTTCTTTTCTGGTACATCTGAGATATCACCATTCTTAATTTCTCTGTCATTTGAAATAAACTTTGATTAGAACAATCATTCTTTTGCTCTCTTGGCATTTTTATGTATGGACAAATAACAAAAGGACAAATGCACACATAAACCAAATCTTTTTGTAATTGAAAATGGATTTAGTTTGAGCTGCAGGTTAATATTAAGGTCATTTCTCATTTTAGCTAAACCGTTTATTTCCACTAATCAAACACTCATCTCAGTTTGAGCCAAAGCCTAATCTGAATGTGAGCCTTTCCCTCAACAAGGAAAACGTTTCTCTTTCAAAATTGTTTGTTATAGATTGAGAAGGAACTGCAGTTCATTAGGATTCTCCTGCATTCACAACCACAAGGTTCTCCAAGTTTCAATTACTTTCAGGTAACACAGTTCATGGCCAAACAATGATCCTAATAGAGAGTTTAATCTAAGACACCAATGTATTTAGACAGTACACTCCTTGTGAAAGTAAAACAGGGCAGGAGAAAGGCATAGGAATTGACACAGTCTTTAAAGTGTGTGACTGTTTTGGCAACGTTATTAACTTTTCAGAATCTAATGGAAACTAGCAAGATGAAGAAGCACAGGATGACTGCAAAAGTCAATATTAAACATGTCAAAAACCTGCAGAGTGCAGAGGCCTCAGCAGTGTGCTCACCTGACCTACCAGCAGTGCTTTCCAAATCCGTTTTAGGGCACGCATCCTTCCTGACTTTGAGATCACAAACCTATCAGGAACAAACTGTGTGAAGATATATAACAGCTGTCCTCTTAGACTTCCAAGGCAAAAGCATCAGCTGAGGTAAATCAGTGTAACTTCATTTTGGCTTTAATTATACTAGTGTCTGAAAATCTTACCACTGAATATCTGAAGAAGGAAAATTTTTCCTCAATGTGCATTCATCAGAAGATAGAGAAGGATGGAAGAAAGGGAATATTACTGTCCATAACTGTCAAGTAAACAACTAAGAGAGAAATTAATTGACAGCTGGATTCTCTTTTTTATTATACAGACACTTACGGAGAATTAAGGAAAACATGGATAGTTTAAAGACTGGAATAAAAGAGATGTGTTGTCTATGCTTCCTCCATAAAGTAGAGAAAGAAAATGAAAGATGCAAACTCTTTTCAGTAAATTTGCACTAAAGACTTTTTTTTTTTTCTTTCCAGTAATTAGTAGCAAGGGACCCCATCATTTTTGTAGACAGTGTGAGGTAAAGCAGCAGTAAATCCAGTTTTGAGCTCTTTTTCCAAAGGAAAGCCTGGGAAGTTGGAGTATGGTTTGGAACCCAGTTCTGAGGAAGAAGCTAACTTTCAAATTTAGGAAATTGCCCTTCTTCCATATTTGATGTTTCTCCTGCTTATGGGAATACCTTTCCACTCTCCAAAACATTTTTATTAAAAACTAAAAGCACAAATTTTGTCAGTCAAAATCAATATACAAAGGAAATGGATGTTATGAGAACTGTTCTACCACACATTAGATTCTTTTGCCACCACTGTATTTGTCTCCTGATGTTTTTCAAAGCAACTTTTATTCAGTTTATATCACAAAGACATAGATTTTAATCTCCATTGCGTTGTCTTCTTATTAATATTTTGATTTACTTACATCTATCTCCTTTTTATATGAATTTGAAATTTCCTCTTGACTTCTACTACTCTCTATAGCTCCAGTCACTGACTCCATTATCAGTCATTTTGTGCAGTGACAAATTAATTCTTTATTGTTATCTGAGGTACCATCACGAAAACTGAGTTGCATTTTGAGTACTGCACTTCAGCACAAGCTAGATCCTACCATAATAATGTGTGATGAAACATGTGAAAAATTACTTCAAAGGAGAATTCTTTAGGAATTTGAGTTTACTTACACCCATTTACTATGCATAGGTTCTGCACCTGGCATTTTTCAAACCCCTCTATAAAAGTGAAACTTTTGCAGCATATCTATTATCAGCCCAGGAAGCCCTTGGTTCAGGAAGCCTGCTAAGTACATTAAGTATTTTTCCTATATAAGCTTTGCTGAAATTATGGCCGTGTTATGTTACTCTCAGCAGTCAGAGATAAAACACACTGTGAGGCACAAGGTAAGACTCCTTTCCAACCTGGACAAATATAAGGACTTTAACTCTCTTTCACCAGCCTACAATAACCACACACTGTGGTTCTCACGAAAAATGAAAGTAAAAATACCCTTTGCAGCACTCCATCTTGTAATGTCCTACTAGGTAGCTTGTCTTCTTGCTATATGGAAAATTAAGTCTTTGACTGTCAATAAACTTCAAAATAGATTTTGACTGTCAATAAAGTCTTTGACTGTCAATAAACTTCAAAACAGATTTTGAATCTGCTTGCTGCAGAAATCATGCAGCAATTAAGTGCTAGCTTAGGCAGATGGGACCAGTTTTACCACTTCTCTCAGATGGCCCCGACTGGAAGATGAGTTCGCCTCGAGAATAATATCCTGCCTCTCTGCAGTGGGGCTGCCCTGAGACAGAAACACTATAGTCAGAGCGATACCTGCCTGGCTTAACTACCTACATTCCTCCAGGGACAAGCTGTTAAACTCATTCCTCGAGGAGAAATAAAGAGGACAGAAAGAAGGAAGAAAATGGCCAAGCTCTACAGCACAGATAACATAATTGCAAAGCATATTAAAGAGGTATTATTAAGTGAAGTGGAATGGATGGTCTACCAGAAACATGCTAAGTGAATGCTCAGAAAACTTCACAAAGAAGCATGGGGAAAAGTTAATGCTCTGAATGGCACCTCAATAGCAAACATTTCCTACACTTGCCCTTACACATCTACCTTCTTTTTAAAAACTAAAATACTGTGGATCAGGGCAGAAAAGTTGAAGATGAGACTCTCTACATCATATATTCAATATAAAAATTAATATTTTAAATTGCCATGTAGTACTAATGAAACTATGAAGCTAACAGAGTGCAAGGTGAACAGCACATCAACTCTACATGAAGTGTGCATTTTAAAGTAGCCTAGCACATATCTTTACTCGTAAGAAACTTTGTTGTGCCTAGATAAAAGGCTTTTATAAGCCAAAATTGTTTCTGTACTATTACACTGCTCATTAAAGGTAATAAACTGAGCTAGTCTTCCAGACTGTTGGATTTCTTGAAGTCAATTTGATGTTACTATCTATGGCTGGTGTCATATTCAAGAGGGAAAATAGGATCAGAGCACCTGGCAAAGATCCTTTGAATTACAAAATTCAGTTCAGTGCCAGACACCACATCTGATCAAGAAGGCAAATATGTAACTTGGATTGTCCACAGTGTTAGGGAAATTGAAAAGTTTCATACAGCCCATTTCACTGAGGCATCCATGCTAATCCTATTGTGTAGAGCAACCCTCCAATTCAATTCTTTTAAGCAATTAATTAGATACCTGTAACTTAGTGGAGGTGTATCTTCTGTAAAAAAGAATTTATTTGTCCATATTTCTGTGTATCTTTGAGACCTTTAAGAAGAGGTATAGAAAATCTTGTCATAAATGACTCTCTTCAAAAAATTAATTGAACATTAGGAACCGAGGAACACAAGGATATAAACAGTGTGTCTATTATGACATGGAATTATCTTGAAAATATAGAAAGCACTTTTAAGACACGTTCAGTCTGGAGGCATTGAAATGTTTATTTTAATTTTTCATGTGTGAACATACCGGAAAATAGTTTGATTTCCTTATTTAAAAACAGATTAAAATGTGTTCTTGTTCTCAAGGATATTTGAGAACAAAATATTACCATCCAAATTTGAACTTTGGAGGAAAATGCCCTTGCTGAATCTGATTGAAAGCCCCTCTTTTTCTGTTTCTGTTGTGTTTAAAGTCTCATCAAAGATACAGAATTTAGGGTACTGGTAATGCCAGACTGTGGTGTTTATTTATCATGCTGGCCTGGAAATCTGCCCACTATAGTCAATATATCAATAACAAGAAACTGTAGGAAAACATGATGTATCACAGTGTTCCCTGTGGAGTCTCTTTGTCCCATACTGTCCACATAATTCTCAGCTGTCACATCTTAAACACACATACAGTAGTTGACCAGGGAGAAGTTAAGTACTAAAGAATATAGAAGCACTCAGGAACCATTTGTTCTTTAAGCTTTTTGTAATAGTGGGTGGTAAAGGATGAATGACAGAGCCTAGAGACACCTGACAGTTGAGGACTTTTATATGGATTGTGCCACTTCTAAACCCTGTTTAATGAACTTGTAGCAATGGGGGTGCAGGCTCACACATCTGTGCTTTTGGTTAATCCTAGCACTTCCCAGCTTGCCTCTAAAATCAGGAGAGTGACAGGGTTGCATATGTGATGTTTTCATACCAGTTGCATTGTGCAGAGGGGCTTCATCCAGGATTTGAACTCTTTCTCTTTGCATGTATGAGGCTGAAGGCCACCTCTGTGCAATGTCCTGTACTACATCTCAAGTGACTGAATAATGTCTGTATAACACTGGCCATATATACTTTCTACGAGCTAAAGAAATAGCCTTTGAAAGACAAGGCTTGATTTCAAGCAAGGAGTTGATTGTTTTGTCCTTTTATGTGTTCCTGAAAGTATTCAGAGAAATTATGATTGCAAAGAATACAAGCTCTAAGCCTTCTCTTCTAGTGAGCAATGAAACATAGAATCATTATGGTTGGAATGCCTGCTAAACCATGTCCCTACGTATCTCATCTACACGTTTCCTAAGCACTGCCAGAGATGGTGACTCCATTGCTTCCTTTGGCAGCCTGTTCCAATGGTTTACCACTCTTTCCATGTAGAAATTTTTTAATATCTGACCTGAACCTCCCCTGGAGCAACTTTAGGCCATTTCCTTTTGTCCTATTGGTAGTTATTTTGGAAAATAGATTGACTCCCGCAACACTACAGCCTCATTTCAGGGAGTTATAGACAGCAAGAAGGTCTCCCCTGAGCCTCCTCTTCTCCACGCTAAATAACCCCAGATCCCTCAGTCACTCCTCGTAAGGTCTGTGCTCCAGCCCCTTCACCAGCTTCCTTGCCCTTCTTTGAACATGCTCCAGCATCTCAATGTCTTTCTTGTAATGAGGGGCCCAAATACACAGTGTTTGAAGTGCATCCTCACGGGGAGATGATCACTTCCCTATTCCTGCTGGCTACACTGTTCCTGATTCAAGTCAGGATGCTGTTGGCCTTCTTGGCCGCCTGCACACACTGCTGGCTCATGTTTAGCCAACTGTCGACCAGCAGATCCTTTACTCTGCCCAAATCCCTAGTATTGCATGGAGTTGTTGTGACCAAAGTGCAGGACCTAGCACTTGGTCTTGTCCAGCACTTGGTCTTGTTGGACCTCATACACCTGGACTCAACCCGTTGACCAAGCCTGTCCAGATCCCTCTGCAGAGTCTTCCTATCCTCAAGCAACTCAACAGTTTTCACCACACCCTAAGAGTCTGCATTCTTCTGTATCATAATGGAGACCATTGTTTCAGGACACAGACTCCTTTTTAGGAAAGATGTGTGATTAAAGGTCTAATTGCATTGTTTTTCCTATACTTGTTCTGTAATGCCCTGACCTGATAATATAAGCTTCGTTCACTTAGCCAACTAAAAGATTTTGCCCCAGGTAATCTGTATTTGGCAAAGGCACTGTAGAAATTTTTCAAACAAAATATTCCTTCTCTCTTCTTGCCAGAGGATGTGAGTAAAAGCTGATTGCTGTCTTGAGTTAAGAGTGAGCTGAGCGAGAGACTGTACTTAATGGTATCATGGAAGCACAGGAAAATGTCTTGGAAGTTGCCAGCACTTTTCAAACTCTTTGCACCTTCAGTGCCAAAGTTTCAAGGCTACATGAAATGCAAAGGAATCGTGCATTACTGTGGGAGTGTGCAGGCCGCCCCACACATTAGCAAGAGCTGGATGTCTAATTCTAATAGCGCTTGGCTGAGGAAATGAATTTCAAACAGAAAAAAAAAAAAGAACAAAAAAAACCCCAAACAACCAAATTCAGGTTTCCGTTCAAGTGATTGTGAGTAAAATAAAATCATATCTGTACCTGGCCATTTTTCTCCTCCTTTCCTCTCCAATAATAAAATACAAGGATTCAGTTAAATTCTATTATGACTTCTCTCTACTCTCAGTAGACTAGACTTTCTGCCAAATTTTCTTCTGGAAAAATTCCGTTACAAAACTGGAGAAATCCATTGGTTATATTATCAGAGAGCTTGACTCATAATCCCCAGTCATAAACAGATGTGACTGCAATTTCTGAGGTGTGCACAGGCTGAGGACTTATCAAAGTTTAGTATTAGAAGGACATTAGGTAGTAATAGGAGTTTTAGTGTATTGTGACTATTAAAAACTAGTTAGAGTGGATAAATAAGTAAACAAATAGTTGAGAGTAAAGAGAAAATCCTTTTACTTTCATGAAATTGTAATTGACAGGAGACCTTTTTAGATGGATAGAGAGGGAAATGTTAACTATTGTGCTTAGAAGTGGGAGTTATCACTCTTAAAACACACAGATATGACAAGTCTGAGAAAGAGTAATTTCCAGAAGGTCCACACATACTGAAGTAAAAGATTCTGTGTTAATTTAAGCTGAAATGTCAGCAATTATTTCAGCTCTGCCACTAAGCATATTAAGTACTATGCAAATGTATCATTTAGCTATATGGATTTTTGCAATATTAAAATTCAATAAAGAAGATGTTGGGATCTGTAAGTCCAAGGAGACAACTGCAAGGAAAATTTATTCCAAGTACTTCTCCTCCTGTCTTTTTTATTCCATAATGTCCTCTGAAAGGAGAGAGAAGGAAATAAGCAAAGTACTTCAGCCACATTTGCAAATGCTGAGCCACATTCTGTCATAGGGGAATTTGGAACTGTTATGTGCAAAAGGAAGGTGAAATCTGTAACAGCAAGACTATGAGTGACCCTCTTAATGCCATTAATGGAACAGGACCTTGCAGTGTGTCCACCAGTAAGAGACAACTTGGAATCAATATGGCTTTTTTCATTGCTGTCTGAAGACAGGGTGAGCCATGTTAACAGCAGAGAAAAAAGAGAAAAATCAAAATAAGCCTACATAATTTAGGAATTCACAAGTTTAAAAGAGCATCAGAGCACATCAAAGAGTTCATAACTGCCAGTGAGATTTGAGTTCATAGTCACATATGAAATTAGGCTCTCTTTGAATTTTACTTGAGTTTTACATTAATTGATGATTTTGAAACATGCACAACTTCCAGTCATGTGATCAGACAGTGCCCTGCTGGTCACAAGATGTGGGGAAGAGAGAGCAGAGCTCTCTTTTTGGGAGAGATTTCCCCAAATTCTTTGTGCTATCTCATCTCAACCCCTGTCATATATGAAATCTCGTAGGATAGGTGCTCTAGTGGGTCATCTGCCGTCTAAGGAAGGATGCCCTCTCTGCTATGTTTGAGCTACTGGGTAATATTTTCTTAGGAAATTCCCCCAGATTATTTTGTTTTATCGTGTTTGGAAAAATATTTCTATTATAATTTCAAATCCCCTGACATATTTAGCATCATGAATTTATAAACCTAGGGAAAGCGAACTCATTTCCAATCCCTATCTTTCCTGTGTATCCTAGTCTTTTGTATGTGCACCTCTCCTTTCCCCTTGAGAGCCTCAGGCTAACATTTTGAAAAGGTCTCTGTTTTCATCTGTCTAATTTGAAGGTACTGTGCTGATCTCTGTGAATCTCCTGTACAACTGTTGCACTAACTTACTAATGTTACTCTCCCAGACTTGAAAGGATGTTTCTCATCTAGACAGGCAACTCAATTAAAAGCCTCTTTCCTTGATAGATGTTTATGTGATTAGGACTCCAAAGAAAGCCTGCCCTTCAGGCTGTGCTCAAAGATAGGTTGTCTGGTTATTGATGGCGACATTCAGCATACCTAATGAACACACTTGCCTCTTTTATGGCAAAGAGATTCAAAAGAAAAAGGCAGAAAAAAGAGCAATGCAGAGATCAGCTCAGCAGCCGTATGGAGATAAAGGACTAGCAGTATATGCAGCACCTTTGGAGTGGTTTCTTACATTCACTGGAGCAGCAGTACTGCAAGATCTATTGCCATGAGCTTTGAGGATAGCCCCTGGACCAGGATTTGAAACCTGCTGGTCACACATTGCTGCTAAACATGCAAAAACTTGATATATCCACAATATATGTGGACTAAGGCAGAGGATTTTGTTTCTCAGAGTCATTAGTCTAATAACTTTCATCGATGCTGAACAACCTTGAAAGAGAAGTTCAATTTGTTTAGTTTTTTTTTTAAAAAAAAAGATTGTCACCTTAAGAATGTTAGAAGACAATCAGCATCTGCCTATTGCAATCATCTTTTACAGAAGAAATGACATGTCCCAATCAAGTATCCTTTGGGGACGTGACCTCTTTTAACACAATGCTTATTAGAGTGGACCAGTGGGTCCTGGAGGCTACCTAATGAATACAAATCCACTTGCTGCATAACAACATTCCTGCTGAAAGCCTTCTGCCGTTCCCGACGGGTTTGAACACAGGATGTACTGTGAAAGCTGAAACTTTATTCTGAATTTATGTCTCTAGAAGATCCTTTTTATATTGATTAATGAAATTTCACAGTGGTCTCATGAGGTCACTTACCAAGGGTACAGTACTGCAGTCATGAGGGCTCTTCCTTTGTAACATGAACTAGAGGAAATGGCCGCAAATTGAGGCACCAAAAGTTCCACAGGAACTTGCGAAGGAATTTCTTAGCAGTGAGGGTGACAGAGCCCTGGCACAGGCTGCCCAGAGAGGTGGTGGAGTCTCCTTCTCTGGAGATCTTCCAAACCCGCTTGGACAGCACCCTGTGCCACGTGCTCTAGGGGACCCTGCGTGTGCAGGGGGGTTGGACTAGATGACCTCTGGAGGTCCCTTCCAACCCTAGCCATTCTATGATTCTGTGACATTCTGAGCTGTTTTGTGTGCCTCCTGTGAGATCGCTTACTTCTCCCCTGTCACAGATCAGCAACTTTTGTGTGGATGAACATGGGCAAAGGGAAATGTATGGTAGTAGAAGATAGTAAAGAGGAAGAAGGAAGAAAGATCAGGAAGGAAGGGAGAGAAAAAGGGAAGAATGAAAGGCATCAAAAGGGGGAGAGAAAGGATGGTAAAACAGGAAAAGGGAAAATGAAATACTCTTATGCTTCTACAAAGACACAGCACAAGTGTTACCTGGAGGATTTGTCCAGTGTCAGTAGTGGGTGAACTACCCAGTGTTTAAAGTTTCAGATGTCGCAGGCCACCTCTTCGGCACACACTAGCTGGAAGGGGTCTGGGATTAAGTTCTCTGTTCTTTGTATGTGCACTGGAAAAATGCATACGCTGTTTGAGCCTGTTGTTAGAGGAAACAATGATTTTTCTTTGCCTTTTTTTTTAAGGTAGGAGAAATTAAAGGCAAAAATTACTGCTCCAGACACATGAACAAATAATGGATTGCTATCCAGATCAACATGAGTTCCACCCTTGGAAAGATATTCATAAAGCTTGATAGAGGATATTGATAGAATATTGATACCATCAAGCACCTGCTTGTTTTCTGTGCTTCAGGATGCTCCCATTCATCCTAATGCTTTTAACTAAAATTGACTGTGATAACATTTTGATAGCAGATAGTAATTCTAAGAGGAGACTGCATCCTGCCCTGAATGCACTTAGCAGTATTGTGTTTTCTATCTGTAACTGATATGAGCCAGTATGTGACATGAAACCACTGCATTATAACATGCCACTATGACATTATGCTGCACCATCACTGCACTGAGATGCAGCCTGATGGTGTTATCATGTTGAGCTTGGTCCCGAAAATAAATGCTTTAAAGGTTACAATTATAAATAGAACATCACACTGCCTTATCACCTCCATAGTCTGAGCTGAGGGGTAGCATCTGGTGCTCACAATAAATGAGATCGACAGTGTATGCCCTGCTTGCTAGAACACCTTGCAGAATACCACCAGAGAGGGCTCTGCGTTTTGCTAGCTGTATGAGAACCGGGGTGTTTAAAGCACTGCAATCCGGGCTGGAGCCTATCTGTGCTGGAAAGTGGTATTGTTTTAAACAGCTCAAGAAGGATACAAGTGGTTGGTTGCTGTATTCCTATCTAGGGTGATGGGCAGATCCAGCTGCTGCCTACACTGATGGATAATCAGAGGAGTAAAACAGCTGCAGTCTTGCAACCTGCTTTGCCTGTGACACAATCCTGGAAAGCCTAGGTTGCTACTAGTGAGGGGAAGAACAAGAGATGCCCCCAAAGCAGGTACTCCTGCAGCGGTGCCCTCTGCCAGCAACAGTAGATTCTACCTGCTCTGCAGTGTAAGGCATAGGGGTGACAACCCAGTTCCTGTGACTCCCTGCACTTGTTCTTTCTCTTTTCTCTGCCTATTCCTGGCTCTTGTGCTTGAGAAAGCCAATTTAGATCTTAGCCATGCTCCTGAGAAGCCATAACCTGGCACTGAATTACATACATCAACACCAGCTAGCTTTGTTGAAAGTCAAATAGGATGTATAATGAGTACCAGAAACTAATTTCAACAGCTATTGGTACTAAAATATAAGTAACAGATAGAGTTATTTTATTTGTATTCCTATCATATGCCATATCTGCATATTAATTTTGCACATAACACTGTAGAAGACACAGTATCAACTTGTTTTCCAAAATGAAGGCATGTATTATTAAAACATCTGATTCTCATGAAATGTTGCTCTCCCTAGAAGCACTAGATGACTTAAATATGAACACTGCTGTCCATGGACTGAGGAAAAACAATATATTACAAATAAAGGATAATATTGGCTGGGTTACACTTTAGAGATGTCCTCTAAAGTGGCTATTGGGAGTGCTGTTTGGTTTAATTATATTTAACATATTCATTAATAGGAAAACATAATCAGCTTAGGAAGGAAATGACATGAATATGTTATAGGGAATAACAGAGCAGATGATAGGAAAATAATACAGTTCAGTTTGGACTCGGATTTGAGAAAGCACTTAAGCAGTCTCTTAGCCCTGAAAACACTTAAAAGTGCATGTCAAACTTTAGAAACATATCTCAAAAGCATCGAGGATGGTGTGATCAATATATTGATGGAAGTTATTGAACAATGTCTTTTTTTTTTTTTTTTTTTTTAAATTTGTCTCAATATGTGCACTTTGCCAAAGGAATGAGGAGTGGAGAGGAGTTATTCTCAGCTATGAAATTTGACCCTATATTTTTGACTTAAGGCTCAGGATTAAAGATAAACATCTACTTACACTTTCTTTTGGAGAGGACATTTTTATGAGTTAGGTTCTCAAGAGATTTGAGCAGGTGAAAACCTGTATCAACCCTCAAGTTGGAGGGAAAAAGATCAGAAGTAAAAATATGTAATAAAAAGGAGAAAAGGATATTGAGAGACTTGAGCAATAGTGAACGTTAATTAGATAGTAGACACCAGAAAGCAAGGAGATTTTCCACTTTGCTGTGGAGGAAAAAGCAGTAGTAGCCCTCCCACAGCTGCTTGATGAAGCTACCATGTGGTGCATTTCTTTCAGTATACCAAGTGGAGATAAACTACAGAGGAGTCATCAAGGAGGATAATCTCTCTGCCCTGCAGAAAACCCTTTTGTATATATTAATGAGGATTATCATATATCCATAACTAAAGGAAAGGAATTAAAAGCTGTATGTATGTATGTATGTATGTATGTATGTATGTCTGCATACATTTGTGGTAGGATTCATTTAATCTAATTACCATGAGGAGTTAATTTTACCTGCATCATAAACCTACACGACTAGAGTAAACGATGTCTATATGATGAAGCTGATCCTGTCTCATGACTGAGACAAGGAATAGGTTAGGATTAGAGTTAGACAGAAGGAAGGAGATGGGATGAAAATGGCAACTTTTTAGCAAAGAATTCTGAGAATTTGCTAAGCAGCATTTGTGCCATACAGGAAGAGTGTGTCTAACAGAGCCCTGCAGGGAGCTCTCCTACATTTGATGCTATTCAGTATTTTCTTTAGCACTTTAGATGGTAAAAGAGAAAGTTACCGATGTTACTAAGAATAATAAGCACCTGCAATAAGGATCAAAATTTTAAAAGTTCCAATACACTGGAAAGAATAATCTGGAATCAATAAGATGAAATTTAATAAAGGCAAGGATGAAATATTACACAACGGAAGGAAAAATCAAATGCACAAATAGAAAAGGAAGGATAATGGGCTTGAATAGAAGATGATGTGGATATTAGTAAAAATCAGCATGCAGTATAGCTATGAAGAGATAAATTTAATTCTTGCCTGTGTAAATTTGTTAGTCAAGGTAGATGATTATTTCAGTACTTTACACTAAAGGAGGACTCAACTGGAAAATTGCACTTCGTTTAGCACCTCACTTAAGAAACATGAAGATGTGTTGTCAAAGGCCCAGGAGAGAAGAACTGAACTTTACAGAAGCTGAGAAATCTTTCAGATGAGGGAAAGTTAGGAAAACTGTATTTGTTTGCTCTAGAGAGGCTTGAATATCGGAAGGCTGTTCTCAGGGATGAGCAGTTCTTCCTTGTGTTCATAAGCAATAGCAGAGGAAATAATTACCTTGTCATGCAGCAAAAGAAATTTTGATTCATAATTAGGAAAAGATGTATAACTAAAATGAGAGTTAAACATTGGATCAGTGGAGCAAAGGACTTGGCAGCTTCTCCATCCATGGAAGAGGCTACACAAACATCACAGAATCACAAAATCTTTAGGGTTGGAAGGGACCTCGAGAGATCATCTAGTCCAACCTCTCTGCTCCAGCAGGGACACCCAGAGCACGTGGCACAGGGTGGCATCCAGACAGGTTTGAAGATCTCCAGAGAAGGAGACTCCACAACCTCTCTGGGCAGCCTGTGCCAGGGCTCTGTCACCCTCACAGTAAAGAAGTTCTTCCTCACATGGAGATGAAACCTCCTATGCCTCAGCTTGAAACCACTGCCCCTTGGCCCATCACCGGCTAAACAGGCCCAGCTCGTTTAATCTCCCCTCATATGGTAGGTGCTCCAGTCCCTTGATCATCTGAACCCTCTCTAGGAGCTCCGTGTCCCTCCTGTATTGAAATATCTGTTAAGGACAGTTTAGATATTCAGGAAGAAGGAGCAGGAGAATCTTCTAGCCTCTTCTTGATCAATGTCTAAAAGGTTTAATCACAACACTTACAGTTAAAGTACCCTAAAAAGGAACAGGCATACATTAGTGGGCAGTTTAATAACTCTCTTATATTTCTGCTCACCCTGATTTACATCTGCACTTTATGTGTTTTGGGTTTTTTTTTTGTCTGTCTTAAGGTTGACTAACAAATTCTCAGATAATTCTAATACAGTAAAGGTTCATGAATGCATAGAATGGCAATCTATCCTACAATAAATTGGGCTAAATATAAAAAATAGTAATTCTTCCAAACTAAGAAGGAGGTTAACTTATATAGCAAGTGTATATGAGGGAAAAAGCAGACACCTCTGTCCAAATCTCAGGGTGTCTATGCAGCATGATCTGTATGCACCTCTCTTCCCCAGAAGAATAGGTTGATTCCCAGAACGGTAATGTAACTGAAAGCCTGGAGTGGTCAGTGTGTGATATAAGACCTACAGGTGTGGTAAAGGGAGGAAAAGTGAGAACAGAATAGCAAGAGTGTTTCTTGTGAGGCTGTGATGGTGACCAAGTGTTGATATGATTCATGTTCACACAATTTGGCGAAGTTACTTGTTCCATCCTTTTGGTCTTCTAAAAGGTGACTTAAATGACTTGTAGTATGAGGAGGAAGAGTTCTCTTTAACTTCCTTGCTGATGGAGATATTATGGCATAGCTTCTTGGCTACAGCAAATTGCTATTCTATTGATTGGAAGAGAACTATGTCATGTAACATTTACTAAGACTCTAGCATTAGGACTAGTTAAAGATATAATGACTTTTGACTTAATGTGATTTCTACTTACCATCATTTATCTCTACCTGCAGTCTAAAAATACAAGCATTCATCTATTTATGCTCTTTAAATCAAGTCACTTTGTACACATATTTTTGCCAACATCAAATAAAAAAAATTAATGGGCCAATGAATAAAAGGAAATAATATAAAAGTTCCTGTAGAGCTTTAGACTCTAAAACCAAATGCCAGTTTAAATATTTGTAAAAATGCCACAGGGCATTTGAGTGACCTCAAAGTAAAGCAAAATCCTTTTATACTTTTCTTTTTTAACATTCACTTTTTTCCTAAGAGGACATCTAAAATCTTATTCAGCTGGGCATTACATTCAAATATATCACCATTCTGGAAAGGTTATAGAGAATATTAATAGTTCAAAGTAATCTTTCACAGTGAGAAAGAAACTGAACTCTAGATATTGCCAGTGTACGTTCATTAAGATACTACACAAAACTTAACTACATGATACATTTAAATCCGCCCTGATTTATAACATGGAACTCTCCTCTGGTGGAGTACTCAGATAGATAAAAGCATCTTGCACTTTGCAAAACTTCTGAAATATTTTATATGATAACAATTTATTTTTAGTATATCCTAAAACCACATAAAAAGTGCAGTTTTAGGTTTCAACACTGAGGCAATTTTTAGTTGATCCAAGACTGAAAAGGTATTTGTAAAATAGAAAAAACATAAACCACGGCGCGAGATCAATGGGATATTTTGAATTTTGTAACTTTCTAAAGGGAGAAAATTGTTCACTTACATTTTCTCTACCTCTTATCAGAAAAAAAAAAATCAACAAGTGTGAAATCCAAACCTCATTGCCAGAAATCCCATTCTAGGGTAAATTTATTTTAAAATTATTAGATGACTAAAACAAAATGCTCACGCAGCTTTTGGTAACTTAGTATCTAGTTTCTTATCTGAAAAAATTATATTTTTGGTACTTCAGAGGGTCCAGTACATAGGTAGATGTAATTATAGCTGTTAATCAGTGCGGATGCAACTAGAGCGTGCCGATCTTTCATAAAATGAGCCTCAGTTGGAAAAAGAAGTTAAAAAAAAAATTCCCTCTCCTCCTCTTACTGGAGATCTGTTTCCACATAAAACATCTCAGAGTCACTGAGCTCATTAAATTGGGAAGGGGATCTAACATCACAGTAAGCAGGATCTCAGCGCATTACTAGTAGCATGCTTATTCCTGAAAATAATTCCTTTCTGGGTCCTTAATGTGCAGGGAATTAAGCTGTCTGGAGCTGAACTGCTACAGAGTGTTTGTTGGTTCAGCATCTAACACAAAGGAAACTTTCACAAAAACTTCAAATACTCATTTATTGGTACTCTTAGTTAAATAGTAATTAGGTATGGTACTTTTGGGCATACTTTTATTTGTTAGGGAAAAAAAATAATACACAGCAGCAACTTGTATTCTACAACAAAGACTGAGTATATATCATGCTCTTGCCGAGGATACATCTCAGGCTCAATGCTTCAGGTCTTAGATATTTTCTTTTTCAAAAGCATCTGAACATCTGAATTGTTTGGCATTGTATTAATGTAGAACAATTTCTTCACAGGCCCCTGCTGCAAATAAATGGATAATTTATTAATTATTGAAGATGAATAAGCCCAATAACTTCTGCAGAAGAAATTAGGTGGTGTGAGAGAACAAGCACAATCACATCCTTCCAAGCACCAAGGGAGACATGTAGATCCTGCAGCCATCCAAGCTTCCCTGTCTCCTTGGCAATGCCCTGCTGGAGCACTCAAGCCTACCTGCAGATACTGCAGAAAGACCTCGTCCTCACCAGCTTCAGCTGGATGTCTTCGTTCTCTGCCTAGAACAAAGTTCCTACTCAACATCTCAGCACTTCGACCTCCCTCAGTTATTCACATTCCTCAACAAAAAGTGTTCTCTCTCCTTGTCAATATCCAAATAAGACTAACTCCTCACAGTGACATGATAATGCACTTGATAAGCACCTCCATAATGCACATTTCAGCCCTGGCAAAGCAGTTTGCTATGACATATCAGTCACCAAGCATAGTGAACTTCAATGTAGAACATATGAGTATGTTGGAGGCAGACTAGATATCTCTTTTTTTCTTTTTTTTTTTTTTTTTTTTGGCACCTATCAAAAAATCCACTGCTTTCTGAAGTAAGAAGACATTCAGATGCAAGCAGAGACAAGCCATTAAAGACCACAGCCTAACAAAGCTGTGGGGAGGCAGGCAATATTGTTTCCTTGCTCTATGAAGCCTAGGCAGACATGCTATCTTCTAGATACTGATCCAATCCAAGACTTTCTGAAGGTTCATAGGATAGTTCATAGGATGGATGGGAACACATGCAGTACAGCTCAGAGCTCACCAGATCTCTTATTCCACCCTGACATATATTGGGCGTAATACTGTGGTAAATATCCTGGCCTGGTCTGTTGGCAGCTGAGTTATCATTAGTACCTGCTGCCTGCTGGGCTACAATCATTAGTGGATCTCTATCACTAAGATATTCTGCCTGTCTCTTTTTCTTCTTCATACTTGATCATAAGCCTTACATCAAACACTAAAGGACAGAGTCACTTTCAAGTTAAAAAAAAATCCATTGGATTTGGGGCCCAGAAAGAGAAGAAGAGATATGACACAGACATATGGGTTTCTATCCCACATTTCCTGGCTTGTGCATTTCTATGTCATATTTGCTCAGCGCACAAATAAAAAGACAATTTCAGCATCTGTGAGCCCTGCAAACCCTGCCTCATGTCTTAAACCTCCTATAATGAAAATGCAGTGACTAAGATGTAGCTGACAGTTTCGCTGATGGCGCATACATCAGAGCAGAACACAGTTCATCCTTTCAGGTTGTAATAGCTGTGCGTTGCTAACAATAGAAAATCCCGGTCTGGTTAGTAAGTGAAGCAGAAATCTTCAAGGACACAAACATAATGTGGCTCCACAAGTGCCTTTTTCACACAATCTTTTACTCAGATCACATTAATCCTACAGAGCTGTACTTTGCTGCTCATTCTTGACATTGGTAATGGGATTGCTCCATCACAGTTCATCAGAAGCACTGGCTCATGAGTGCCTACACTGTAGAACTGTGATGCAGAGGAGCTGCAAACATCTTCCTCCACATCTTCTAAGCATGAGTGGTCAGGTGTTATCTCAGGCCAGAAATTTAGTCCATGATCTCTCCTGTCATCTCTCCCTCAGAGGAGTAACCTGTCTGAAGCAAGCAGAACTCCATAGGAAGGGATGTGCGTCACAGTTGAGTTTGTTCTCTGGGCTGTTTCTCCCATGCCATTACAGAAAGGACAATATTGATCCATCTCGTGAATGGGTTCTTTTCCTGTTTAAATCTGACTTTTCATCTTACTGAAGTCCTTCAAAAGTGTTAATTTCTTTATCAAATAAAGTAATATTGAGTAACAAACAGAATGTTAAGCTTCTCTACTGCTCCAGCTGGAGAAAGAAGCTGTTACTGAGAAGCTCATCTTTATTTATGGTTTTTTTTTCTTGAAAATGAGAATAATAATCCAGCACAAAAAAAAAAAAAAAAAATCTGTACATCAGATGCAAAATCTAGAACTGACAGATCATGTAATTTTAACATGAGTCATATGTTTGTTCTTTTTTTTTCTTTTTCCCATTCCTTTAAACTCCGTTCCATGAATCAGGTAAAAATAGCATCTAATATTTTGAAAGAAAATACGTTTCCATTTCCCATTCTGCTACATCCAAGAGTTCCAACATTTGGAGGGAATGTTTTATTTTAAAAGATGCTTAGTAAGGGACAACCATTAGCATGGCTGAACTGGGGAGATTCCCATACCTGAGGATAGGCTAAGTCTGATGTTTGTAAGAAGGAGTCACAAAGATGCTATTTAATGTTGGATGAAACCTTCACTCATGGCCCAGTCAGTAAAGACTTCTGTGTATGTTGTCTGGTGTCCTATATATGAAGTGGCTTGTGCTTCTTATAAGCTTATAATACAGCTCCTCATAAGACATGCTGCTGGTGGCATAGCTTGAAATCTTTACTAGCTTACGTGTTAGAAGGTAAAAAGATTTCCCTCACTTGACTCTGCTCCCTTTCCTATCCATCTCTCTATGATGATGGGAGGGGGAAGAAAAAAGTAGAGCTCTAACCTATAATAAGGAGCATTATACTGAAAAGATCTAGAAAGCACCCTCCTTGCTGTATTAAATTAAACATTGATGGATCCATTTTCCAGAGTTTGATGTACCTGGTTTTATATGGACCAGTTTCATGCAGTTTGCAACATTGTTTACCCACGCATGCCAGAATGGAAAGGATGGATTTACAGCCCTTATAAAATCAGCAGGTTGAAAAGGGCAACTTGATTAGTCAGTTTGCAGTATGCTTTACACTTTGCAAACTAAACATGCCAGCTGGAGCTACTTAGCCTGCTAACAAATATCCATATGCCATGAAATTTCATAAACAATGAAAATGGTCATTTTTTCCCCTTTAGTTCAAAATGTAATCTGCTTTTAAAGTACATTTTCATTTTTAAGAACCCGTTGCAATGAGACAGAGAGCATCTGGAGTTAAAGCTACAGCTATAACATGTGAATAAGCAGCTGTCATGGTGTATTGTAATTCAGCACCAATCACAGTCTAAAAATAAAAACCATAAATAAGGGAAAAAAAAAGCCTTAGGCCCATAAAAGTTAGAGATGAGTTTCTTAAAGGAAACTGAGGGAACAGAAATACATTTTCTCACTCAAACAGCTGGAACTTAATACACTGCATTACAAAGCTCTTACCAAATAAGGGAAAACATCCATCTTAATCATGATGAAAAAAGATTTTGCTTAGTTACAGAGATTTGTAGACTTCTGGCCATTCAGAATCCGAAAAGTTTCTTTTCTTAACATGAGGTCACAAGCAGGAAATGATACACGCTGCGCTTTCTTGCTCTCTGCTTGCCCCTGGCAAGTGGCTCTCCTCAGGGCTGCTTTGGAGAGGGCTCTCCCCTCTGTCAGCTCAGCAGTATGCTAATAGAACCCTTGAACGTGAGTAATCCACTGCCTCCACTTGCCCTGCTTCCCAGGCCCCCCTGCTCCCCACTCATTGCCAAGAGCTCTAGGGGTTCACGTAAGAGAATAAAATAAATGGCCACTCAGCTGTGGGCCCCCTACCAATTCATAACACACTGCACGGCCATAGCAAAGCAGAGAGCAAAGGAGCTTGTAATTCCCTGCAACTCACAGCCACATCACAATCAATACTGCATAATGTAGATGCATTGTTCTTCTCTGAAAGTCATTTTTTTCCCCCACAGAATTCTTTTTCTCTCTTTCTCTCTTTTCATTTTTTCTTCCTAAGGAAAAGAGAAAAGCCTCAAGGAAAGCAAAAGAAGGCTGTGAAAAATCCATTGCTTTTAAATTGCTCATCAGTGGCATCCCAGATATATTTAAATTACAGTTTGGTGCAGCATGCATAAGGATATATTATGTTTTATAGGGGTTTTGCTCATGTTTTTTTTCTTCCAACCTCCTAATTCAAACAGACTTCAGATTGAAATCTTGTATAAAGAATGTAAAGCATAAGTAAGTCCAATAAGCAATGGCCTAAGTTAGTCCACTGGCAGGTCCTGAGAGCAATTCTGCCCACTTGGCAGTGTTTCATTGTCAACCTTCTTGAAGTGCCTTAGTGCTCACAGGCGTAAGTAAGTTACTCAGCAACACCAATGTTTTTGAACTGTACAGATCTTTTTTACTCCAAAGTAATTTCCCTCTGTCAGCATGGCGAGGACTTGCCTTTGTCCAAGTGAAAAACTGAGGAATCAGTATTGAAACAAAGCAATGGATATAAACATTTATTATCGTGCAGAAGACACAATCCTCTGTAGGCAGGTCTACACTGCAGGTAAGAGAGGGCTGAAAAGTGGGATACCATTCTCCATGTCCTCAGTTTTTCCATCCATATTGGTGCTTGCAGCACAGATGTCCATGCTATGCACAGAAAGAGCTGGATTTGAGTTATCTGCTGATGCTGTGGGAGCATAATCTGCTCAGTCTTTCCTCAATCTGCTCTGTCTATACTACTTACAGAAGAGTTTGGATCCATGTCAAAACTGGGAATGGGCTGGGGTTCTCCTCCCAGAGAACTCATGCATTCACCTAAACTTAGAGCTGCTAACACTCCTGTAGGTAATTGTTGTGGATGGAAGGCAAGTCTGCGCTGGAAAATGGACTCACACCCAAAATTTTTTGGTAGTGTAGGTATATCCTTTGAGATCATGCCTGATTTCTTTGCATGAACTGTTTGCCACATAGTATTTTAATTGCATCTCTATGGACATCATTTGCCCTTTCATTTTCTCCCTTTGACAAGGACTGATATTTTATAGCTTTTATAGACGTAAAAAAAAAAATCCACAGCAGAGCAGGTACACTCATACACGCATACATACATTTGCTAAAAATCTGGAACTCTCCTTAATTATATATCAGTAGTAATTGCATTAATTCTCAACAGCTGGATGTCTTGCTCCTTCTTGTCACCAGTTCTGGAAGGTTTTTAGTTTCCCACTTGAATAATTTCCTCCAAAGTGAGCAGAAGAGCTCCAACGACAGATAAGGAACATAACCTGGTAGCTGAGATTATTGTCTTCCGCTGCTTGTGAACAGCTCAACAGCATGGAGTCCTCCAGGTTGGTGTATCTCTATAGTCTTGACCCACCTGGAGATCCATGGTGTCGAACCATGAACTTATGAAGACAGCACTGCCTCCAATGGGTGAGGGAGCTTCTCTTCATCCTCAGTACGTGGAACAGTCCAGGACTTGCTGCATCCTTTGCCATTTCTTCATTAAAGGCATATTCCTTTCTTTTGCTACTCTTTTTGTGCCATTATACAGTTTAATATACATGGACAGTAAGAGGTGGTACATGCCTGTCATTTCAGTATTTGATAAGTGGCAGTCATTTTACACTTTCTTTACTTAGTAGTTTTCATATCACTTAGAGTGTCAAGAAAGCCTCCCCCAGCAGAGGTTACAAAATCTATGATTCCTTTTGTGTTCTAACCATTTCTGAGCTAGTCTATTGGGTGACTGTTCTGTTTTGCAGTGGAGTAAAGAAAGTGAGAAATGTTTGTTAAAGGCATTGGAGGGCCAAGAAAGCTCTGCTGAAGAAGCGGGGTTTGCAGAATGTCTCAAAGGTGGCAATAGTCTGGTTTGATACTCTAAATGGTAAACAAGATTCCTTCTAGACTCAAGTCATATATTTAGTTCCAAGGAAGATTAAATGCTATGGAAGAGCTGATGATGATCTCCCAATATCACTTGCTGCCATTGCCAGATGTTGAAATACAATGTCATAAAATGTCCTTTGGTTCCTCTGACTCTGTATTTCATTGTGTGCCTAATGAAACCTCTTTCGCAGACTACAGCTATTATTTTCAATCTTTCTGGTTTGACCATTTCTCTCCTACAGTTTGGCCAGCATGATGGTTATAGAGCTTTATGAAAAAATATTAAAAAATCTTCCTATGAAGTTTTAGATAAATTAAAGGGCAAATTTCAGCTGACTGCTTGACACTAATTAGCTTAGCTTTACAAATCCCTGCAACGTATTATATGAATTTTATAACATGCTATGCGTTTTCCAAATGGGTATGCTGAGGTCTGCAGAGAGACTAAATGCCACATTACCCTTTTATGCAAACAGCTGACCAATGTGTTGATTAAGCGGTGTGGTGATACACTCTTGGCAAGAGTTTCTACACTGGGGAGAGATAGCAGGATATTTTGAACAAATAGGTGTCTATTTTGGAACTCATCCTCTCTACTGGTTTGCAGCCCAGGTTTGTTAATTTTTCAGGCACAGTCCAAAGACAATCTGTTTATGCTGTAATTGTCTAATTTAGGGGTGAAAGGTAATGCAAGAAACAAACATACAAGAAAACTCAATCCTCCCTCGCTCCCTGCACCGTCACCTGAAGGGACAGTGCCTGGAGAGATCATAAACAGAGAGGCGAAGATTGAGGGGTAGACTTAGAAGATCTGAATTATATCTTATATCTTATATCTTTTTTTTCCCTTTTTTTCCTTTTTTTTTGTGAACAAAACGGTTTGCCATTCACTGTCAATATAATGGCATGACATGACATGACATCATTTCCCAGAAGCTGGAGCAGAAACGGAAAAAAACTCCTCACATATGCAGAATGAAATCACCACAGGGAAGAAGGACACAGAGCTAGTTCTCTCTGTAAAAGCCTGTATAATTCAGAAGGGATCATAAGATGAAATCATGCAGTTATTTAGGCTCCTGCTCAGTAGCATAAGGAAAGTTAATCCCTAAACCTCTCTTTTTCTACAGCTGTAGAGTAAGATGCTATCCTATAATTACAAGAAAGCAGGATCTAGTGTTTAGTTGACATATAATTCTAAAAAATTTATAAAGAGATACAAGTGACAATTCAGTTTTGGAAACTCAACTGCATCAAGAAAGTATTAATTAAAGGGGAAAATATATTGCAGTATTTTACAGCACAACTCTCTAAAGATATCTCCCATAGATATCTTTAAAATATTTAATTACAAGTAATTTCTGGTTTCTAAAATGAATACATTTGGTGGGTTTTTTTAACTTTTGCATTATATTGCAATGAATCTTTGCCTAGGGACAAAATGCATGAGCTAAGGTTGAGAGGTTTTAGGGATTCATCTGTGCTTGCTGCACAGATGAATCTCAATTTGAATCTCAATTCAAATCTCCATTTGAAATTACACATCTGCTTGTGACATTAACTTTAGTTGCAGTAGAGATATGATGTTGTAACAGGGGCAAATTATAAATACAAGCAGCAAGATCAAAGAAACTCCTATACAATAACTAACCTTAGTTTACTTGCCTGAGGTAATCTTAAGAAAACATAAACATTGTAATTCCAATTCTGATGATGTTATATATTTAATTTATACAGTGAATGGCACATTACATCCTGAGTTGCCTAGCTGAAAGCTTTTTGATTCCTGCTTACTAAGTTACAACTGCAAATAGCCCAGTTGAAATATACAGATTGTTGCTGAACAGCCCATTGAAATATATGGTCTATTGGAGAGACTACTACTACTCAGAATGAGAAAATGTGGCAGAATCTGACTGCAAGTGAAAAAAAAAAGGGGGGGGGGGGAGAGGAGAGGAGTTGCTACAAGACCATGTGTTTTTGAAAGTTTCTTCCAAGGCATCATTATCTCCTTTATCACTTTATTTTATAGTGGTAGTATAGATGAGAACATTCCCTACTGCATTTCCAAAAAGCAAGAGTCTGGACAGTCAAAGTAGCACTAAAGCAAAAGGCCCAAGAAAGAGAATGAATCTAGGGAACTGCCTTAAGATACTAGGATTGGTGAAAGAAATATTAAGATTAAATTCTGGTTCCCACTTTCCTAACCACTTTTTTCTTTTCACATAGTATTCACGCCTCCTTCCCAGCTGTTGTAGGACTGTAGACCAATACTTTGAATATAGTACAGTGACTGACAACACAATTGCAGAAAAAAAGTAATTAAAGCTGCATTCATGTACTCTCACTTATGGCCTTATCACTATAATGGTACATTCCAGTGCACCACCATAGAAAGTTTTCTCATAATTTCTTGACAGCAGAGCAGACTGATAAGTAGGCCAATGAAAGGCTTAACATGCATTTTCTTGGGAGTAGAATGTAGAAATTATTTAGCTTTGTTTTCTGTTTGTGTCAAACATCCTGCCCAGGGATTTGCTCCAAGATTTCTTTAACACACAAATCACACAACAGTAGCTGCTGGCTGATGGATCACCATTGACCTGACAGAATTGTCCATCTCTGATAATAAACAGAATTAGCTGCTTTGGAGAAGAGGATAAAACACTCATAGCACAGCCTCGTCCCTCTGTTTTCTTCCCTCTTTGGAAGGTAAAAGGGAATTTTAAGAGACTGTCTTTTATGCAAACCCATGAATTCTGTCAGCGATTTTGTCTTGGAGTAAGAAGTTCAAATTTACTGCTATACTGGTGCAAAATATTATTTTCTGTAAAATACTAGGCCTCTATTGTATGTTATTGAAAAGTGTTTCAGAGGTTGTTTTAAAGTTATGTGAAAGAACTTTCTCTAAGCAAATTTTCTTTTATTCTTTGCATGTTCCCTTAAATGGTTCTGTTTGGGCCGTTCACTTTTCACATTACAAAAGCTGGATAAAACTGCCCCCAGAGATCACTAGTATCGCCAGCAGTTAATTACCAGCAATTGAGCTTGACTCAGAGGCCTCTTTTCTTCAATGACAATACGCTGTATTAAGGAGATAGGCAACTGCTACCCTAATAAAACTCGGATAATTAAATTCCTATATTTCAAATTCTACCTGGCATTGCAATGGGATAACCTATTCCTCTGATAGCATTTAATACTGTTGAATGCTGAAGTAGCTGGCAAATTTCAATACTGATTGCACTGCAGTGGTGAGTTTTCAGTGAAGTGTTATCCAATCAACTGGTCTCATATTTTATTACTCCTTTCAAGTCATAGACAGCAAAAAAAGTAAACCGTTTCCAATCCAGCTTCCTAATGAGCATAATGGAAAATCTAGTATATGAGTGCTTTTTTTGTAAGTGCTTATATAATAATGTATAAGTGCTTACATTATAGTATATAATTATGCATTATTTGTATTATTTTACAAGTGCTTATAGTTATATGTAATATAATTAGTACATGTAATTGCCTATATTTTTGGAAGTGCTGAACACTGACAGTTACAGTTGAAGGGTATGGAAGCAAGAGATTCCCAAAATGTCAGAAAAACTGTCCTTGTATACTTCCCTAACATGCTAGCATTAAGACTTCACTATAAATATTACTAGTAATATGAGAGAATGCAGCACAGACAAGATGAAAGCTGTGGTATAGGCATTTTTACAACCATCACAGAAATGAAAGTTACACATATAAGATAGAAGTCCTGCCAAGCTGGGGAATTTCTTGCCTATTTAAAGCAACTAGTGAAACAGACATGTCAGAAAAAAAAAAAAGATTAGTATTTGTTCAAATTTTTAACTGGGTAGAATCTTGACTTAGTGAACTCCAGGACAAAAAAAATCCACTTATTTCCAAGGGGAACTGAAACAGAAACTTGTTTTATAAAGATGCATCCTCCTCCTAGGACAAGAAAGGTCCAATATCTTTTAGGGGTCTTAGTATATGCTTTTGCTTTTTTATTTTAATTTGAAGTAATATATTGTCTAATACTGCATGTCCCCAAAGGCATAACATGAAATCTTGCAGCCATCCAAAGGAAATATAAAATCATCAAAAATCAAAAGGAAATATATCCTGGCTTCTGTGGAAGCAAGATTTCACCCATGACAGCTACTTATGACCCGAGACTTCTAGCTAATGGGAAAGCCAGCGAGAATTTATCTGATGTGAATTCTGTACTGTGTACCATTGAACTAATGAATAGTTGCTGATGGATACTTTTTTTACAGGGCATTTCACTTTGCTGAGTCATAGAGTTTTTGCAGTATGTCAAAAATGAAATGATTCTTCTAAGGGCCAGCATTTTTTCTGAAGACCAATAAAGACCAACATGCAGCTAAAATCTTTTTAAAGGACAGCACAATCCATCATTCCAGGTATGATTTTGACATTATCCAATATCTTGGTAACTGACCATGCAAACAGCCTATGTCCAAATACTGCCACTTGACCTCTTCCCTCAGAGACTTTTAACCAATAGCAAAATGATGAATTATTTGCTCCAATTGCCTTAATAATTGGTGTAAAACCTAGCAGCTATCTGGTTACACTGTGTCAGAATGCAAGAGAAAAGAGAGGTCTGAAATGATCTCAACCATGCTGGGATGTAGGATTAGAATCACTGGCATTGTGAAACAAACGCTCATCAAATGCATCCATAAAAAGAAAAGAGAGATTTTAGGCCCTAAAGAGTCTTCAATAAAGCAATATTCTAAAATATTACCAGCTTGATTGTTACACAGAGAAAAATCAGAGGTTTCTGCCACGCGGGGAATTCACTTGCAGAAGAAGTGACTACCCGATTATACAAATTATACAAGAGACAATCCTACCCCAGGCCACAGGTGATCATTTGCTTCAGGACCTCCCTTTGGAAAACAAAACAAAACAAAAGCACCTATCAGCTCTATCATTATATTTTGAAAACAAGTAGCCTGCTGGGGATCCATTCCAAATGTTTTTCTCTTTTTGCTAGGCTTAGCATCTGTTGCAAAAAACATGGGATATTTGTCCTTGATCAAGTGGGACAAGGAACACCCAGGTCTCCTGGCTTTTTCAAAAGGAATGATCTTTCATATTAAGCTATTTAGCTCCTTGACAGCTTGCAGCTCAATGTATTAGTCATTTCCTGAATGCCAGAGAAGGAACCATCTATTTGATTTTTTTTATGGAAAAATCTCATGCACAGCATGCAGCTGTTTGTACACTAAAAAGCTGAACTTGCCATATGGCATTTTAACAAACCGTGCTCCATCCATTACGTTATCAAAAACTTTGGCCTGTCAGAAACAGTCCTTTGTCATAAAGATGATATAAGAATAATGCATTCCCTAACTATGTTTTAGACAAGACATTAATCCTTACATGGAGAGGATAATTTTTCACAGTAACATAACTCTGGTGTCAGAACATCTGAGATTTTCACAAGAATTTTGACCTGTTATGAATTCAACTCTATCTTTTATGTAAAGGAATGATCTTGCACGGACTGGAACAGGCTTCAACGGTAGGATTTTAATTAAAATCCCTGGAGTTTTTGGAGGTTTTTTCTTGTGCTGCTTTTTATAACTAGGCAAACAGTCATGATAAAAAAGAAATCAGTGAGGGTGACTAGAGGGCAAAGTCGAGAAAGCACGCCTCACACTCGTGTGTCAAAGCCTGCTGATTTTCCTGTAACGTCAAGTGCAGGACATGAGGAAAATAGGTTAATTTTCAAGAAGGTTTGCGGCTCTCCCTCTGCCCGAAAGCTCCTAATTTCTCTAAGTCTGCTATGTACCATTCGTGACAGGTACCAAAGAGCAAGTGCACTTCAGAAACAGAGGGCACTATCTTACAAAAAAAAAAAAAAAAAAGAAAAAGAAAAAAAAAGAAAGGAACGGGAGTCCTATGCAGGGAAAATCATGTCCCATTTACTGTGGAATGTATGAATATAAAAATGGATATGTAGAACATGAGGATCTTTTTTCCTTATTAGTGCTACTGACCAAACAAAACAGAAAATGCTAATATTTATGTAAAAGAAAAATCGATCTTTCAGAATAGACGTGTCTTCAACAAGATGTTCTTGTTTAGATTTTTTTTTTTTTAGGTTTTCGTACTTTGTAATGATTTTGTCTAAAAGCTAAAAGGAAGAGACAGGCAAGCAGAGAGATGTCATAGTTAGACAGAAGATAAACTGATTAAAATGGAGAACATAAAATTACATTGAAAGGTTGTGATGTGTTCCAAGACAAAAAAAAACAAAAACCCCAGAGAAGAAGCTATTTGTTACTTTTTGCTCTTAGAAAATGATGACTACTTTTCCTCCTAACTGAAATACTATTTTAGCAGAACAAATTCTTCTCGTTAAGCAGATGTCTTCCTCTCTGACTGCTAAGGCTCCCGAGGAATAAAGTGTTTTGAACATGTCTGCATCTTGCAGGTAAATGGGTAAATGGGTAGAGAATCCTGGCCATGCACAGGACATGACCAAGAAGCTTACAATATGACTCAGCTTGGTGTGCAACAGCATAAATACTAAAGAAAAGGTTCAGTGTGTCTGCCACAGCGAAGTTAATTCCTAGAAAAACTGCATCGCAGATGGGTAAGCAGTGTAATGAGAGGTTTTGCATCTTTTCAAAAAGCAGGTGATGACCTAGACAGCAAGTCCGCAGCAATAAACCCGATAAACAGACAAAGATATTTTGCTTGTCCTTGATGTTGTGGGGCGTTTTGCTATGCCAAGTTTTCTGGACTGACCTGCACTTTTTGTTTTAACAAACGGAAGGAAAATGTCTCACGGAGAAGCTCCAGGGAACTTCCCACTGTATGGCAGCCATTCTGCTCAGTGAAGGGCTCTCTCAAATCTGTTTTGGTGTTTCTATCAACTGAAGACTTGAGTTACCTTGTAAATTATTCTCTTTTCTCAATCAAAGGAGCAAACTACCTACTAACATATTTCAGAGTAAAGTAGAAGATTTGTTCCTACTTTTTTCAGATAAAAGGACATTAACGACAATCAGCCATGAACAAAGAGATTTTTATTCAAACATTGCCCTTACCAAGGAAAATGCTGCTTTTGAAGAAAACTAGAATGTTAAAAACAAGACTTTCAGATTTATCTTTTTAATTCTCCTAGGCCTTTTCAGTAACACTTGAGCAAAACACATACAGATACAGAAAATATATATAAGAAGAGAAAAGGAAAAGTAAAGAATAAGGAATCAGGTTGTTTCTGTTGATTCGAAAAATCTACTTAAAAATATTTGTAAAAGTGGTCTTTTTCTGCTACAGACCATAAAGACTACAATAGAAAAAAGCATAAAAAGATAGAACCAGTCTCTGTTTTCAGAGCAGTCTGGACTTTGGAAGGACTTCTTCACCCTCTCTATGGTGGAAAGAAGTTTCTTTTCACTCCAGGAAACAGAGCTTGGGAGAAATTACATCCTGCTAGGTCCGTCCCTGCAAATTTTAAGCCATCTAAGACAAGAAGCCCCAAGTCATTGGTCAAGGAATGTTCACAGAGACACTCACAGAGGAAGCACCAGATGTATGTGATACATACGGACAGTCCAGAGACCCTGGAAATGCTCTGCACTCAAAAGCTCTGCTAAGGCAATACAGTATAAATAGAGAGGACGGGTATATTCCTCTCTCCACCCTTTAGGGCTGGAGACCTTTGATGTGCCTTTGGCTTGCTGTTGCCAATCTGTCCACTCTAGTGCTCACACTATTGCTGCAATGCTGGGCAATGCTGACAGGGAGTGTACTGCAGATTTACGTGTACTGTAAGCAGACAACAAAAGTTGCTCATCAGGCATTTACTGCCCTTAAAAAATGCTTCAATTGGTAGATGATGTGATGGTGGAGACAGATTTCTTCTACACTCTTTTCATGTCCTGATATTTCTAAAAGAAATAAAATGTAAGTGCCCTGAATTAAATGGTCCAGTCATAGAGCCTCTGCTGTTAAAATACTAGGGTGACCCTCTTCCAATACCATAGAAATTAGTAGTCTCTATGTGTTTGAGTTTGGGTCTTCTATGCCGGTGTCTAATGGAAGACCATGAGTGAACTGGTACTGCTTTGCTGAGAACCAAACTGTAAGCAGTTCTTGGGTAGGACTGCTTCAGTCACTCCATGTGGCAGGGGCTGGAAGACTGAAATTTCTTGATGGTGGGAGATTAAAGGAGAGCCAGAAAATGAAAGTGAATTTCTTATCATACTGTTCGGTGCGTATATTAAAAGTAAAAATCTGGTCCCAGAACCATGAACCAAATCCCATTTTTTTCGCTTGGTTTCAAGAATACTTGTATGACATCCTTTGTTTGCTGGGGGCTGGGGGAAAGAATCATGCCCCTTTCTTCCAGCACATTCCCTCTGCACAGTCCCTACAGCTGAGTCTATAGCCACAGCCACAGCCAACAAGACATGGAGTGGGGAAGCAGAGAAGAGAAAGTAGAGGAAGGAAGAGTCTGAGAAAAAATCTGTTTATGTGTGTGTGTGCATATGAGTCAGAGAGCGCCTGTGGAAACTCAACACCCACAAGTCCATGGGCCCTGATGGGAGGCACCCCAGAGTGCTGTGTGAGCTGGTGGATGTCATAGCTGAGCCACTCTCCATCATCTTTGAAAGGTCCTGGAGAACGGGAGAGGTGCCAGAGGACTGGAAGAAAACCAATGTCATCTCGGTCTTCAAAAAAGGCAAGAAGGAGGAGCTGGGCAACTACAGGTCGGTGAGCCTGACCTCTGTCCCTGGAAAAGTGATGGAGCAGCTCATCCTGACTGCTGTTTCCAGGCACATGAAGGAGAAGAAGGTGCTCAGGAGCAGCCAGCATGGATTCACCAAGGGGAGATCATGCTTGACTAACCTGATAGCCTGCTATGACGGTGTGACTGGCTGGATAGATGAGGGCAAAGCAGTGGATGTCATCTATCTGGAGTTCAGCAAAGCTTTTGACACCGTCCCTCACAGCATCCTCCTGGGCAAACTCCGGAAGAGTGAGTTAGATGGGTGGACAGTGAGGTGGAATAGGAGTTAGCTGGATGGTAGGGTCAGAGGGTGGTGATCAGTGACACAGAGTCCAGTTGGAGGCCTGTGGTTAGTGGTGTTCCCCTGGGCTCAGTCCTCAGTCCAGTCCTGTTCAACTTGTTCATTAACGACTTGGACGAAGGGATGGAGTGCTCCCTCAGCAAGTTTGCTGATGATACCAAACTGGGAGGAGCAGCTGACAGCCCTGAGGGCTGTGCAGCCATCCAAAAGGGCATCCAAAAGGATATCCAAAATTCAACAACGGCAAGTGCAGGGTCCTGCACCTGGGCAGGAATAACCCCAGACACCCGTACAGGCTGGGGATTGACCTTCTGGAGAGCAGCTCTGCAGAGAGGGACCTGGGCGTCATGGTGGACGACAAGTTGACCATGAGGCAGCAGTGTGCCCTCGTGGCCAAGAGGGCCAATGGGATCCTGGGGTGCATTAAGCAGAGCGTCTCCAGCAGGTCGAGGGAGGTGATCCTGCCCCTCTACTCAGCCCTGATGAGGCCGCACCTCGAGTACTGTGTGCAGTTCTGGGCTCCCCAGTGCAGGAGGGATGTGGAGCTGCTAGAGAGAGTCCAGCGCAGGGCTACTGGAATAGCTTGGAATACTGGAAGAGCCTGGAATATCTGCCCTATGAGCAAAGGCTGAGAGAGCTGGGCCTCTTTAGCCTGAAGAAAAGAAGGCTGAGAGGGGACCTCATCAGTGTGTACAAGTACCTCAAGAGAGGGAGTGAGGAGGAGGGGGCTGGCCTCTTCTCAGTGGTGGCCAGCAATAGAACTAGAGGAACCGGCCACAAATTGAGGCACCAAAAGTTCCACAGGAACTTGCGAAGGAATTTCTTAACAGTGAGGGTGACAGAGC
Source organism: Eudromia elegans (assembly GCA_003342815.1). NCBI lineage: Eukaryota > Metazoa > Chordata > Aves > Tinamiformes > Tinamidae > Eudromia > Eudromia elegans. The sequence continues at coordinate 244,359 of PTEX01000047.1, read as the reverse complement.
ACTGGAACAGGCTGCCCGGAGAGGTGGTGGAGTCTCCTTCTCTGGAGATCTTCAAAACCCACCTGGACACCACCCTGTGCCACATGCTCTAGGGGACCCTGCGTGTGCAGGGGGGTGGGACTAGATGACCTCTAGAGATCCCTTCCAACCTTAAGCATTCCATGATTCTATATGTTTGTGTGTGCATACATCTGTACATTTATAAAAACCTCTGAAAGTTTAAGAGGAAGGATGGAAAAGAGACTGAAAACAAAAATGTAACAGAAGAAAAAAGATATAGAGAAATCAAACAGTAATAAATGAGGGAACGCATACTGCCTATTTGTGACCAAGCCAAGAATATAATCTACTTTAAAGAAAGAGAAGTAGGAGTGAGAGGAAGACAGCTGAAGGGAGAATGACTGACAGTTAAACAAACAGAGATTAAGAGGAAAAACCAGAGGCTGGCGCAAAGCACTGGGGTGGTTCCTCCCTGATTTATTTATTTAAGTAAACAAGCATGGCTTGTTAGGAACATCATTAATTTTCCAATCACCTGGCTTGCTTATGCCTTATTGAAGGAATACACTAGTTACCTCAAGCTCTGTTTGCTTAACCCATCCTGTCCTTTTTTAATTAGATTCTCTTTAGACAGATATTGTGATGTGTTTCGATGTTTTTGCTTATTTCTCCAGAGATTTTTGTGTACAAGCCCGCTAAAAGAAAGATGGCAGTTATTCATTATAGCTTAGAGCAAGTGGGTGCACACTGAATCCTGTCGCATGATGTCATGATTAATTGGTTTGGAATCAGACTTAAAAAAAGGGAGCAAGCTAGATTAATTTTGTGGGAGAATGATTTATTTATTTTCTTTATACATGTGTGGGTGACCTCCCTTGGATCCTGTAACGATTTTCATTCAGCTGCAACCAGAAAATACATTTTGAAACTGAGTTATTTCTTAAGGAAGAGGAGTTATTGTTTTAGTAATTCCACCTGCAATTCCAGAGCTGGTGAGTTAAGGTACACAATGAAACAGCACCTTGTTAATAGGCTTTTATGCTCTGGGTTTCTTCATTTGTGGAGGTAAAAAGTGCTGACCTGGCACGTTTTTCCACACTCTGAGGTCCCCTCTGTCCACCTATTGCCGTGACGTGTGCTCCTGCCTGACATTTGTGTAATACTGCAATTCCTATGCTGTTTTGAGGTTTGCTCATCTCCCCCTGTCTGGCAGCCAAATATCACTTTCCAGCACTGTCAAGAGAACGGCTTCTTCCAACCCTGTGTGCTCCTCATGTCCTCGTGCCGACACCACGGCTCTCACCTCTGCCGAAGGACTGCCCGCCCATGGGCTCTGACTAGCTCTAGTGCATCTGCCTGTCAGACTGCTCTGGTTTCTCCTGTATTTGTTATTCTCTCCACCCAAAATGCATCACTCACAGAAACACCGTTGCCAAATGTTGGCTGAGCATACAGTGTGATTAGAGTCAAATGTACATATGTATGTATTTGTGCTAGTGCTAGGGTCAAAAGGAAGTGTTACTTTTTTGAGAAGATGGGAAAAGCCTAAACATGCAACCATGGCTTAAATCTCTATGCAGTCAGAGAAACCAAACCAAGTAACAACTTAAAGAAAATCAACTGCTTAATTGCCTCATAGTCACTGCGCTCAGACTGTGGCTGCTGGGCAGTCCCAAGCACCTGTGGTAGTGGTGCACCCTTTACAAGTAGCTGTGCTTTCTGGTAATGGCAACAGGCTATCACAACACAGGATTTTGAAGAAAGAGGTTGAACAACATATTTTCTTTTAACAGAACAACACTTTGTCCAAGAGCATGAACAATCCCATGGAAGGTGCGAGCAAGTATTTTTGTTTAAACCTAGATGCAAGTGCTTGCAGTTTTACAGAACACATTCTTGGCAACTCAATCCATTTTGTTGTAAGAAATACTTAAAGTAGCTCACTAATTAAAAATTGGATAAAATTACTTTTTTGTATGGGAAATTATAAAGTTATTCTAAACGCAAATGGTCCAGTCAAATAAAACAAAAGGTACTTTCATTTTATCCATCAAAATACCAAGCTTTAAGCAGTTACAAAATTGTCATTTAATGAGCTATGTCACAGTAGTAACAAATATGTTTTTATATAGCTGCCACTAGTTATGAAGTCATAAGCCATATGGTTCTTTCCTTCTCTTATCCCCACTAATTTGGCTTCTGCACACATCCTTTCCATACTGTTGTGCTGGAAATCTTATCTCTTCCCTACTCCCCTCTCTCTCTGAATAGACAAACCAAAAAATGTTGGCAAAAGGATCTGCAATATTTTTTAAAGGTAATGTGGTTGAGAAATGAAATAAAAGAAAAATTAAACAGTTTCAGTGAACTGGCAAAAAATGAGAGAATGGACTGTTTAGAACTTCTAATAAAAAAATGATTTTGTTTTTCTATCGAGTCAGATATTTTCAGCTACAGTTTTTAGCTAATAGAAATCAAATATTATACTGAGAAGTCTTAAATAAATAAATTAAAATAATAATTTCCCTGAATTTCTTCATTTTTGACATTCATTGCTTTTTAATACATATAAATGTCACCTATTAGTAGCTTGAACAGTTTTATTTCTATCTTCCTAGTGCTCATACATAGGAAAGGAGTTTATCTAAAAGGAGATAAAGTCCTTCTGTTCTAAACTATTTTTATTATTTAGAGACAGCAGTAATCCCATAATACATGTTATAAGGAAATGTAATGTGCAAAGAATCACTATAATGACTGAAAATGAAAGAGGCAGATTGTTTAAAAAAGATTGCATGAAGCAGAAATGGGAAGATCCTTGCAACTGTGGTGCTAGCTCAGATTCTTGCAATTAAGGAGTAGAAGAAAAACAAGACCAAAAAAAATGGACTAACATGGTAATATTTAGTCCTAATTTGGGCCCACTCTATAATGGTAAGTATATATGATATCTCACTTTTTAATTCTATGTGGAAAGGAAAAATACATCTCAGGAATCACATGTGACAAGCCTGTTATGTTTTTATTTATGTAACAAATCTGGTACATTTTTTGATTCCTACTGCTGTCAGGAGTTCTGAAATTAGACTAGTCCATGTACGATGATTACCCAGATGATGCCATATTATCCGAAAGCAACACCATATAACTTCATTAAAGCAATAAAACTTAATCAGTTTTTGCCTCAGACTCTCCTAAGACTTGGAATGAGCATTTTGTCTTCCAAGGCTAGCTATGTATTCAAAATATTGTGCTGTGTATCGTTATACTGATGCACAGCTAACTTAGCCTGTTCATTCCCAGCTTTTACAGTGGTGAGCTGATACTGAAATCCAGCAAATTTTCACATATCTGCACATGTACACTTACATTATGCATTTTCTGAAAAGACTGATTCCTGTGCCACGTCTTTAGCAACCTTCCTCTACAGAGTTACCATACACAGGTGGGAAATCAGAACCGTACAGCCTCTTACCGTTTGGATACAGATGTTGTGATTGCAAAGAGCACTCCTCATCTGCAATTAAGGAGCCCAACTCTGCAGCCTGTGCTTAACTGAACTACTGTTACTCATGTAGATCTCCTACTTCTATTTGAGGAACCTCTTGTGAGAGTCACAGGTGCAAAATTCTGTTAATGGGAGAAAAACATCTACTACACTTCAGGCGAAGGACCCCAAGGCTGCCTCAAAGGTTGCAGCTACACAAAAAGTATAATCTGAAGCACTGTACTATTTACAGAGCATAGGGATCAATACATCTTCACATTGATTCGTGAGTTATACTGCAAATGTTGCTACAATTCCCACCAAATGCAACATCTGAGGAATCTGCACAGGCTAATGCATACTGAGTGATAATGTGTTCAGGACATGCACAGGTGCACTGCACTGGCTGTAAAAGTAGCAGGTCTAACAATTAGAATAGTTGTTAATATAAAAGTCAGCTAACATTTTACACACATTTACACATAGGTGTTAAAATAAAATACAGTTTTTTTTTCCAAAGTAAAAGGCATTAATAGATACCTGCTCTCTAAGAAACCGGTTTCTATTGTGAGTATACTGCCTGGGATTCATAACTGATTATCCAGCCTTTTAATATGGTTGTCTTCATCCTCTAACAGTGTCACCTCAGCACGGACCAATAAAAGTAGCATAGCCCTGGACCCCTCTTCTTCTACTTTACAACAAAAGAACCACAGATTAAAAAAAAAAATTACTTGAAAAAATGTAAAAAAGACATAAAGATTAAATGTAAGTATAAGTAGGAGATTTGTCAACAAAAACAGATAGATGATACTTATTTCAGATCAAGCTCTGCATCAGTCAGGAGCTTAAAAATAAAAATAGCCTGTGACAGGCAATAACCTGTTCCGATGATGCTACAATGGCCTGTGTAATGAAGCCGCAATCACTCTTCTGAGCTCCCGTGGACTTGTTTCTTTCTTTTCCTTCTTGAGAACCTGGCACTTCCAATCTATTCTAATTTTCCCAATTCTAGACTCTGCTTTATATTCCTCTGACTATTGTACATCCTGTCAGAGGAAGGAAGAGTTCAGGATTCGACGTGGAGGGAAAGGCAGTACTGACATGAGAGTGAGTAAGAACAGAGGATAATACCAGAAATCAAATGATTCTAATGGGTGATGTTTTAGCCTTGCCTAGCTCTGTAATTATATGTGAGATTTCTCCTTCAGTCCTGGCTGATGTGAACAAATACATACACACTGAAAGTGTTCTCCTGTAAAAAGACTGTCCCAAAAGAGCATGATGCTGAATTCAGTGTTGGGACATCTGGCTTCTGATCCCTATGGCATCAACATCAGACTAGACAAAAGTCGTTATCCTTCCTTGTGCCTTTGCTGACTTCTTTGCAGAGAAATGACCTTAGGCATCCTCTGCTTTGCTAACAAAGTGCACTGAATGAAGACAGGCACTTTAGAAGTAAAGTGTTAACTGTCATTCCTCTAACTGTGCTAGTTTCCACATTATTTTCTGTTTGCATATCCCTGATAACCAAAAATCTGTGTGCATTCCATGCTTTTATGATCATTCAGATATGAGTAGGAAACGTTTTAAATAGAATAATATCTATATAGGCAGAGATCCCTAATGCTCCTGCCCAGGAATGCAGTAATCATACATGCCAACACACAGTAATTACTTATATTTCATGCTTCAAGGGAAATTGATGCACTTTGCCCACCAAGCAGCAGTCTTTTCATAAGTGGAAGGATACCTGTTTGAGCTCTGACTTGTTAATCAATGTAAAAGGAGACACAGAGGAAATGATGCCAGCAACATTTACTATCATAGATGGCATAACAATTAGTATTCCTGGAGGTGATAGTTATCTATTTTTGTAACTTCCTAATGTTTCCCGAATATGTATGACATTTTTAGTTCAATAACAGCCCATAGTTCATAATTTGCCAGCATAAAAATCACTGAATAGAATACCCCTTGCAAACAGTTTTGGATTTGCTATGCTGTATTTTCAGCTTGTATGTGAACAGATGGCATGTTGGAGAGAAGAAGGTGAAGGTGAAAAAGCATGAGAAATTTTGCAGTCTTTGGTCAGACTGAATGCTATCATCTCATTGTATCAGTGTTTTGTGATGGATCCTGAGACCCTAACTCTTGTGTTTTTGGAATGGACACAACCCTATACTGTTGCCAAGGTGGAGGAGATGTGTCACAGTTTCTGTCCCACACGGCAACAGTTCTGGTATAAGCAGTGAAAACACTGCCAAACATATTTCTAGTAGTGCCCACCATTATCCCAGGGACAGCCCATGGACTAGCGCTGTGCTTGGCCTTAACACCTTTCAAGAGACACCTGGATGACATTAAGTAGCAGACCTTATACCATTAGCCTTTGTAACACATCAGCGTTATGTTTAGAGATATAAAACTGAGACAATCAGCTGCTTCATGGGGCCAGTGTCCAGATATCAGCCAGGCTGGAGAGAACATCTGTTCCCTGAGAAGCCTGCATTCACACAGCTTTCTATGAGGCTACTGGAAGACTAAAATAATTTCCCCCATCCTTCTCAGGTGATCTCAGGTTAATGAGACTCAATCACTTACTGCTATTTCCCTATACAGAAGCCTTCTAATTACGTCCCCATAATAATCATTTGTGTTGGAATTACTTTCCAGCAAACCTGCCTGATCAGACAACTTGCTTCGAACAAATATCTTCACCATTACCCTGGAGAATGGCACAAGCTCATAATGATCACATGAGGAAGGCTGTGCAGGGAAAACAGCAGTCCAGAATATAAGAGAAACAGGTATTTATGTTCCACAACCATTCTTTATCACCTGACAACTTTGTGTGTCCCACCTTCTCTTACTTAGTTTGGGAAGCCACACACAAAAGAGACAAATTGGAAACATTTCTGAGCAGCCATGCTTTCCTACCAAGAATGTGTGGTAACAAGTAAAATTGTTGTGTCTGGGGCTTTTTAGGTGATCATGCAATACAATTAATGCACACTCATAAAATTAAACTGCAGGTGATATCATGTGGCCACTGTCTGGGGTTTGTCTTTTAAGAGAGTGATGAAAAGTGTATGATGTGGGGAGAAGGGTACAGAAGAGTGAAAATGGAAGAAGGAAGGAAGGAAGGAAGGAAGGAAGGAAGGAAGGAAGGAAGGAAGGAAGGAAGGAAGGAAGGAAGGAAGGAAGGAAGGAAGGANGGAAGGAAGGAAGGAAGGAAGGAAGGAAGGAAGGAAGGAAGGAAGGAAGGAAGGAAGGAAGGAAGGAAGGAAGGAAGGAAGGAAGGAAGGAAGGATCTGGATTTGAGAATCCTTTATTTTCAGTCTTCTGGATGTATTCTCAGTTTAAAGAAAAATTGAAACAGGAGAAGGAAATCTGAAGAGAGAAACTTTTCCCTCCTCATATTTATTCACTGGCTTCCATCAGCTCTGGTTACCGGAGTAGTGCCTTCTATAGAAGAGTAAATCTTTTACTTGTTTCCAGGAAAATAATTCTCTGTTCTGCTACATGTTTAATTACATAATTTATGCACTATAAAAAAATGTAAATGTAGAGCAACATTGGCAAAATCCATCCTTTGAAGAAATGCCAAGAAAAGAATGATTTGATTTTCAGATTATTTCTCCAATTAAAACCCTTCATTCTTCACTGTGTGGCAGATAGTATAATGATCTATGTATAAATAACGGTAATAGCAATTGCATGGCATGAGCAGCTCTGCTGTGCAGATTGGTTTTTTTTCTTTTTCTTTTCCCCTTAAGGGGCTGTACATAGGAACTGCAGCACGCAGCAAAAGAAAAAAATGTGTTAAGTATAGGTATTGTATCAACTCCCAGCTATTTATGAGCTGAGCTATCTACAAAGGGTCTGTTCTTAAACCCTTCAGCACAGAGGAGTGCAATTCTGAGCATAGACTGGGAAGGTGCTTACCTCATTCCCTTTAGGAATGCAAACAGCTGTGTCATTATTTTGTAAATTTGCGTAGGGAATGCTTATATAAGTGAAGACCAGCTTTTGCTGTGCAATAAACTCCACTCAGGCTTTCTCCCTTCTCCCCACCAGTATGTGTCCTGCACTTCAGAGAAAAGGCAGTGATGTTCCCACTTTCTAGCCGAGCATTTCTTCCCTAAAAGGTGCCATCAGCCCAAGCTGGGATCCTATCAGCAGCAGCACTGAAAGGTAACTGGACAGACACCTTGCCTTTTACCACAGAGGCTGGGTGCAGCTGGATGCTCTGTGAGATGCTGTCTCCTCATTTTAACACCTCTCCTTTGCGCTTCATGCATCCCCCTAACTAGAGCCTCCAGCTTGCTGAGCCTTGGTGTCAGAGGAGAAGGGCTGCCAGTCAGCATGGACAGGATTAGGTTCCTTCCGAGGCTGCACTTTGAGCACCCAGAGGGGTTCACCGTAGAGCAGCAAGAGGCTTGGCACTCAGGATACATGTAAATCCTGTAAGATCATGGCAGGGAAGCTCAGGCTGAGCGAGAGATAATAGTCTCTGAAATCCTCATGCCTGTTAACATTGGCTGAGACTATGGGCACTTCTGCTACCCAAGATGCAGTGAAATCAGAGCAGGGTGCACACCCACTGAGACCCTCCACTGCTGACAGCCGCAGCAGAGATGAGTGGGTTAAACCAAGATGCAGGAGGGAGTTGGCATGACGACTGCACAAGTCGTCTATGTGGCCTGTGCAATAACTAATCATTACACAGTAAAGCATAATAATTACTTCTTAATGCTGCAGTGCAGAGACCAGCTTTGTGGCAGAGCACAGGAGGCTGAGGAGATGGAAGACTTTTGAGTGGAAAAAAAAAAGAAAGAAATTGGTGTGATCCCTACTGAACAGACCTTACCAGACCTTTGAAATAAGTAGGTGATTTCTCTTTATTTAGTTATTATTGCTTTCTTGCCTGTGTGTTCAGTTGTAAACATTTCTTCATTCTTGGCTATTGTGCTTTTAGTTCTCCTTCTTGGTTTAGTGAAGCAATAAAATGCAATAAATAATATGTCGGTGCTCAGTTCTTGTCATTAAAAAAAAAAAAAAAAAAGAGGAGAGCCCTCCTGGATTTTTCTCTTTGCTGTCATTGCTGTGTTGCATTACAAATGCTCCCAGCAAGCCAGAAAACAAGCTCACCCAGAACCTCTTCATGCCCTCATGAAAGAAATGAAAAAAAAGGATGACTATATCTTTCCTTGTTCTGTTCACCCTAGTTGGAAAAAAAAAAAAATTGCTATTTTTTTGCCCACTAAGACATGCAATCAGGGTTCTCTGCTCTTCTCACACAGTCAAACTTGTCATCTAAAGCATATCAGAAAATAAAAGGAATGTTTTTCTCCTTTGCTGTTGTGCTGTAGGTACTTATTACACTATCACCCTCAGCACAGCATCATCACAGCCTCAGCTGGTCTTGTCTGCTGACCAGCAGCAGAGAAATGTGATGCTTCAACAGCTCTTTAAACAGTAACAACAGAATGGGAATGGGGTTGGCGGTCATCCAAGCTGCAGACAGGAAAGCTCCTGTAAATTTTCAGAGAGGAAAGACAGCCTATGAACCAGATCACATAGGAAAGGATGAGCCAAAACAACTCCCCAGGCTCAAAAAGCCTCAGGCGAGAGCAAGTCTTCAAAAAATGCACCCTTTGCTCAGAGCAGCCTGAGCCTATGCCTCTCCCTGAGCAGCAGCAAATTGAATCAAGGGCATCACATCTCTCCTTTTGCAGCTATTTAAGAAATCCTTCAGCTCTAGAGAAGTCCATGGGGAAATCCTGCTGATGCCAAAATGTCATCTTGTCGCGTCTTGCCTTCCATACTGAGTATATAATGCTGTTGCTATTTTGTGTGGCCAAAGACTTTCAATCTGCAGCTCCATGGCCTGCCTTCCTTTCTCACTCAAGCTGATGGAGGAGTTTTCAGAGCCTGTGGACCTTCTGTCTTTGAAGAAGGCTTTTTCTCTATGATTCTTGTGCTGCTCTTCTTGTGCTGTTATACTCATGGCCTTGCACCTGCATGTTCCCATAGTCTTGCCACAGTGGGCTCTCATGTGCAGCAATTGCCACCAGCATGAGAATCATCCCTTCTCTCAGCCCTTTGGTTGCAGCTTTGGGTTTATGTGAGGGGACACAATAACGTCCATGCAGCAAATTTCATGGTCATATATAGCCCCTATCAGTGCATACCCCTGTTGGTGCTGACATCGTAAACAGCGCTGCCAAAAGGGGATTCGAGCGAGTCCTCAAGCTTAGTGCTGAAAATTAGTTAACTCAGCAGAAAAGTAGTATGGAGGGAACCAGTTGCTGCACAACAGAGAATGCCCAGAAGAGGAAATCGAGGAAGAAATGCTTACTAGTTGACTACCCAGCAGAATTTTCTCTTATCTTTCTCTTCTCCTTATTTTTATTCTTCCCCAGAAATAACTTTCACCACAAGAGTCAATATTGTTTGGATATTAGTTGAATCCGCTAGTGCTGGATCCAATTAGTAGATCTTCATGCCTGTAAACTGGTCTCAGCACCCTTTGTGCACACTAGCCATAGTGGGAGAGTATTTCTAATGCATACTAGAAGTGGTTCATATACATATCACCATACCTGTCATTTTGACTGAAATGGGTCACAAAAACTCGATCCTCTTAGTTGATAGATTGGGAGAAATGATAAGTAAGAACTGAGAAGTGCTGAACAGCTGGGAACAGTACTTCCCTAGCCAGCCATGGTAAACATAAATGTGTATCTCCAATCTTAACTTCTTTGCTTTGGCCTCTTTTCAGTATAATTTTGAGAATGTCATTCAAATATTTGTCAAGAGAAGAGCGGCAACTCAGAGGAGCCTACCACAATGTTTTATCAAATACCTGCAAAGTCCTTTTTCAGTTTCTAAAACCCACAAACACCTCTTTCAAAATACATTGCTAATTTATGTGGTAGCCTGGCTCTCCTTTGCCTTCCACATTATGCACTCATCTATATGTATGCTTATGTATAAAATAGTTTAGAAATATAGCAGAACATCAGCTTTTTGCAGCCCTGTGGATAGCAGGAAAAAGTAATTATGCTACAGCTAGAATGGTGCCAAGCCTACATTTTCCTTAAGAATTATTTTGTTTTGCTTGTGTATTGTACCCAAACGTGAATTTCTAAAGCCATACTCAAGAATCCATACTAAGAGCTTGATTTTCAAATAAAAAGAGCATCCAGAAATCTCTTTTACAGCTAGTCAACAGAAAATGTGGGGGCTTTAGCTATTATGAGCTTGGAAATCTAATTTTAACTCTACTCTTGTATGGGTTTCATAACAAACAGAAACCTAGCTTCTGCTCATTTCAAGGCTTTTCAACTCACCTCTAAGTTTGTGTCTTTAAATCATCATCTAGTTGATGCACAGAGCAATCCTGCACAGGTGTAAGGATCATGCTGTGATCCCCACAGGATCGTGTTCATAATGGCAAACCTCTGATCTAGAGAGCTTTCCAGCGACCCCTGCACTCCTCCACTTACTCACATAAAAGGCTTCAGCAAAGCAGGGCTCATTGTCAGGGTGTACCTTAGTTTTCTATCTTGTAAACTTCACAGTTTTTTCTAAGACTCCCTCATCCAAGGGTTATCATCTAAATTGTGGTACAACCTAAGAAATGATAAAGATTTTATATAATGCTGTGATTTGAGTGCCTTAGAGTGAAAAGCAGTAGGAATGAATCATCTGTTTCTGTATTCGGTGGGACAGGTCTGCTCTAAGGAGGTAGAGAATTGTACACATGCAACTGCCGAGGAAGGCTTTCTCCTATCATATTTACAGGGATACAAATATCTCTCTCGATGCTTGTCATATCCTTTCTCCACTTTGATATATAAAGGCTGTTCCTTCCAGTTCACTCACTGGAAGCAGAAGACTAAATAAAAAGAGAGTCTAAAGGCAGAGTTGTCACCCCATTTCTACATTCTAAACCCACTGCTCCCCTGTGCAGACCCATAAAGGGAACACAAAACTGAGTGATTATGCAAGGAGGTTACTTCGGATACTGGAGTTGCAGACAGTGTGGCAGAAAAGCACATTTGGTAGCTGGCAATGACATCTATCTGAAAGCTACATGCATAGTAAAATTCCCTCACTATTATAATGAATATGTAAAACATGGAATCTTTGAATTTATTTGCAGGAGGTTTTTCTCAGAAGTCAGGGGTGAATCAAACAACTTTAACAAGTGTCTTATTAGCATCTTGATTAGCATCTACCCAGAAATTGCAACAATTTCATAGTGAGCAACAAACATAAAACATATTTTGCATTGCCCAAAGAAGACGTGTACCTGGAAACTCTGACATGAGACTCTCAATGTGCAAACAGATAGATTTAACTCAGTTCATCAACTATTCTGTGTTAAAAGTAGGAAGAGCAAAAAGCAACTGAAGAGAATAGGGATATGGTTGTACTGCCCCAGGAAACTTTTCTTAGGTTGAAGCAACTCAAGATGTGGGTGCTTCCTGACCCCAACCTTTTTTGCATTGCAAAAAAAAAAAGTGTTTTTTTCCAAAATTTTGTCTAATTTAATAATTTTTACCCATTTTTAATCATTTTTACCCATGTACAGTTTTGACATCCACGAAATGTCCTACAGCAGTGAGTACCCTGTTTAACTGCACAGTGATTTTTAAATCAATGCTTATTAATATCCACCTGAGACCTATGGATCCAGTGGGGAGAAAAAAAAAGAAGTAAGCCCTCTAACTCATGTTGTCCATCTCTATCACAGCTGTTTAGATCTACATGTATCCCTCTTTCCTCACGGCATTTTTGGGTTGAGGAGTCCTACTCTCTATAATATCTCCTCTCCGGAAGTCTGATAACTCCCATATTCTTTATCATTTTCCTCTGTACTTTTTTCCTGGTTCATCTGTCGCTTTTTGGGCTGAGTATGGATGGAAGTTCACTCAGTATTTAAGCATATGTATCATGTACAGATTTCAGATACAGGCTGCTGAGAGATATCTCATTTAGAGTTACCTATGTGAATGGAAAAGTTCTTACTGATTACAGAAAGGAAAGATTGGGTCTATATTCTAAGATAATTTTTCTATGGAATAAAAAGCAGATACATTTTTGAAAGATGTTTGAAGAGCTTTCAATTCTTTTCATGGAGGCTCAAATTAATGTAAGGTTCCTGTGTTCAGGGTGTTACAGAACTGTTGCCAAAGGCTTTAAAGGGGAAGAGTAGAAAAAACATGAGAGAAAGCGATTATTTTCTATGGTTCCCATTTAAGAAACTGAAGTACTTGCTGGGCTTGCCAGAGGCCACATCAGGAAACTGTACTGGAACTATGTATTCAGTCCATGTCACCAGTATCCTAAATAAGTAACTTTAGAATAAAATTATTCCTCACCTTCTTAGTTGTGTTTAGTATATTTCTAACATCCACTTTGATTTTTAAGATGCTTTAAAGAAAATGTGGCATATTGCCAAATTTACTATTATGAAGAAGGACAACTCTTGACTTATCTAGGATTTTCAAAGCCAGACATTTTTCAGTTCCCTGTGTTTCAAAGTAGAAAATGCACAGTATCATTCTTTTTTGAAGAGACCAAGAAGCTTTCTTCAGACAAATCAAAAAAATTTGTTTTCTTCTTCTTTCATTTTCTTTACTTTCTGATTGTGTATTTTTTTGATTTCTTTCATTTACTGAATTATGTTGCAAAATGAATAATAACAGTATGATATTTCTTTCAGGGAGCCGTTTCTGATGTCAAAACCTTTCAGTAAAGAACTCTACATTTACTCCCAGTGGATAAAACTGTGAAAATGACTTGCAGACATCAAACAGACATTTTTAATGAGAATTTAACAGTGAGCCCTTCATATGATCCTTCCCTTTAATGGCACCTAAGTGTGCTGGCTATCAAAATTATCAGCAGCAAAATGGTAGCTTGTATTACCTTCCTCCTTCTCTGCTTTTCCTTGTATTTATTTATTTGGCTTTTCCTTGTGTTTATTATGTTTGGTCAAAGGCAGAAAACTTACAAGTAAATGCCCCATACATATATCCACCACTAGAGCTCAAGGTCAGACCTGAGAAGGCATGACATTGTCAGGTTAAATATAGCACGTTGTTTGGTGATGGCCTCTCCTTTCCTGTCATTAATGCTCTCACAGCTTTCATCAGCTGAGAATTCAATGCTAGAAAAGCAAAACTGGTGAGCGTGAAAGATACCAGTAACACACTGGAAGATGAACGTCTTCAGCTGAGCCTCATCACGGAATAACAAATAGCTGGAAAAACATCTCCTGGACTAGTCTTCTTCCTTGAAAAGCTATTCTTTCCCTAACATTCATTTGGAGCAACAGTTCAATGTGAGAAAAACTGCTCATACCTTTCTTTGAGATAAAGCCCCTTCATGAGATTCCTAGCACCAGCCTTGATCTGCTTTCATTTTCCACCCATACATTAATTTACAGCAATGGACTACTATGTGTAAAACAGTGAACTGATTTTTCCCATTATGGATGAATACGTATAGACACATTGGAAAGTGAGACTTGAAAGCAGTCATTTTTAAAACACTATCTACCATTGGTATGAAATATGAAGCAGTACTTCATGAGAACAGGAGAACTACATGAGAACAGGAAGAACGAACTACTCTCTTTAGAAAGCCTACCCAAAGGCTACCCAAAACTAACAAGCATTTTTCTCTGACCTTGGTGGGCTTTGTGACAGGTCACAGGAACTTGTCAAAGGTCATGCAGAAAGTCTGTGACTTGGTCAGGAGTTTATTTGTGATCTCCTTAGTCTTTGTCTAGTATACTAAGGATAAAATATTAATATAGTACACTATAGTACACTTAGCATTGTATAGTGTACTTAGTATAGTAGGTATAGCATTTGTAAGTAAATATTTTATCCTACTTTATTTAATACAAAAATCCTACTTCAATTATGCCCTGATGCTTGCATAAAATATTAGTATTTTAACAATTTTGTTCAGGAAGTATCTGGGATATTCAGCGGTTTGTATTGTGAGATATCAGAGAAGCTACCAAGTCTAATAAAGCAGTAATCATGGATGACTTTACCCACCTGTACATTGGGTGATCAACCATCACAAACAGATTAGAAAAACAATTTCTGGGTCATTTCTAGAACTTCTAGTCTTAGAATATACAGTAGTAGGAGAATGTGTTCTCAACTTGTTCTTAAGTAGCTGAAGAAATGATACAGTCAAGTCATTGAACAATAATGAACTTAATACCACATTAAAATGGAGGTAAGAGATAGTAATAATTAGTGAATCAATTAAAAAAATGCTGAACTTAGAAAGGGAGAAAGGAAAAGAATGGAAGGAAGGGAAAAAGGAAGAAGGAACAAAAAGGAAAATAAAGGGAAAGAAAAGAAAGAGTAAAACCAAAAGAAAGAGGAAAGATTGGGAAAAAAAGAGAGGAAGAAAGAAATAGGGGCAGTAAAATCCATAAACACAGAATGGCAGATACATTAACAGACAGTATGGGAGTCAGGGAAGTCATGCAGAAAACAAACTGAAAGACAAGAGAGGAAAAAACACTGGTATTGTGAAATGTTAAGGTCCGAAAGGTTGCTTGAACTAAACAGCCAGCTTCCAGGAAATGACAACTCAGCTCTAGTGAAGCCCCTGACTAAAGGAGAGAAATTATAATAAAGCACAAACAAAATGTCAGCTGTAAATGAAGAAGGCCAAGGATGTGATGTGACAGGAGCCAAAGAGAGGAAAACAAATAAACAAATAAATCAAAATTGAAGGACATTTCTGAAGGGTCTTAAATTCATGAAATTTACACAGGGATCAAGGGGATCTTCTGGACTTCTCAGGGGTTCTCATAATGCAAACAATTAAGGAATAAAAGAGATTCTGAATGATTCATTTGCATAAATATTCCCCACAAATTACGATGTGCCTATGTTCACACTTTTTTCAAGTCAAGAAAGGCTGTAAACCTGCAGAATGAGAAATGTTGAATGGAGAAATACCAAAACAAACAGATAAACTAATAGCATGTGGCAAGTACCTCCTGGTTATATATGCAAGGCTTTGGAAAGCATTTGAAAACAAAGTGCTGAACTTTTAGCAAAAATATGTAAATTGTCAATGAAGTCTACTGTACGAGGAGAAGTTAAATGAGCTGGGCCTATTTAGCCTAGAGAAAAGAAGGATGAGAGGGGATCTAATCAACACGTACAAATTCCTGAGGTATGACTGTAGGGAGGAAGGGGCTAAACTGTTTTCCGTAGTGGCCGGTGATAGGACAAGGGGCAATGGTTTTAAGCTGAGGCATCAGAGGTTTCATCTCTGGGTGACGAGGACCTTCTTTACCGTGAGGGTGACGGAGCCCTGGCACAGGCTGCCCAGAGAGGTTGTGGAGTCTCCTTCTCTGGAGATCTTTCAAACCTGCCTGGATGGCACTCTGTACCCCGTGCTCTGGGTGCCCCTGCTAGTGCAGGGGGGATGGACTAGGTGATCTCTAGAGGTCCCTTCTAACCTTAAAGATTCTGTGATTCTGTGGTATTTGTGAAGTCAGATACAGTACAGGAGAACTGGGTGGTAGTAAATTATATATCTATCTTTAAGAGATACATTTGAATATTTTATGGACTATGTATTGGTGAGCCTTAGATTGTTTCCAGATAAATTGATTGAAAAAAATCAAAACTAGAATTATGTGCGGGAGCATCATGTGAGAGGAAAAAAAACCATTTTATCCTTTCAAAGAAAATATAGAAGAATCAAACTAGTGGAATCATCTGATACATATGTGTATAAATATATTTATTTATATATACATACAAAGTCTTTGAAAATTTTCCTTTCAAGAAACTGAATTATTGTCTAATGAGGAGATCATTAAAAGTCGGAAACTGAGAGAGAGATGAAGGCTACATCTCAAGGTCACAAGAGCTACACACAAATGATCATTTTTTCATTGTAAAAGATTAACAGCTAAATTGTCCAACATTAATCATCAGTTATAATCTATTTGCTAAAAGTATTGCTGTTAGAAAAAAAAAGAAACTGAAGGTTGAAGCATTTCACAATTTCACAGTAATTAAGCAGCGTGAACTGAATATTCGGATAGCAAACAAAAAGGATTGTTGATTGATGAACAAGAAATGCAGAGGAGGGAAATATTTAGAAATCTCTTAGGTTCTAAGTCAGCTCAGATCCCTCAGGAAGGACCTTGGTGTCACTGTAGACAAGCCAGTCACAAATTGTGCTCAGTTACCATTAACAGTTAAAAAAACAAAAGCAAACAGAAAAGAATCACCACCAGTAAGTAGAAAAAATAAAAAGTGTTAATACAAAAACAATTTTATAGTGTTCACATTGGTCATTCCATCACCAAATAAAGGAAATGGAAGAATTAGTGGTATTTTAAGGTGTAGGAAAAGACTTGGTACACTGCAGTTGTCTAACTGAGAGAGGAGAAGAACAAGAGAAGACATGACTGAATAAATGAATGCACATATATGACGAAGTAGTTGCCCTATCTGTCCTTTGACATCACTCATCAAGAGAAGTAACACTCAATACTATTGAAAGGCAACTAATTTAAACATATCAAAGGTTGTTTGGAGCAATTTTTTTTTCCTAATAAAATACTTAACTGGCCTGCTGAACTCACTGCTACATACTATCACTAAGGTAGAGATTTTGATAATCCAATGCTTCTGAGAAGCAGAATTGGATTAAGCTTTTATTTGTCTAGCAAGAATATCTGCAGTTTGTCCAGAACTGATAGAAGTTTCCACTTAGCTGAAGAAGGTGGGTGCTTGTTTTCGTTTAAAAAATGGTTGCAGACTACCAAGCAATCCCAAGCTTGTGGGTATTAGGAAGCCTTACTCCTAGAGAGTAGTGTTTTTATCTCCTGCAGCTTTCCCTGCACCTTCTTCTGAGGTTTCTGGCAAGGGAACTAATAAAGACACAATATTGGACAAGATGAAACACCTGCCTGATCTGATGTTGCAGTTGTTATATTCTAATGTTCTCTAAGTGGATGACTGATGCATTTTTGAATGAGAAAATAATGAGTAATGATAACAAATAATACAATTCCAGTTAATCATGCTAACATTCATGAAACTTTTGAGATGTATGAATATTTTCATGAATAAATCATTGGTCACCCACTTGGAAAAAAAACAAAATTACAGTGGAATGAGCTTACTGCCATTATTCATGAACAAATTTGTGAATCATTTTCAATACATGGCCACTCTGCTTTCTAATTGACTAAATATGATTGATGTGTTTAAAAAGAGACAAGAAAAATCCCTTGAGGTGCTGAAAGAAAATTTCTTAGGAATCTATGAAAATACAAATACATACTGACTGAACTTAAAAACTTGTTGTCTCCATCAACAAATTTTGTTGATTTTAACTTCTCATATGCTGGAATAGATTCTAAAAGTAAAGGGCCTGATCCTCAGAGATTGCTGATCGTTCTGTCTCCAGTGAAATCAAGACAGCTTTACATATTCAGATCACTTGAATATCTTAACCAGAGAAATTACAAAACTAGAGAATTATTTTTAAATTATTGTTTTTATCTTATATTGAATTCCAATACTAATTTACACAATGATTCAATAGAAGATTGATGAAGACCTTTTTCTGTAGTTCCATCTGTCTCTCAAAACAACCAGACAACCAAAAATATGAAAGAACATACGTACCCACAGTTCACTCTGAGGTCTTCTCAGAGGTTGAGGCCCTTGATGCTGTTTCATAAGAGATGCTGTTTTACAGCACTTCTTAACTTTTAGCATTGGGGCCCCTCTTAAAAATCATTATTGCCATCATTCTCAGAGGTCCCCCATACTATTCACACTGCCCAAAATCACATTGCATTTCCCTTTCAGCAGAGACTGACTACTCAGAACTGTTCCATAAACAGTTGTCAAACATTAGAATATTCCAATTAAGACTCTTTCTTACTATGAAAGTCAAATTCTAAGCTAAATTGCACTAGAATAAGTCAGATATGATTAAAGTCAGTGAAGTCACCCTTGATTTGCAAGAATGTAATTAAGATTACAATCTAGCCTATAGAGTCAATAGAGATGCTGGATTGCCAAGACTCAGAAAAGCATCTTGTCACAAGAAAAACAGAGGAAAGGCTTTCAGCAAAGCAACTGGTTGTAAATGATGGTCAGTTTTATTTTATCCTTATCATATTATAAAAAGTGAATACAAGAAGCAAACGCTCTACTGAAATCTCATTGTATATCTAAGCTTCACTGGAAAACATTCTCTAGAATGCGCTTGATGGAAATGAGAAGAAACTCAGTTCACCGCATCCTGTTTTCTTGAGATTTAAAATCACGATATAGGAGAGATGTCTCTTTGAAACCTCTGCTGATATATAACTCTCTCTATGAGGGCCTAGGCTGTGTTAGATATTGGCAGTAGTACAGATTTAAAGATAGGACAGCCCCTCCAAAATGATGTTCAGTTCTGTGTACATTTACACAGAAAGAATCTCAGGGCCGTAACCTCTCACTTCATAGTTCTGAACACTTGTGTTAGGGTAACGAAGGAAGATAGTGGCATAAGTCACCAAGCAACCCTCATCTTGCTTCGTATAGAGATCCAAAGAATGCGACCCCAAGGCACATACACTTGGCATTTAAACGGCGGGATGAGGACAAGCAGGCAGATGACTTTATGCATTTTTGGGGCAGCTCCACTTCAAGAAATGATGTGGAGATCCAGGCAAAGCTGAAAGTTGCCTTTGCCAAAATAATGATAGGTCCAGGAGAAGATGGGTACATGTGTGTGTGTGTGTTGGGGAAGAGGAGGGAGCTAATTGGCTCAGTTACGGTTTTCTTTTGCAGTCCTCAATGCTTGATCCTCAGTGCAGTGTGGTTCTCTGAGTCAGGAATCCAGGCTCAGATTTAAGAGGACTTGAAATACTACCACCCATTTTAAGCTTTTAAGGCTACAAGCATTTGTAGTCTTAAACCCTGTCATTCACATTAGCTGGATTTAAGTCCCTTCAACTTTCCTTAGCCTGATTACTATTCTGCATCCATCCACCCACCAAAGTCTGTAAAAGGTCAGGGCAACATTTTCACAAGTGAATAATCCTCTTCTGTTCCTTCAAATCTCTCAAAATTAGCTGCAAATTGTTGCAAGCTGTGAAGCCCAAAGTCAGAGGAATTTGGGATTTGTGAATAAATGTCCAGATACAGCCTAGAATGCACATCACCAGTGTCTTCCTACCTGCTTTTCTGTAGCTTAACCTGCTTTGCAGGACCTGCAGCTCTAGTACCTGGGTCATGGAACCAGGATCAACTGAATCCTACCTGTCCTGGGATTTAAAAGAGGGAAGAGTTGGCAGGAAGAAGACATTATGTGAGATGAACCTCTCTCATGCTGCCCAATCCTACTCTGCAATTTCTTACCAAATCCCTCATTCCTTATATCTAGTAATGGTCTCCCTTGCCTGCTTCTAACACTAGAAGATATGGATATTTGAGCTGGAAATCCGACTCTCTGTAAAGTCCTACTTTCCCTTAAATTGAACTCAACTTTCAAAGAGGTCTTGATTTTACAGAAGGGGAATCTGCTTCATTATTACTGCTTTTTCTGCATTTCCCATGCTGCATTACTATGGAAACGGGACCAGAAAATAAGTCTTTTGCATGTAGGTCATGATATTAGTGGAGAAGAGGAAGTCTGGGTGAACGGGTGAGTGGGTTACAGGAGAGGAGCAAAGTAATTGCCTGAACCTGTGTCAAAAATAGTGGAGTTTTTCATCACAGATCTCCTCAAAAGACTATGGAATTAGACACCTATTGGACTGAAAGAGCCAAGCATGTGGAGCAAGAGAGACACGAAACATGCACAGAGACTTAGATCAGAGATAAAAACTGAAATGACAGAGGGGAATGGAACTGAATATTCAATAAAGCAAAACAAAATAAAAATAAAAATAAAATCTATGGGATTTTCAGTCCACAAGTATTTTTTTTTTTTCCAGAGGTAGCCTCAGTTTACTCCTTCTTTTGTTCTGATCGTCCTCTCAAATGAGAGCATGGCCCCAGATTTTTACCTAGATGTGCCCAGTTACAGACTTGCAACTGTTTGGGTACAGGATATTCCTTAAGTTCTTATTTTCGGACCGAAGGAGAAAGAGAGAGACATCTCTTTTTATTATTCTTCATTCTCTCTAAAACAACTGAAACTGGACAAAGCCAAGCTTCCTCCCGCTGCAGATGCGGAGCCCCTTCCTTGGGCAGACTGCAATGCAGAATTCATGGGTTGCTTGCGGGCATGAGCCGAGGGCCAGCCCAGCTGGGCAGAAGCTTGACAAGTAGGCAAGCCCGCCGCGTGCCTCCGACACAGAAACAACCAGGGAGAGGAAACCGCACAGTGCAGTCCAGAGGTCCTGCGAAGGGAACGCTCAGCCAAAGTTATAACCGAAAAGAGACCAAAGCAGAGAGGTGGGGGAGCGGGCAGCAAGCATACTCTGGGCAGTATAACATAGTTTATACGCAAGTCACTGAAAGGGGTTGGTGTCATAAACCATACAGTTGAGGGTGGTATATATTTAGACAGGGTATGCAACTACAGGCGACACAATACCATAAAAGCAGACAGCGTGCCTACTTTGGATCTCCTGTAATAACCTTTCTCATTCACAGTCTTTATTATTATTATTATTATTATTATTATTATTATTATTATTATTATTATTATTATTGTTATTGTTATTGTCTCCAAAATACCTGCAAGAGATTACTGTCAAGCAGCGGTTGTCCCTACTCTATTTTCTCTTTCACTTTTTCCCCCCTTTGCACTGGGATGATCTTCCTCCAGGGAAGGTGAAAAAGGGGACTTGCTCACCATGCAAATACCATACTTGACACGTAAGTGGAGAGAAATGCTGTTCTGCCTAGATTTGTGACTGTGCTTACCTTTCTGCTGACATTCCCCTTCTAGAAGAAAGAAAAACCCATCAACAACAAAATAGAGACCTCATCTTCCCTAAAGGAACTTCAGCATACAAAAAGAGCAGGAAAAAAAGAAAAAAAAAAAAGATGGGGGTGGAGGGGACATCCCTTGTCTTTTCCCCAGTGGTGGGGCGTAGGACTCGCCTTAAGGCCCTGGGAAGGAGACACACGACTGGTGATTCCCACGGGGACCATGGGGCTGCTCGGGACCTGGCCAGCCTGCCTGGAGTTGGCACTGGGAAGCCCATGGGAAGCGGGGAGAGGCATAGGAGCAAACTGGGAAGGAAGACGGAAAAGACAAAGGTGTCCCTAGACGGAATACTGGCTTTGCATGAGGAGAAGCAGCTGGGATAGGGACCGCCGGAGCCTCGGGGTTGGCAGGGCACTGAGATGGAGGAGAGCTGCGTGCCTCGAGCCACAGTTTGAGAAGGCATTTTCACCCCCACGGCTCCCGGCTGACCTGTCTCATCAGCTCGCTCCTGCTGCCCACCAAACACTCCATGAGGACCGCATGGCCGGAAGGAAAAGCAGCCAGAGGCTCGGCCAGGACGGACTCGCAGCGCAGCCGGGCCAGGGACACAGACTGCACCGGAGCCTGGCCCAGGGGAGGGCGGCATGACCCAGCTCTCCCCACCTGTCCACTCCGCTCCTTCCAGACCCGGCCCCAAATTGGCAGGGGGAGGTGGGTCGCGGCTGCCCTCACGGCAGCAACGTGGGGCTGCCTCCCCTGCCCCGGGAGTGCAGCGGGACGGTGGCTGGGACAGGGTTGGGGCTGCGGGGTGGGATATGAAGCGCGGGATCCCCTTCCTCCCTCTTTCCCCAAGGTACAACCTGAGACCTGAGGCCACGGAGATCAGCACTGGCCCAAGGTAGATGCATAGCCCCGAGGAGGGATGCTGCGGGGAGAGGGAGTGCCCCAACACAGTGGCAGCATCTCCTCGTGCCCCCTAGCCCCTCAGCGTCCCTGACGGGATCCCCCCTCCCGCCTCCTGCCCACCCCGGCTCTGCCCTCCAGCCCACTGGCCGGAGTGCTCTGAGTGCAAGCTCCGCTCCCCGGGGCCGCCTCGGCTCCTAGCTCCAGGTGACATTCTGCAGGAGTCGTCAACAAACATGTCACACCAGGCTTTACAAAGGGTGCTCCAGGAGGTGTCCCTATGTCGGAATGCAGCAGCAACATATACATACATACATACATACACATATGTATAAAAGCGCCCGTGAACAGCATTTGGAAATTCCGAGGGATTCTCCAAATTAGGTTACTGCATTTCCCTCTCCCCACTGTACTACACTAGCCTAAATTCTAGCTTTAATACCACAACTGTAATTCAAACAGAGGTAGAGACTCTGCTCAGGGCAATCACTTTTCTTTCTCTCGCTGCCATCCTCTGGTGACCTGCACCACCACGGACCCTTTTCGTAAAAGTTTCCCTGCTATTTTTCTGTCCTCCCTATAACAGGAAGTAAAACGTAAGCACGTTTCTTGGAAATTATTTTCTTTGCGGGAGCTCTCCTATCACAGCAGCAGATGAAATCCGAGGCGTGAGGAAGAAGGTGAGGGGAGACAGAGAGAGAGAGAGAGAGAGAAAAGGGAGGGGAAAAAAGGAGAAAAAAAAAGAGGGGGAGAGAAGAAAAGAAAAAGTAAGAGAGGAAATGTAAGAAGAAAAAAAGGAGAGATAGAGAGAAAATGTGAGTAAAACGCGAAGCTTTCCTTCCTACCTGTGATCCGGTTACACGAAGTTGCTCGCCATCCCGCTGCAAGCCGCTGGTCGCGGAGGGCGGCCGCGGAGCGCAGCGCGCTCTGGCAGCCGCGGCACGCGGGCTCAGCGCCCGCCCGCAGCTCCTTTATCTTTCGCTCCCATGTCTTCCACGCGGAGGGAGGGGGCCTGGGGCGGGGGATATGAATACGGATTGTTTGGTGCTGTGATAACCGAAGCGGCTGCGTGTGTGTGTGTGTGTGTGTGTGTGTGTGCGGGGTGGGGAGAATAGCAGTTTGAGAGCTTTAGGCAAGAGGCAGCATCGTCCGGGCTGGTCGAGTGTCTGTCTCGTCCTCTCCCTTTTCTCTCTCTCTCTCTCCCACGCACACGCATATACACACACCCCCTCTGTACCTCTGGCAATAGGGAGTCCCTCAGCTCGGCCACGTTGACCCTTCCAAAAAAAAAAAAACCCCAAACAAACGAACAAACAAACAAAAAACCCTGTAGAGCAACAGGGCTGTCAAACCTGGCTTAACGCTTCAGCCATGACCAGGGGAATTAAAAATAGCTGGAGCTCGCACTCACGAAGGAGCCGGTAATAATTCATACTTCCCCCGGCGCTCCTGAGGAAACGAAGACAATTCACCACCTCCGCAGGGACAGTGGCGAGGGCAGGGAGGCAGGACACCTAGGTGAGCATCTCGAGTGAGCGTCCTTGCAGGGAGTCACGGCTGCGGGTCCCCTTGCCACCAGCCTCCGCGCGTGTGTGAGAGAGCGAGTGGGAGCGCGAAGTGGCTTCGATTAGCTGCAAGGCAGGCAATTTCTGCAGCGAACATTTACAATTTTCTTTCAATATAGCAGGATTAGTTGCTGTTGAAGGCTCTCCTCCAATGAGATCAGCACTGCTCTCTGATTTGGTGGCTTTGCTGAATAGAAATTACTGGTTCTTGTTATCTCTCAACACACTCTTCCCTCTGCCTCATCAGACACTCCCCACTTCCTCATCAAAAGTCTTTATCTACAATTTGCACATCAGAACTGCTATTTCCCCCCCCCCTTTTTTTTTGCTTTCTTTTGTTTTCTTTTTTTTTTTTTTTTTTTTCCTTTTTTTTTTTATCTATCTCTGTCTTTCCCCACAATCCTCTCTTCCTTATTTCTATATTTCTGGGTATTTTTTGCAGTTTCATGATAGCTCTAAGTTCAAGCAACATACAGGAGGAGACAGAAAGACAGAAAGAGAGAAATGCTTTCAGATTATTGCAGTGATCTGAATCTCTGTGCACTGAGGAGAAAGGAAGGAAGGGAGAAAGGAAGGGAGAAAGGGAAGAAGGGAGGAAGGGAGGGAGGAAGGGAGGAAGGGAGGGAGGAAGAGGAAGGAAGGAAGGAAGGAAGGAAGGAAGGAAGGAAGGAAGGAAGGAAGGAAGGAAGGAAGGAAGGAANAGGAAGGAAGGAAGGAAGGAAGGAAGGAAGGAAGGAAGGAAGGAAGGAAGGAAGGAAGGAAGGAAGGAAGGAAGGAAGGAAGGAAGGAAGGAAGGGTGATATTACATTAAATCCAGTTTAGTTTTTTGAACAGATTATTGTGCTGAAATATTCATAGCATGTAGATTCCCCGACATAATAACAAACAAATTAGGGGAAAGCGATACATGTTGCGGACAACAGTTAATTCTCCTTGGGTGTAAAACATCCCCTTTAATTAATAGTCATTATTCTGAGAAGTATTTACTTTGTTTTAGAGAACTTGCCAGTTGCATGGAAATAATCCAGACACAAACATCTTTGGGTTTGCTTTGTGTTTGTCTGCATCTCTCCTGGGCTGGAATTGATTTGCGGTCTCTGGGTGATGCTTTGTGGTCTAAGAGTGATGCTTTGGGCTGGGACTACTGAGACAGGGAGCAGGAAAGGGAAAATGATCTGATCTATCGTGCCAAGAGCAAGAGAAGGCAACTGGAGAGCAATGAGGGGGAGAGGCTGGGCACCACTTGCCTGACCCTGTCCCTTCTCTGCCTCAGTGGGCCGGCCAGTGGAGTCTGTCCCCACCAAATACTCCCCAATGAGTGCCTCAGCCAGGTGAAGTTGGGGACTCCTCTCCAAAAACCTAAGAGCCCTTTTCTTTCCTGTGGGTGCTTCTTGGCCTGGGTTCACCCCAGGCAGGGCAGCTTGTCTGTGCTGCCTGCATACATTCTGCTGCTATGTTGAAGTGTCAGAGGGGGATGTTTGCCCCCAAGGAAGGCTATGTGACTTCAGAAAACACCCTGCTTGGCCCTGTGTGAATATTTCTTCTGCCCAGGTCTGCAGAACTAATTTTTGGGGTGGAGAGTTCTGAGTTTTTGAAGTACTCATGCTTCAGCATACCACAAGCCTGTGATTTTCTATGTGAAAGGACTTTTAGCATCAGATCACTTCAGAAGCATCAGGACAGATGCAGGGGTGACTCCTGCCTCTTGGTTTCTTAGCCCTCTTGCAAGTTTACACCTGGGCTTCACAGAAGACCCATGAGACAGATCTTTGACCTCCTCAGGTTAGGTTTCAAACCTCAAGTCCATTTGGCTCCAGGAGCCAAGAACCAGCTGTGCGCCTACAGAACTGCTTTCCACCCCACGGCAGGGCCAGAGGACACCCAGCCCTGCCCTTGCATGGCCCATCTTTCATGAGACAGAGCCCTAGAGTCTGAACTGGCCTCCCACTGCACCTGCCATGGGCTGTCTCGGAGAGCCTGGCGCTTAAAGTGTTTTAACATTCATTAATCAAGATCATCACCGGCCTAAAAAGCGACAATGCATGCCTCCTCCTCCTCCCGTTCTGTTACTGGTTTTCCCTCTCAGGGACTTTGTGAGTGTTTGATTTGTGTGCCGATTCCCAGAGATTTAACGAGAGTTCAATAATTGCATGCACAAATCCACCCTTCCCAAAGCAAGGAGAAGGGAGGAATGTGTCGGTCTCTCCTCAGAGCAATCTTGGAAGGACCTTGTGCTCTTTGAGGCTGCTTCCCCCCTCTTTGCAGGAGGAGGATAGAGGTCTTTGAGGCGGGGGCGCATGGCGAGGCCCCGCTTTCCAGAGCACGCTGCTGCCCGAGGGCAGCGGGAAGGACGTGGGTAGCGCTCCGGCTCCACTGTCTGCTCCGAGCAGCTCCAACCAGCTGCAGGGGGCCCCCCAATGCCGTGCTGATTAGGCTCGCGCCGCCTCCCGCCTGCAGCGCGCGTCTCCATCCCCAGCCAGCCAGAGCGGGATCCTCCGCAGCACCAGGAGCGCTTCCCCGCAAGGTCCAGCCTGGGGAAGTTCTCCTCTTCCCCTCTCCTTCTCTCCCCACCGTTTCCCCCCACTCCAGCAGTGCCTCAGCTTCCCACGAAAATAAAGACAAAAGCTCCTTGTGGAAAACTGCAGTGGGTGTCATCCCCCTCTCCCATGGGCAGCCTGCCCCTGCACGCTGCCTCACTGCACCGCTGGAGCCCTGCTCCTAATCAAGCCGAGCAAATACATCTCGATGGCACCCGGAGACTCGGTGGTAAGCAGCATCTTTTAAGTTTGACAGAGCATCTGTTATTAGCGGCGCCTCTCTTTAGAGCACTACATGTGTTCGACACACCTCCTAAGGGGACAAGAAACGCTGCTCCTAAGCTTAAAATATTTAAAATGCACCCCCCAACTCCGCTCCCTTGCTCGTGTAGGAGGAGAGGAGATGGTGGAGCCGAGTCATTTACAGTGTGCTAAACAGCTGTAGAGATAAATCCACCCTAAAACCACAGAACAAAGCACTCAGCGCCTTAGCTCGAAGGGAAAAAGAAAAAAAAAGGAAAAGCACATCAGGAAGCGGGTATTTGCTAATGATGAGAGACGCTCCCGGGAAAGGGAAGCAAAGCTAGCAACTTTCAGCAGGATTATTTCCAAAAGAAATCGCCTCCATATCCAGCGATGCCAAGGGATCTCTAGCAAGACTTGGCTGCAAGCCACCTCCCTGGCTTCATCCCCGCGTCTCTCGAGCTCCCTTTCTGCAGGTGGGCGGCCTCTGCCGCCTGGCAGCGCTTGAGCTCCGCGGGGACAAGCTCCTTGCGCCAAGGGTGGGCGAGGGGCGCAGAGGTGAGGAGGAATGTCCCTAGGGGCCATTCCCAAGGGGATCCTTTCCTTGTCTCTCCAGGAACCCGGAGGGCTGCTCTCTGAAGAGGTAGCCCGCCTCACAACTGCCCTGAAGGGTCCTGTAGTGACACCGCAGTACAGCTCCAATCCCTCTGCCCTGACAGAAAGGTCCCCAGGGCCTAGTGGTCCCCTCAAGGATGAGGAAAGCTCTCAGGTTCTCTGAGGCTGCAGGACAGGTCCTCCCCATGTTCCCACAGTGCCCAATCTCTTTCTCATCCCCTCATGTCTACTTCACTCCTTGCACCAGGCTCGAGGAGCTGTGGGAGACAGGTGGACAGGTGGCAAAACTCTTTCACCTGCCTGCAGCAGTGCTTGACCTTCCTGACCAAGTTGAGTGACCAAGAGTGACGTGCAAACCTCCTGCTGCTGGCCCGTTTTCCAGCGCACCCCTCAGGCAGCAGCCCTGACTTGCCCAAGTTTCCCAGGAGAGGGAAAGGAGGATGTTGAGGTGCCTGTTGCACCCAGGCATGTGGGTGCAAGGTGGCTGGGTGCCTTGTGTCTGTTAGTCAGTTATTTTCCCACAATTGAGGGTTTCTTAGGGAGCATCTCCTGCCAGAGTGTCCAGCAGTAGCAGGGATCCTGGGAATCCAGATGCAGGGGATGGGGAGTAAACACAGGGGGAGAGTGAGCACTCCAAAACAAAATGTTTATTCAGGGAACCTGTTTCCTCGGCGGGGGCAGGCACACACTGATTTTAGACCAAGAGGGCAGCAGGGGAGAGATGCTAATGTCTCCATGGAGGAAAGCACACCTGGACAGAAAGTGCGCTTGAGCTCAGTAGCACAGGGGCTGGCTAGTCAGTGTGCAAAGGCAAGGGAAGCAACAGCCCCTGTGTGCTGCTCTGCAGCCTCCCCTGGGACTCCTGCAACACCCATGTCAGGCAGGAGGGCTTTTTTCAGTGTTTCCAGGTGAGGTGTGGGGTCAGCTGAAGGGATAGTGCCCTTTGGGAGAAAAGGGACTTGAAGGGAAAGGGACACAGGGGACACTAGGTCTGCTAAAACTGACAGGGCATCATGAACAAGCAAGTGGTTTGTCTGTTGACAAACCCTAGATATTGCAAATCTCTCCTCTGGTGCATAAGAACAATTAGTTGCTATTTATTAATTGCTGCAAAGACTGCAGGGTTCCAGGTGAGTAGGTATTTAGGTGGACAGATCTGAAGACTGTTTCAGAACAATTTGCAAAATGCGTATTGGCTGAGCAGCAGTTTCACCTTTTGCCCAGTCTTGAAATGACAACTGCTGGAACTGGCGGGCCCTAGTCTAGCATGTGTTCACCCCGATCAGAAATACTCCTTAGTACAGAAGGGTGACTTTCAGGAGAAAGCAAGCAAGAAGGAAGGACACGCAGTGTATGACCTCATTTTATGTGATATGGGAATTACAGAATGTTAACAAGGAGACAAACAGACGTGCAACTGTGGTTATAAAAGGGCTTTAATCTGTCTTTATTTTTTTTTCTCCTCTCTTCTCTTTCTCTCTTCCATTTTTATCTTTTTTTTTCTTCTCTCTCTCTTTTTCTTTTCTTTTTTTTTTCTTTTTGTCCTTTTTTTCTTTGAAAAAGGTCAAGGAAAACTTTACATGGGAAATTGTGCAATGGGCAGGGCCACAGCAGGAGCTGCCCCAGCCTGCAGCACCCTGGAGAGGGGCCAGCCCTGCTGCTGTTTGTGTGTGCCTGCGCGCATGCGCACACGTATGCACAGCATGTATGCGCATACACCTGTTCCTGGCGTGTGCCTTGCAGCTGTTGGGGTAAACGCAAGCCAACATTCAGCTGTGCATCTGGCGCGATGCTTTTTGGTGTCACAGCTGTTATTCTGAAAGCTGCTTCCCTTGGAAGATGACTTTCTGCAGCAAGCTGGAGAGGGCTGCCTTTGCGCATTGAATGTACCTATTAACTGAAGTCTGTGGCTAGAAATGAGGAAGATTTCATTATGTCATTTACAAGTGTCAGGGAGCTTCTAACGTGCCCTGAAGAACATGATAACCTGAAGCTCAGGGCTGTGAATAGCTCCACTCAGTCTGGGCTCTAGGCAGTTTTCACTTGTGCTATTGCAAAAGTGTCAGTGAAACTTTCTTGCAAAAACATCCGAATCACTAGAAACTTACCCAGTTTACTTGCATTATACACAGAGTGCTCTCTGGTCATAGGAAGACTGGTTTTAGACAGCCCGTGTACTTGTATTTTCATTGCAGAAAGACCAAGGAGTGTTTCAGACTCAAGCTGTCCTCAGACTGGCTAGTCCCTTGGTAAATTTCTGTGCAGGTCTCGAGTGTGGTTTGGTGGAGAGTTTCAAAGAAGTTTATGGTTTTGTGGGAAATTTGGGCTTCTTCATAAATATATACTAAGGTATATGTGTTTGTGTATAAATAAGTATATCCATGAAGTAAGCCTCAAAGTTACTTTATGAAGTGGTTCAAGAATGCATCTCCACCAGGCATCAAAGGCTCAGCCTGCTCTTTAAGCACTTCAGGCCCAGGAAAAAAAAGCTCTCCTGGACCCTAAGCCTGTAGGCAGTTTCTCTTTGTAGTTATGGATCTGCCACAAGGCTTGTTCAAAGGCGCTCAGGTACTGATACCACTAGCCTAAGTACATACAGTGAATGGCTGTTTGAAGCCAAAGGCCAACCAAATCCTAGAAAACCCAAAACAGAATTGATAAAATAGGAATTTAAAAACTACTTTTTTTTATTACTTCTGTAGGCAGCTCAGATCTGTCTTAATATAAAATACAAATAGGAAAATGAATGTGTTTTCTTTGAGGTCATGTGGGTTTGAACCCATACCTCCTAGATTCCCAGCAAATATCCATCAATATGATGGATATTTGGTTTGCTTTTGTTTTTTCTTCTTCAGACCGTTTCATTTGTATCTACTGTCACTTATGAAAACAATATCACAAAGAGAAGAAGCTGAAACTCCCTCTCCTGTTCAAAGAGTCCAATTTCATGGTAGTGACACACATATGCATCTGGGATGAGAAATCAGGCTATGAAAAGATTAAGCTTCACTAAAAATCAAGAAAAGACAAAACTAGAAAAAAAAAACAGATAATGATAAGCCTTCCTTTATGGGTCCTGGGTAGCACCTTCCTCAAAAAAGGAAACAATTTATTGTCCAGTGAGCTGTTGATTTGAGTCCCAGTGAAAGTAATCCCACTTGAAATATGTGCTAGAGCAAGCATCACTTACGATGGCCAGGTATAACAGCACATTGTCTAATCCTTTTCCTTTTGTCCAAAGGAAGTGACAGAGGTGACACACATTGATTCTCTGCCAAGTGTCCTGAGCTACCGGACACAAAGATGCTTCTGTAATTAGGAGCAATACTAGGTAACGAGCTCTTCTATGGAAAAAGGCTTATTTGGTCTGGTGAA
Source organism: Eudromia elegans (assembly GCA_003342815.1). Taxonomy (NCBI): domain Eukaryota; kingdom Metazoa; phylum Chordata; class Aves; order Tinamiformes; family Tinamidae; genus Eudromia; species Eudromia elegans. The sequence goes on along the minus strand of PTEX01000047.1, from coordinate 213,670 downwards.
GCTCCATATTGTTGTGACTGTTCTGCTTTCAGTATCTGAACTGGCATGTCTATAGCCATTGCAGTGCATTGCATGGTCAGCTCTTTGAGGGCCAGCTAGGCAATTTCCACATCAGTCTCAACTATACATAGTAGACATGGTCTTAGAAAAAAGTTTCATTTTTCTCCTGTGCTCTATGAATTGAGTTCCTCAAATGTGGAACTGATTCTCACTTCTTTTCCTTCACAACTGGAATTTCTTATGAAGCTTTTAGTGTATTTTAGACTCATGACACTAAGAAACTAAAGAATTCCCAATATGTAGACAGTCTGTCAAGTTTAGCAGCCTTTCCCCAGAAAGCCAGAATTTAGCCAGAATAAGCTTTTTTTTTTTTTTTAATTTATAAAGAGCGAAATAGTATCTCCCATAGTTAAGAGGTAACTCGCTTCCTACAAGATGTCCTTTTTTAATCACAGAGAATTTCAGCTACATAAATTGTTCTGCATAATTTTTGTTGTCTCTTCCACTATTTATTTTAGCATCAGTTATTGTAGCTGCTTAGGGTATTCCTAGTATATCTGGAAATGCTCAGTTATTTAAACCTAAAAAAGTTTTTCAGTCTCAAGGTCATCCTTGACTTTGAAAACTACAGTGTAATTATGTGTTCTACAGTTCAATTAATTTTGTGAAAAATGTGTTTTCCTTTATCGGTTTTGAAGTTGATACCTTTTACTTCAAATTATTACCTCCATCTGCTTTTGTGTCCGAAATGGCAAGAACAATTCCCCATCTACATGTTGGGATTACTCATCAAACCTTTTACTTTACATTCCCATCTCTTATGCCTCTACATTCTAAAGGTAAGAATTCACTTTTTTTTTTAACCCTTTGCTTACTGAAAGTATCTTTTTTATTATTTTCTTTTATTTTATTCCATGCATCATGACAGTTTTTATTCCCTCTCCAATCCCTCTATAATTCCTTACTGTCTTTCTTGTGAAAAGGCTCTTTTATGGTGTGCAGTATTCAAAATGCAGCCATGCCACTTAGACAGATAGTCAGTGTAATGGGCCAATATGATTGTCTAGTAATATTTCATAAATCGGTGTAAACCTCATGCATTATTTGATTAGCTGCATACTGAGCACCTCTTTGCTAATCTGTCTGGAATTATACCAATTATCACTGGTGTCTTTAAATGAAATGCCTCAGAAAATTGTATCAACCTATTTTTTTCCCATTCTCCAACACAGACTGCTTTGTATTTATCAACACACCAAACTTAATTTACTTTGCAGTTTTTCAGCCACCAACTTTGTGGAATGTACCCACATTCCTATTTTTTTTTCTATTGCTTACAGTCCAGCCCAAAAAATCTTCCCAACGCATTTTAATCTTTCAAACTGCTGCTAGAGCCCCTTCAGCAGAACTCATTTGTAAACACTTATACTACTAATCACTGAGGTTGCTAAATTCCAGCTCTTATTCACTCTGGTATTTCACTGCTTTCTTATCTTCTTGCACTTTAAAAAAGAAAAATATTAAATGTAGTGGTCGGACTTCCCCTCCTTCCTATTTCTGGAGCCTGCACTGAAGTTGTACTGACTTATACCAGTTGTATATTTGCAGCTTTTCCACCGGTTTGAGAATCAAGATAAAATTAATAGCAGTTACTGTCACATGCTCCACAACTTACTTCTTCACTCCCAAATACTCTTCCTCCATCCTTCCTTTGTGCAGTTTTTAACTTTACAGACAATATTATCTTTCCATAAGAAAATCCTGTTATTTTTTTTTCCCTTCTTTGTCATTATCATCACAGAAAGAACTTAAKTWWTTTWCKAAKCMTSMWKGAGAATCYCTCATGCCCTTTGTTGGAAACTGATAATTCTTTCCATGGAAAAGGAAAGGGTGAAATATATTTCATGGAAAGGGTGAAATATATTTACAAAGCACGAATGTAAGAAGCCGTTCTTCCTTCCTTCCTTCTGTTGTTTTAAATTATTGTCTGTCAATGTTTTAAGTTTTGAAATGATCATATTAACAACAACAACTAAAATGACAATTCCTCTTGCAGTTTGATCTGCCTGACATGGGCTATCTGGATTCTCTGCTAGCATTTACACACGCCTCTCCTTAGAGTTACCTATTTGCACATTTCTATGCAGTAACCCTTTGTCTGAGTCACTTTGCATGAAGAGGAATGTGTCCCTCGAGGAGATAAGACAATATCTTTGTAGCTCAGTATGATGTTAAATTGATTTTAAGAAGACTTTCTAATATACCTTTCAAATTAGAGGGGAAAAGGTCTTAAATGAAGTTCTGCATTGCTGCAGTGATTATTAAGAACAATGAATCATGTGTGGCCCAGGTCAGTCAGCAAACCAAATCTATTCTGGAGAACTCAGGAACATCTCTTGCAGGTACACCTACGGGACTTTGGTGATCCAGCAAGACTAGAGATCACAACATGCAGTAATGCTACACAGCAGACCTGGATCCCATAGCATCTGATTCCTGGAAGAATTTTTAGGATGAGGAATAGCTATAGTCTTTTTCTTTTTGTATGTTATTTCACCGTTCACGTTACCAATGTTGGCTTCTGCTAGGATGTCAGTGTCTTTTCTCCGACCTTCAGTTTTATCAACGGCATCAAATTACCATATTTTGTACTTTTTTTTTCATTATGATGCATTTTTTCAGACAACCTAGCAACCTCTACCAAGAGCATTTCCATCTTCCATCACTTGTAGGGTCAAATGGAATTTAGTATAAATCCATTAAGATTAAAGTGTGATTTTTCCTCCTGAATTGTGAGACAGACCCTTGTGACACTACTGAAAAACATACTTTTAAGTAAATTCAGTGATATTTAATTATGATCGACCAGGAATATTCTCAAAACAATGATTTTCAGCACTTTTAGAAAATGCCACACTATCATGCAACTCAATATATTATGAAGTCTGCTAATATTCTGCTCTTGATTTGCATCATCAGGGAAAACCCAAACCCAGCCCTCTGCCCTCTGACCTGCTTAGTTCAGTGTGTTATTCCAAATGATTACATCTATTTAATTTTTCATGACTCCTTTTGAAATATTATAGCTAGCATTAAACCTGAATCAGTACACATCAACTGACCCACGGAAAAAGGCTACTTTTGTAAACTGTGAGGGGGATATTTTTTTCCTACTTATTTCCATATGAAGACAAATGCTGGGTCTCTGTACTTTAATGATTTTTTTAACACCTTGAGATATTGCATGACCATTCCCTTTGGGGTCAACAGAGTATCAATTAAAGAAAGCCCCTACTTGAGTGTTCAATGTATAGCCCAAATGTATTTGTTTAAAGGTTGACAGATCCTCGTTTGCTTTCCCACCTAGGGAAGTTTTGTCCTGAAATGGGCCTTATGAATTAAAGAACAAGTTTCAGAGTCAGGATTATAGCTTTAATGAAACATTTAGTTTCAGCTCCAGTTTTCAAAAGGGTGTCTTCAGTTGCAGGAGCACTTATGCTCTAAACATGTGGCCACTTCAGCTGAGCTGCTGAGTGTGGGGTATCTGATGGGATTTTCTGTGCCTGTTGTATAGAGGAGTTATCACTTAAAAACAGGGTTTTGGTATTTCAAGTCAGAAGCACTTACAAAAATAGAGGCTACAGCTTCTCTTAGCTTGGTTTTCAAATCTGCAAAATCACTATAGTGCTTATCTCTCTCAAAAGTGTGTTATAAGACATCACTATATAAAATCTTTTAAGTAGTTGAAGATGCGTGTGTAAAAGTTGCTATAGCACAAAGTATTGAGAAAACACCAACCAAGCACATATCTATTTCAATTAGTGGATGTGTTACTCATTTCTCTTACTCATGTCTCCAATTCAATAAAGTTAAATTTTATATGCTTAAGTACTCATGAATAGATTTATGTTCAAGCACGTATTACACCTCTGCATAGGTGTTTTATTGAATCTGGCCGTCTGTCATGGCACTGTGTTGTAACAATAAGGAAGTGGATAATGAAGTGCGCATTTAAAAAAAAATTATGCATAACAAAATTTATGTGTATTTTCTTCTCTGTGAACTGTGTTTTTTGTATGTATTTTTATTTATTTCTTTTTTTTTTCTAGAGACTTGCATATTGGTGAACATCATAGTCCATGTTATGCTCACATTGTCCTTGATGACAGATATTTTAACTTCTCGCTGCACTTAAGAGGATTTTATCAATAGAACTATTATGTTGGTCCCCCAAGGTACTTGGATCTTGAGGCGATTTAAGGACACAAGATTCACAGAATTTGTTCGGTGAGTAAGCATCTCTATAAATTAAATAACAGGAAATCAGAGGAAAAATGATCCTTGGCTACATATATACCACTAGACACAAGTTTCAGCCTCTGAATGGGTTTATGGGCAAGAAGATTTGGGGCTTTTTGCTGATCATATCAATTTCTATCCATCCCTTTGGTGGCTAGTGCATCTTCAGTGCCCACAGTTATCAGGGACAGAAGGGCTGTAAATGTCTGCCAATATGCTTCAAGATCCATGGGTACAGGTCATCCAGACTTTGCTTAGGAGATCTCAGCTTTTTCAGAGTGAGTATGAGAGACATTGGCTGGATTGACTTTTTTTCTTTTTCTTCTTCTTTTTCTTCTTCTTTTTCTTTTTCTTGAGAGAGAACTTGCTTGCTAAGATTTTAAAATGCCAGTGATATTTGTATAAGGCTTCTGTCATTTGAAAATATATATATACATTTTTTTTTCAGTGTTCTGACAGCTTTGTCAAAATATCAATTTGTAGATCAAAGAAGGCAGCGTTTCAGGAGAAGGAGGGAAGGATAAAGAGTTTTTTCTCCCTAATCAGCAATGACCAGAAAGATTTAGGTCTCTAAAACCTTCTATCGTGAAAACACAAACATATAAATAGGCCCTTCAACAAATTAGAAAAAAAATAATCAATCAATCAAACAAAACAAACAAAAAATGTAGACAATATTCCATTAGATCTGAAAGGCATACTCTGATCATTAAGATTAAGGAGAATAAAAATAAGGAGTGAAGAGCTGAAGATTTGTAATAATAATTGTCATGCTCTCTCAGGCAGATACAAAAGCACTTTAAATGTTTCAGTGTTCCAGACTTTTGCAGGTGAGAAATGAAGCTCAGTGCTAGCACTCTGATTCTGTAGCAGGTAAAGAGATAGAGAAGAGAAGAGATAGGAGATTCCAAATGTGATTTGTGTGATGAGCATATCTACAATATGACTATGGCAGATAAATATTTGTCTTCACTAAGGCATCAAAATACTTCCCCTTGCATGACCCTCTGCATGGCGTAATCAGAGTCATTACCACCAAATGAAAATACATTATCTTTGCATACGGCTGCCAGGATGTGTGCAATTAATGCAGGAGAAAAAAAAAAGATCAAGAACAGTTGCTATTTTGATATAATTTGTTTCCAGGAGAAAGAAAGTACTCATTAGCTTAAGTTAAATGTGAAGTGTGTTTCCCCTCTTTAATCTTGGAGTGATCAGCTAAGTGATGTCTTTGAGATACTTCAGTTCTGAGGTCAAAGAGTAGACAAAGTAAAATGATCCTCTCATCCAAAGGTCCAGTTTCTTTGATGACCATGAATGTGGGATGTTATAGCTGGCCTATTTTCTGTGGCTTGATAATTTATTACCTTTTTGTCTGTTATAAGATTTATTTCTCCCTCTTCCTGCAATGGTGAATTTGTAAGATTTCTATGCTAAGTAGAATTTTTATCTGTGTGTCTTTTATCTGAGCACTCATCACTCGGGATCTGAGGTCCTTCCTGACTTATGTGTTAGGCCTAGGGAAGTTGCTAACAGCACCATTATGATCTAAGACTCCTTCTGCTTCTCTCTCCAAAGGACGGGGCTCCTTTTGCTGTTAGGATAAAGATACTCAGAAGTAAGTTGGTTCAAGCATAGTTTAAAAGCATTATATAAACTAATTTAATATGACTGAGCTAAACCATGGTCAGCTAGTCTTAATGTCTCCACTATTCAGGGAAGGGAAAGCACGTTGCTCCCTGGAGCAACACTTGCTCCTTATTATTATCCATTAGGCCATACAGTCTACCAAAATGGCAGTGGAGAAAATGACATTTGGTTTGGGGACCACAGTCAACAGGCAGATATTCGTCAGTGCTAATGACTGTATTACTTCCTTGGCCTTTCTAGTGTAGTGTGTGCTGCCTTTTATTAATGTTCATTTCTGCTAGAAAACTCGTGCAACCTTTAGGTGGCAACGGCAAGGCAGTTCAGTATCAAAACTCGCCACTACTTGTGCACTGAGCAAGGATATGATTCTTACAGTCATTGCTTGCAGAAGGCTGTAATTCAGGGAGCAACAGCACAGCACAGAGCAGTGATCGCTTGTGGTGCTGAAGCACTCTGCACTTTCCTGTGTGTATCTGGGAGGCAGAGGCAGAACTAGCCACTGCTCTCCAGCAGAGAGAACCTATTTGTGAACATGTCCAAAACCACTCAGACTGTGCTTCCTATTGTATAATTAGTGTTTACCTCACTGAGTTACTTCCACTTTAATAGGCACTATCATTACCACAGCTCCCTCTCATACGTGGTGAAAGACCAGCAAGAGACAATCACCCATTGTTTTTATTAGGATCAGCTCAGCTCCAAGAGAGCTGCATCAAAGTTATTGTTATATTCTCAGCCAGATCTATTTATATATTGTCATATGGATCGCTTTGCTTTTGTTGATATTTTTGTGCTTAAATATTGTGGCCTGTTTTTTACGTTATTATTAATAATAATGTAATCCATGTTACCGTGTGCAATTTTAGGGGAAAATAAAATCACTCCTGTGTAAGAGGGAAAAAATATGCTGAAACTCCTAGGAATTTGTGTTTGTTCCTTTATATTATGGAGGGAGGAAAATCTAATAATTAAATGGGTAGATGATGTTGCCTCAAAGTACACAGCTGGTTTTGGAGAGAACAAAACCACTCCTGAAATCAACAGTCACAGTACATTCTAATCTTATTATAAGTTCATTGTCACAAAAAGCACACAGAGCAGACCTATGTATAGCATCTGTTAAGAAAACAACAACTGTTGACACAGTCACTGCAGCATGGCCATCTCTTGTGTGAGAAATTACTGTATCCTACACTTTGCAGCTGCATTCTTTCTTCCCCTATTTCATTGTTACTTGTCATGCTTCTGTATGTTGTCTAGTGCTTAGTATCTAGATTATAAGCTCCTGGAGCAGTTTTCATTTCTTTCTCATTTATGTATCCTAAAAAAAAATCCTAATGGAACTGCAAATTTAAGGGTACTGAGAACAGATTTGTTCTGATCAGAACAGATTTTGTACCTTAGTATATAGATTTTCAAAGTTATATTTCCTACATTCCTTAGAAAGAGCCAATGAGTCTGCAGGGAACTGTGACCCAATGACTGGAGAAAAAAAAAAAAAGGAATATGAATTTTCAATATCCTAAGGCCAAAGAAGGCCCCTCTGGCAGGAATGTCCATAAGTTAGGGTAGCATGTGCTGATGCAGTATGACATGCAGCAAAAAGAGAAAGAAGCAAATTCCTTTATATTAAGGAGTATAACAGGGCTTTTAAAGTTGGTAGGAGTAGATATTTTATCATGGCTCAAAGTAGATGATGTGCAATAACATCTATATATTTTTCTTTATGGAGTTGATGGGGACATCTTTTGGTACTCAGGACTTGAAGAGAAAGTCTGTTGTCCACTCTGACTCTCCCTGCAGTAAAATTTGAGTTACGTATAGGTGTGTATGATGTTCTAACTGGTTGCAAGATCAACACTTGTTGATTAGTATACCATATAATTATTCTTATATTTAATTATTCCAGAATTAGAAGTCTCAAGAATAAGAGGATATCAGTGACAACAGCAGCTGAGAAATAAGTCAATGATTATAGCACCCTCAGAATGTTCTTTGCCATCTTCTATGAAAGATCTGTGAAAAATACACTGTTTATTGTGACTATTTCAGCACATATCTGAAGAGGAAAAAACATTGCTTGTATTTGTTAATCAGAAGGAGTTCATACTCCTAGATTAAGTATGGCTACTACTAAATGGAAATGAAAAATGAGAATATGAGACTCAATTATTGCTTATATTTGAAATCAGATTTAGATAAATGATTCCAAGCTTATATAAATATGACTTCAAAGGGGCAAATGAATTCATTGACGGAGTTGTGGGTAAAAAAACAATGAAATCTCCCTCTATATGTGTGTGTATGCATGTTTATGTAAATTCATGTGCCTTCAGAGAAAAAAAAAAAAAAAAGAAAAGCAAAAAATAATTGTGTCATGTGAACTAAGGTCTTCTACATTTTTCTATATTTTGTAGTGCTCCTGATTTCAGTAAATATTACTGAGGCCAGACTTGGCCTGAAGCTCTCCTGTGAATTTTATAAGAAATAAAAAATTGCCATGAAAAAGGATTGCAGACATTATGACCTTTAAAGTCAAGGAAAGAAGTAATAGATACACACCTTGTCTGGGACATCTTTGCAGCTGTAAGTGTTGTGTAAGCAGCACGTGCACAATGATGTTAAAGGGAGGGGGTCTTTCAGGAATCAGTTGATCACCCTGATTGAAAATGCCACCTAGTGGTTCTAGATTTTTTTTTTTTTCATACAGTTTTGCTTAAAAAATACTGCTTTATGCTTCAGATTCCATAACAAATTGGAGAAGTGAAGGAGAGGGACTAAAATCTATTTTTAATAAAATTACTTCTTTATCTGTCAGCAGGGTCCTCCCTATTGATCTTATTATCCAATTCAGAAAGCCATAAGGAAGTCCATGTTTATCTACAAGGACGTTCTCCACTCATCAGAACAATTAGTAATCTGAACTGATTTAAAATGCCTATTGCCTACTTCCGTGGGCTGCACAGAAATACAAGAAGCAAAAGAGGAAAAAAACCCAAAACAGTTGTCTATGAATGCCAAAGTACTCCTTGTCCTCATTTGTCCATACTAAAATTTTTCTTTTGTATCTAGTAAGCGTTAGTCTTTGTCTTGCTTCTTAATAAAAACTAAAGGTTACCTCCTCCCACAATGAGTGAAAAATTTGAACTTGGTTTACTGAAGAGGAAAGCAGTTTCCACATCTGAGGTATTGTTTTTACTTCCATTGGTCTCCCTCTGGTAGTACTTAAAATACACCATTAAACAGAGCTTCATGATCTACCGCCTCAATCTTCTGTGTTAGCAGATGTTTTTAAAATGCAGAGGAATAAGCAGTGACCTGCTAAGTGCAGAAGACAGCCTTCATAAATGAAGAAAATACTTCGACAAATACTGCAACCAGTACCACGATCTGCCAGAAGAGTGCTGCTCTCAGTGGCACAACCACTGCAGACTGCTGCTGCAATGGACCAGGCAGGGTACCAAGTCTCCCAGGGAAGAGCTCTAATGGTGAATCAGGAGTAACAGCTTCTTTTGGCCGCCAATGGCTCCAACTAGGATACATTTAAATCTGCACTGCAAAGCCCTTCTTTGGGTGTTTTTACTACTTGAAAAAATAATATCAATAACCATCATTTGAATGATTGAACCTCGTAGTACATCTCAGACCAGTCCAGAAAACTTCAACAACACAGACCAGCGGCGTCTGGCATTGTGAGTATCCTAGGACTTTTCAATGACAAACATGAGAGAGAATTCAGGAGAAACTTCTGGTGCCTCTTCCTGAGGAAGAATTGGCTTAAACTTCGGGGACCTAGAGGAGTCTAGATGCTTTTTAAATAATCTTTGCTTTACCTAATTAGATTGTGACAGCAGAAACTTTCACGTCACCTCCTGAGGAAGCAGCAGGAGGGAATATTAAAAGGAACTGTTGGTTAAAAAGAGTAAAGATGTTATCTACAGCCACCATACCTGCCAGATTATGCATGACAAGAACAGAAACATCTGTGGCTAGGACAGGCTGGAAGCAGCTATACCATAAAATTATCTGGGTATGCCAGAAAATACATCAACACCACAAGAAAACAGAAAGTGTCAAAGTGTTCTTTAAGTAACTCCCAGACTATCCACATCATAGGTAGTAATGGACAATAAAATCACTTAGCTCAAGAAATCTTATAATTTCTTCTAAAATGTTGGAGACTTATCTCTTAAGGAATTAGTTTGATTGGGTCAGCTACTGAATCAGTAGCTGTTCCCAGCATCACTGAGAATACTCCACTGAATTAGGGTAATGCTTTTGAAGTTTGTACTAAAGGGGAGGTCGATTTAAAAAGCTGTGGCTGTGTGTCCTAGGAACATGTTGGGTCAATTTCTTCTGCCTTTCAAAAGAGAATCCAAAAATAAAAGAAGATCAAGTAGTTTGATTGTCCAGAAATGAGTATAAACTTTTGGAACTTGACTTCCCTGCTAATGGCGTTGATTTTCCATAACAGCAGCTCCATTCACTTTAAGGAAATTGCTCTCAGTTTAATGCACACACACATGGAGGAAGAATCATGGCCTAAGTCTGAGACATCTAAAATAAATGCTGAATACTTGCCATACAAAATATTTTAAGCAAATTCAAACAATTTTCCAAAATAAACTTTTCTTAATTGTATCTATTTTTACTACAACTTTCAGGATCATGTTTGCATAACCCAAATATGTCACACGTGTTTATGAAAAATAGCTAATATTTAGGCTTCCACAAGAGAATTTATATTCACCCTTTTGAAAATTTCTTTTTCCAATTTTATTTGAATAAATGTAACAAATATTTGAACACTGAATGAAAGTTCAATTCATCCAAGTATATGGACTAAACAAGACCATATATTTTAGACCATGAATCAAGCACCATAAATAAAGAAGAACAAATGTTCAAAGACTTTGTCAAAATAAAAACTGACAAACTGTTGAAAGTTAAACATAGATTTATACAAAGTCCTCAGATAATATCAAAAGGGATTGTCTCGTGTGGTCATGCTAGGGAAGAGAAAACAAACTTTTCTTGCACTTTCATGTCACTGCTTTCTGTAAGAAAGGAGAAACAGGCTGTATAATGCAGTGTCATCTGCAAGGAAAAAGAATCCTGGCCACATCTAAAATATTCTTAATAACAGGAACAGGAGGGGAGGGATATTATATTCAGAAAGAAGAGAGAGAAACAAGAAAATGACTTGATATTTTCCAATCTGCTAAAAATAAAATACCCCCAAGTTATAGGGGTTTTTTTTTCCCTCTTATTTCCTTCTGTGTCTATGTTTGTTTTTCAGCTAAGCAAAAGATTACCTGATAGCAATAATAAAACAAAATCAAATCTCTAATATCTTTTTTTGTTCGGAGTGTCAAATCCTTGCTCTGATAATGTGAATTGCTCTATTTCTGTACGGTCAGATTCTCATCCATAGTCATGAAAAAAAGCTTTTTTTTTTTTTTTTTTAGTTTTTCAGTGAAGTGTTAGTTTGAGTTCTGTTTCTAAACACAGGAAAAAATAGTTTTCATTTCAACCATCATGAGTTCAATAGTATTCTTGATCTTTCCCTTTACATAGATATAGCTTGAAACATAACAAAAGCAACCTCTCTGTTTATAATTCCATACTGCATTATTTACACCAGGAAGACTTAAAATTTGTACAACCTATTTCAAAATTTAAATGGAATTTGACTCACATTCTCAGGGCAATAAAACTGTGAAGAAAAGTGGTTGAACATACCACAACAACATGCCAAGTTTTTATGCTTTTTTTTCTCTAAGTCCTATTTGCGATTTCTAAAAATTTTTTTCTACAGAAATGTCTTCTTGTAAATCCAGTTATGTTATGAGAAAAGCTGGAAGTATCTATTCTGAAAATAAAATATTGCCATTGGGTCTGTCTAGGAAGAAAACTGCAAATGCCTGTTAGTAACAGTTCTCATCAAATAGTTCCTAGCAGTAAATTTCAGCATATGGCAGCTCCACAGACAGTTGGCTTTATTTACATATTATTTGTTGCTCACAAGTGATGAATAGTAGTTTTAGGCACATGATAAAGTTTCTACTCTCTGAAATAATGAACATTTTATAATTGGGGAATAATGTATAATAAACAGGAAATAAAATAGTGGATATTTTTGTATATAGAAAATATCTTTATTCATGTATTTGGGTGAGTGTTCATGTGATACACAGTTATGACTCAGATATCCATGTGAAAATAACTTTGCATGCGTGAAAGAGAAGCAAACACTACAGAACTGTGGAGCCCTTCACAAATAGGTTGAATAAACCGTATGCCATTTATGCAACCTGCAAATTCTTTCATGATGGGTCTACCTAGACTGAATAAACAGTGTTAAGAGCCTTAGGAAGATCTTCCATTCTCATGCTTTTTGTAACATTGCGTGGGGTTGTTTGAGGCACTCAATACACCTCCAATTTACAAGAAACAGAGGCATCTCTAGGAAAGTGGGATTGCTTTTACCTTTTGTGGGGAACCAGAACATGTTATAACTTAAATCACGTGTAATCAGTGTAAAAGGCTTATCTTTTAGAATATCTTTTAAGAGGCTAGAAGGATATAGTAAAGACTAATGTTGCCCACATATTGCCCGAAATGTTGACCAGATGGGAATGTGCCTGTGGATGTTGCGTTGCAGAAGTTTCCTGCTAAAAGGAGTGTCTCAGGGTTGCTAGCTATTGCACGCAGCCCATGAAGGGCAGAGAGATGATGAGATTGCTAACTTTTAATCATTTCCAATCTCAGTTAAGAATTAAGAAGGAATAATAATTCAAGTAGGAGTGTGAGTCGAAGGACTAAACCAACACATTCCCCAATGTCAAGTAAATTTAGATCTACAGCCAAATGCTCGTTGCTTGGGCTCATTAACTATACTAGTGACCTAGTATAGTGTCTCATTATTAGTATGTCCAGGATAAATAAATACTTTCTAGAGGTGCAAGCATATTCATTGTAAACCTGGGTGTGCTGATAGAAAGACTCTCTCCCAAGAGTTTTAAAGCAAGCTACTAAAACTCTATTTCTAGGGATAATTATTAATATTCCATTACACGTTCCGGGTCCCTGCAGAGCTGTAGCCATATGTCTAACTTGATGAAGCACAGAGATTTTCAATAGAAATATCTAATATGTTACTGACCCCACCAATTTCTATATAGCATAAATGCCAATAGCCATCTAGAAAGTAATATGGTATAAACTGAGCTGTGTTTCTGCAGTTATCTCATACACATCTCATACACATGCACATCAGTGTGATGCGGTAGTTGTTTTTACCTACACTTTGCTTGCCTTTATGTAAAAAAACAAATTATCCTTCCCTTTTTATTAAGGAGATCCAAGCAAGTATTCATGCCATAGGAGGAAGGCATGAAGTATTTGCAGAAAGAATGTCAATGTAATAGATTGCTATTTGGTATGCAAAAGACACATCCAGAATAGCATCATCTTCTAGCAAGTAAATAACAGAACAAGTATTTAAGGGAAAAGAGTCAACAATTAATTGCATGCCACAGAGAGCTCAAGTTACAGGTGTGGGCATAATGGTGTTGAAGGTTGAATTTAGAGAAGTAAACAATTTAATCAGCAAATTATTATTTTTCAAATTAACAAATGAAGCTGTCAGGATTGGCAAAACATAGGAAAAAAACAATAGTTGCTTTTGTTTTGCAGTCTACTCGTTTCTACTAGAAGGGCTTCAAATATATTGCCACAGAATATATTACTACAAATATATTACAATGGAAAGGTTCATTTATTGCTGAGGTGATGCTGGCTATTTAGTGAAGTTTAGAGATCTAAGGAATGATTTCTAAATGTGCAACAGAATGCTAAAATATGTAATAAATACAGAATATAAGAGATAAAGATAAGAGATGGAGTGAAGATGGACACCAAGTCCATTGTTTCTTTTTGTCTTGTTTGCATAAGCATATGTTGCATATGTGAAAGGATCACATTTATGTAAGCCTAAGGAATATCCTCAGGATATTTTCTTTCCAGGAAAGCAAAATGTGAGAGAAGGGAAGTAATTTTCTAATCTTATATTGTACTTACATTGCATAATGGCCCCACTACTTTGTCCGGACTTTCTTCCACCAAAAAAAAATATATATTACCAGTAGCTTATTCTTAGTTTGCTATTTATAGGAAAATGCAACAAATGTGAAAGTGTCAGTTCTGATAAATATCCCATTCTAGATTTATTTTAAAAAGATAGGACTTAAAGTTATAATAATATCTCATTAAAAACTAAATATGACAAAAATATTCAAATTGTTTCATTTCAAAAATTTAAGTTAGTAATGATTTAGAAAAACAGATATGAAAAAAATCTAAAATAAAATGTCTTGCTAGAGTTATTTTCTTTAAATATATTTCTTATTCATTTAGAAAAGAGTTCTTTTTGCTTGTGTAAAATTGAGAGAGAGACTTTAAAGAAAATCTTTCTAAGGAGCGTTTCTGTTTCCTCCAGGAACAAATATCCATGATTTCTGTCAATATGCTTCATATGAAATTTAATCCTAAGTATTAATCAGTAAGAGTTCTGTGAAATCTTAGCAGTTTTTTAATCGTATATTATATATAAGCTTATTCCCTAAGAGTTTTAGGAGTGAATATTCTGTTTTTACCTCATTTAAAGAGCTACTGACAAAAATTGACATAGAAATAACTGTTATTAATAAAAGACCTTGAAAGCACACTACTGAAATGTGAGGTATCCATCAGCAATACTAACAAGCAAATCACTGACTTGTGGTGGTACTTCCTAACAACTTGTTGTTTCTTAACAAATTTGATAAAAGTTTACTAACAAAACTGTTCCTGAAAGAGGCCTTAATGGAAAACACAACCAGTTTCATATTCACATAACATATTCAGGTTACAAATCAAATGAGAGAAGAGAATAAAGCAAATCCTCAGGTACTGTGAATCAATCAAAGTTCATTTAAGTTATCAGAGGTGAACCAGTTAATGGTAACTGATACAAACTTATGTCCACTGTTCTCTCATTAATCATAAAATAGCTAGTGTTTCTTGCTGAAAAATTACTCATAGTAAAAAAAAAAAAGAAAAGAATCACTCTTCTCGTGTCACAGATGGATTTTGGAGGTGTGAAGAGGTTAAGTGATTTGCAAAGGTCACAGAACAGATAAGTGGCAGAGCCAGGAATAGATCTGGTGTGTCATGACTCCTATGCAGTAACCACAAAACCATCTGGCTTGTCAGAATAAATTCACATTTATTTATGTGATGTTCTAAGGGCAAACAAAAATGTCAGCATAGGTTAAATGTCATCTAATAATTTGTCCTCACAGCAGTTCATCCCTAATGAGCCATTGTATAACCCTATTTCTTATTTGTTGCTTTATTACTTCTTTGCATGACTGCTTAAAAAATGTTTTCTGTAGTTTTATTTTTTAAGACAGTGAAAATGTATCATCTTTTTCCTCAAAGGCAAATTCAGAAGGCACATTGCTGATTAGGCTGTTCTTTGGTTGTAAAAACAAGGGCCTTTTCCTGATTTATTCTACTGCTGCTCAAGCAATGTTGAATGCAAATATCAGATCACTTGACCTTTACTGATCTTTCATTCATTAAAGGTATTACCCAACTAGGAGACAAAAACCACCTGATCTTACTGAAGGTAATTCTCCTAGACTGAAACTCAAGTTTTGAAATTCAAGGTCCCTGCTTTTAGTAGCAGTCCAAGACTGCCTGAGAGGACATGCCTCCTGTGCAAAATGGGACAGCTCAGCCAGATGGGGCTCCATCACTGGGTGAAGTTATTGGGTTGTCCCTTATTATCTTGGCTGGGTCTGGATCCTAAGCTTCCTAATACTAGACTTGACTTTTCCCCTCTGTTTTCCTATTTGCTGTCTCCTCTCATGTTGTCTTCCTATAGCAATTAAATGCAACTAGTGGAATTATTTTCTCCACTGTCTAGCTGAGGACCCAACTTTCACAGCTGTATGACTTTTAACCTTCTTTACATGAAAACAATAAATCTGTCAGCATGTTTCACTTAGATATTCTTTTGTGGGCTGTAATTTGGCTTTTTTACATTTTACTCCTACAGTTTCCTCTCTATAAATGTTACCTTGATGAGGATTTTTTTTAACTTCCCTAAGCACCTCAGAAATCTCATTTACGTGCAGAACATAAAAGTGTCCATAAAATAGCACACAATATTAATAGTACAGGAAAGGCAGTACATAAAAATAAGGGAGTAAGAGCTTCAGATGTTGTAACTCAGCTACAGTAACCCAAAGGTACAATGATTGTTCCAGCTGAGGATCTGACTTATAATGGTGGTAATGGTTGGTCTCTAGGCTAAGAAGACCTTGCTCCCTTTTCATTGTGAAACTTAGAGGAAGGCAATGTCTTACTGTTCAGGGAGGGGAGAAAACTGCAGACTCTTTTGATGGGACTAGCCATCATTATATATGCCAATCACACCTTTTCCCAGGAATAATTACCAGAGAGTATGGGAATGTACCTGTAATGATAAAGTGAATTAAACATATAAATAAGTTTCATGCAGGTAATTGCAAGCAAAATGAAAAAAAGAGAGAGAGCGAGCACAAGAGAGTAACAGAAAGGCGAAACAAATACAGAGACTTAAATGAGAATTTGATGAAAAGACTTTGAAGATCTTCTACTCTAATTGACGACTTATATTCATATTCATGCAATTCATGAAGAAGGAATTGGAAGAGAAATGAAAAGAATAAATTTGAGATACGTATTTTAAATTATTCTGACTTCCAGCCTTTGTCATTGCTTTGTAATTATTAGCTGGGTTGTTTGGTTGACCAAAGGAACAAGATTCATGCCCAAGTTTCATCCCTGCCTGGCCTTTTCTCCCATTCTGTAAGAACTTTTGACCATTTATTAAAGGCCCGATGCTGCTCTTTTCTATAAACAAGGTGACTATGCAGTTGTTGACCAAAGCTCTGCAAATGAAACTTTGCCAATTGTTGTTGGCAGGTGACTATTGGGATGTGAAGACACCAGCTCTCCACTTTCCCTCTGCCATGTCCCCTAAAAGTGACTGTCAGGAAGAGGAAAGAGATTTTATTTCCACCTCTTTCCTTTGTGCTTATTTACATAGTCTAACTTGCCAGTTCACTCCCATTAGCTCTATGATGCTGGTATATCTGCAAATTAACAAATCTGTCAGAGATTCCTGCTGCTTGCCTCTTTCCCTATGCCTGCAGTGTGACTTTGCATTTTCATTCTCTAAGGCCGTAAGACCTTGAGAAGTGCTTTGGATTCTTTTACCCATTTTCTTTCGGTAACCTCTCTATCAAAACTTCGTTCTTTTGAGGCAACCAGGCCAGGATAGGTTTCAGACCTTAACAACCACACAGATTTTACAGTGCGAAGTCGTTACTGTTCAGCTAATGCCAGCTGCATGTTCCACACACTGATAAAATATGTTTCCAGGGCACTTGGTTGGCTTCGGCAGTCCAGAGGATAAGAGAACAATAGGGGAGAATGAATCTATTAAGTTTTCTTGGATAGAAATGGAAGTTGCTACAGTCTGCATTCTTCAGGAATGAGTTGAAATAAGAAAGTACATGCATGCGTGGGTGTATGCATATTTGTCTGCATTTTGAGAAGTGATTTCTCCAAGGGGGATACTAAATGGAAGGAAAAAAAAAGAGAGAGAAATGGCTATAGAACAAGTTCAGCTTAACAATTTATCAATAATGCAATGAAACTTTATTTTTTCTATCTCTTTTCTTACAAACTGCATCCCAAAATACTTTGCAAGTTTAAATAATACAAGATTATGAGCGTTATATTGTATAAATTACGAACTGTGGCACAAAGATGCTGCCTGTAGAATATATTAAAAACAGATAAAATGTAATAGCAGAGAAAGTGAAAGAAACTAAGAGGTCCAGGTAGCAGAATAAAGAGGTTATATTTGAAAAGAGATGGAGAGTTGATGAGGCAGAGAGATACTGTAAGGCTGTTCCAAATGGCAAGGCATTATGCAAAGGGATGGAGAGAAAGCTGGTATTAAAGGAATGGAGGGAAAAGGCAGGGGAAAGGAATGCAGGTCTTGAACAGTACTAACAAGGCAGGCATCTCTGAGCCAGAGCCTGAGGTGGATGGGAGGCATGCGGATTCCTCTGCGAACAGAAGGGACGTGATTTGTTGTTTTGGTAAGCACGTACAAGGCGGTGGACAACATTTTGCTTGCTGCCAAGGATTATATTTAAATTAAAGAAGCTTGGAGGTCCACAGGCAACAAAAAAAGCAGTAGCATCATTTGGCCTATCTTCAGGCAAACACAGTGAACTTATTGACTAGGTCCAGATGTTGGGATCAGTCCAAACAGTATTAAGTTCTCCCCAAGTATTAAAGGTCACTCAGCTGGTATGGCTTTTCAAATTCCCTCATTATTCCTAATGTGTGTCTGAGTTACTCTTCCTGGTCACTCTATGGTGATAAATCTAGAGCAAACATATGCTGGATATTTTGTGTTTTAAAATTTCTTCTATATTTCATCAGGAATTTTAAGAAACTATGTGCAAAAAAATATCTGTGCACACTAGACTTGCACACACAAGTATAACTGATAACCTCAAGCAGATGTGTCCAATGCTTGTTTCTGCAGGCATAAAAACAGATGATGTTAAAAGCTCTGCAGGGCCATTTCCTACCTCATGATTTGTAACCTTACTACCGACATCTCCCCAGACCTTTTTCAAACATTGGCTCTTGTGCATTTGTTTTAATCTGTTTCTATCCTCGTGGGGTTACCTCTGAAAACTGAGAAATAATTTAACCCAGGAGCAAAGGGTTATCACATGTTGTATCACAGAAGCTGAGACTGATGCCTCCTGATATTTCATTTTTCCAGAGGCTGTGAAGGGCACACATTTCTGTGTCACCTTCTCTAAATCAGCCATACTTCCAAATTCAATGTCACTTCCATGCAAGAGGACAACTTGAAAGGAATTTAAAAGTGAAATTGTTTACCTAAAAAAATAAGCACATAAATGAAATGGCTTCTTGATCTGGGGGCCAGTCCACAGCTTGCTAGTAATAATCAGCCCTATAAAGTCAACAGGCTTTAAATTAAGCCCTTAAGTTTGATCAAAGGATTAAAATTCTGCCAAGAACTAATATTAATCAAATACTCTTTGAGCTCCCCAAATTTCACACAGCAAAACAAAAGAGAGAAGTAACCAATCAACATTTTTTTTTCCTCCAGAGGTGTCCAGAATCATTCATCTGTTCTTCCTCTCAGAATGATGAACTCTGAGGAATCATGATAAAATATGCGACAAATGCAAGGGAAAAAAGAAGCCAAATTGCAACTGAAAAGCCCCACCCAACATAACATTATTTTCACATATCGTGCATCAAAACGTTCTTTTATTTTGTCAAAGAGCTTATCTTTAATGATACTTCAGCTATAATGGTAAATCAGTAATTTGTTGGGCCAGTTATTTGTCAAGTGATTTTGCTGATAAATGTAGTCATACTCTTATAAAAAATAATTTCCAAAGAGACATTATTCTGTGTATTACTCTCTATCTCCCTTTCTTCCTTCTCCTCCCTCCAACCCATACTGCAAGGAACCATTTTATGGATAATTAGTTTTGTTTCCAGATAACATGCAAAGTCTTACTGAGTAACCTGTAAAGTAATGAAGACAGTAGTAATAACACATATGGTGTCATTTTCGACTAATGAAGAGGATACCAGTATAATAGTTTAGAACATTTTTTGTTATACTTTTTAAGTTGGTAAAGGTAGGGCAGGCATCTTATGCGGGACTCCTGCATGTGCAGGGAGATGTTTCAGGTAATGTACAGATGCAAATATATCTGCCAGGCATGTGTCAGGAAATGTTTGTCTTGAAAAACTATAATTACAATCAAACTGCTTTTCTTTTAAACGACTAGAATGTATATCTCAGGACACACATCTTTTGTAAATACACATCTCACTTTCATAAACACGCTGCTCGTAAGAAATACCTACACACAAAAATGACAACTAGTCCCAATTCTCGTATTTACGGGTCACATTCAGGCACCCATCAGCCTTGCTAAGCTTTCTAGGTGCTGCTTAATTTTGATTTTGAAAGACAGAAGAAAAAAATGTGAGACATTAAATTGCTTAAGAAGGATATTTGGCCACCATCTCTGAGACGATAGCTCAACAATATATCTGGTCATTGTAATCTTCTGATAACTAATGCCAATACCAGTTGGAACAACATCTTAAATTACATTTTTCTTGAAAGAAATAAGTCACAATCTTCAAAAAAGAGGGTTATAATGATTCTCCTGGGCAACTTCATATTGTTCCCACAGACCAGCTGACCTGTGTTCCTGCTGTTGCTCTGAAAAGTCTTTAAGCATTGTCCTATGTGGTAAACATAATGCTCTGAGCCTTTGGACAGCTGTTCCCCACTAATTGATGGAATTAGAGCTATTAATGTACAAACCTAGGTCACTGCCATCTAGTTTGAGGATATAGGGCATTGCTTTGACCTGTCTTTTTTAGACTGATCAGATGATGTTTAAAGAAAGGATCCTCTTTCCTTGTGAATATTTTACAGATAGCCAAGCAAAAGCTAATACGTCTTAAAGTCCGCTTAGACTCTTACAGTAGGATATAAACAAAACCAAATAATGTCAGTGGTATTTCTTATGCACTATTAATTTCTCTAGAAGTACGAATTAAATATCTTGAGATCAACCTTCTTAGAACTACTTCCAGAAATGGAGACAGAGCATGAATGCTGAAAAAGTGGAAGGAAACTGCTGCTAAATAGAACAGTTCTGTGCCCTAGAAAAGGATTCAGGTGACATATAAAGAGTTGTATAAATCATAATATTTATTTTCATAACATTGATCATGATATCTCCATCTGAATGTGTGTATCTTATATAGTTAATGCAACTGATATGATACCTAAAGCACTTTGGAAGGTATTGTCCAAAATCTCTATAATAAAAAGTGAATGTTATCACAAACTGTTTTAGGAAAAAAAAGTTACAGACTGAATATAAAAACATAAATTACTTGGCAGGTATTTGTAACATTTTCCATCAAGTTCTTCAAGCATATTTACTCAAGCAATTGGTTTATTTGCAAGGATGTTGCCAGAAATGTGTGTGTCAAAAATATTCAGGAGAAGTTACACAATATATCTGAGCAGAAGAAATCATTTGCTGCTACCAAAAAATGACAGTTTTATGCCATCATTTTATGCCCACATTTTTTTGGCTCTGTTCTCCACTGATCATCTTGTGCCAGTTTTGGCACTTTCTGTACCCCTCTATGAGCTGCCTTAAGTCCCTTTTTTTTTCTGTTTTTTTTTTTGTTTTGTTTTGTTTTGGGGTTTTTTTTTGTTTTGTTTTGTTTTGTTATTGTTGTTGTTGTTTGTTTTGTTTTGTTTTGTTTTAAGCTATCAGATGAACAAACACCTTGAACCTGGAGAATTTTTGAGGCATTAATAAGTTGAAACCGATCAGTAAACGGTCCAATAGTCATGCAGAGGAAAGCTGTAACTACATATTTAAAAGCACAGAGAGGGTCAGAGAAATAACTGTTTTCACTTTTGACATATGTTAAATTTTAATTCTGCACATGCCATATGAAAAATAAGAAGTGGCCTTGGAGGTCACTGCCATTTTGAAAGCTCTTTGCAGAAACAGGAAGAAATGCTGTCAGAAGACATGGTAATCTTTTTGGATCCAGCTTGCAGTGATGATCTTGTGAATGCCTATCGGACCTATGCCTAAATTTAATTCTGTTCTGTCTGCATCATTCAAAACCATATCAACTTGAAAGTAAACACTGGGAATAAAGACTAACTTGCAGAAATATGGAAAAAGTACCGCAGTGTCACTTCTAGTCTCTACAGGAGCACGTTGGCTCAGAAGTGACACATTTTTGACTAAAGAATAGAACATCTATACATCCATGGCAGGCACATTATAAACATCAAACCAAATTTAGTTTAACTGACTCCATGTCACCACTCCTGCTTCAACTGTGATGAACCTAGATAACTGAATCATTTTCAGCATCAGGAACTCATGATGTCTCTGGGTCACTGCAAGCCTATGAAAAGTGAGTTTTGAAGAGGTAAAAAGAATTTTGGCTCCAATCCTGCATTCATATCCATTAAAAGCAAATAGACAAGTTTAAACATTCAAATGAAGATAGGAAAGGAGTCCAAACAAAAGCAGGAGCATCAACAGCTTCCCACAACCCTTTATAGCTCTCTAGAATTATTACATCCTATTTACTTCCACTTCTCCAGCACTTTTATTGTGTTCTGCCACAGGAAAAAAAAATACCTCTTTAATTACCCTTTCACATTTTGTGCCAGTCAGGCCCTGTGTCCTGGATTGAAATCAATGTTAATAGCTTTTGAGACTCCGGTGTAGTTATATTTTTTAATTGATGTCTCTTCTTCCTCCTGCTGACCCAATTCTCATTTTCATTATATTCAAAAGCACATTGATGATGCACTCAGATCTGATCAATTATTTTAGCTCCTTTCTGCAATAACTAAATTTAATAGTGCTTTGGTGGTGCAATTTAATTACTAGCACAAACATTTGAAATTTGTGAACAACAGCTGAGCTTCAGTGATAGAAAGCAAGTGGTCTCATGGCTGTTAGGATCCAAGTGACAAGCAAACGAAGACAATGAAGGTTACTGGGTGGACTCATTACTACAGTTTTGCTATTTGAAATTCTTCCTTATCCGCCAACTGTAATCTCTATTCCATCTGGTGTGCCTATACTCATCATGGCTTTCTTCTATATGACTATTTATAATTATGGAAAAGGCACATACTTAAGAAATTACTAGACTAAGAAAGAGAGAAAAGTTGCTTAGAAAGACAGTAAAATGATTCAGGATGTTGAAGGATATGAAGGATATGTACATCGAGAACAGATGAGTAGGGATTTCTCTATAAGCAAATGATAAAACAAGCACGTCAAGGAACATTGTAATTAAATAAGCTTGAACTTCTACTGTACTGTAGTTTATAGTTGGATTTTCTAATTTTCTCCTGTGTGCCACACAGAGTGGAGCCTGTGTTGCTGTCTCTCCCTTTATTAGAGCATCTTTTCTATACCTCCATCATCTATAGAAGCCTGGTAACAATTGCATGCCTTTGTAGTCTCAGTTTCTTTACTAGGTTTGGATGAAATGAATAAATTCAACAATTAGTAGATGGGGAATAGAAGCAAAAGGAGATTTCTGGAAACATATAGACCTACACAAAGCATGACTGGAAGCAGGGGCTTGTCTCCTTAGGTCTAAAATCTTAATCAGCAATAAGGAAGGAGTTTGGGTAGATAATATGAGAATAAATTCTTGGGGTATTGCTCCTCTTTCTCTTCTCCCCCAAAACAGCAAACTGAGATAGACAGTTGAAGGGAGGTATATATGCTATTTTACATAGATATATATGTATATATTACTGTGAATAAATAGTATTCCCAACAAACAGTTACTGAACTTGTGGTCCTCATTGTTTCTGGAGAAAGACAAGGAAATCCACAGCTCAAAGGAAAATAAGAGACATTTAGAACAATGAAAACATTTTTTTTTCAGATGTCAAGCTACAATCTTTCCTGTGGTTTTGCCTTCTATATGCTCTTGACTAAGTGGGTTGCTCCTATGTTAGTACTACCTGATGTGGTAAGTACTCCTTCATGTAAAGATGGAGGAAAAGTACTTTTTCAATAGCTTCTCCTCCATGAGTGTTGTAGCTTCCTATAGTTGTGCATGTAGCTAAGGGCCCACCTGCCCTGGGGCTTTTCGCTGCGCCATGCAAGGGAGTAAGTTGTTCAAGGCAAGTAACTGATCTGTTGTGATGCCACTTGTACCTCCATACCCAAGACTTGCTGAACATTTATAGTCCTCCAGCTGATTTTCCCTGGATAGCTGTGCAATGAATCACTTCCCCCAAGCACAGAAATATCCAAATGTAAATCCTGTAGGAGTCTTACAAAACCACTTGCCATAAACACCAGGCAGAGAAGCAGGAACACTTAGTCCCTCAGGGGGTTCTCATGAGCTTTGCTGCCTACTCCAATAGGAACATAGTCCACCAGAGGAGAAAAGAAAATCACTAAAAGACATATTATTACTCCACTGCATGCTTAAAGAACTCATCATTGTTACTGTTATGATCACATATAGGTAATCTAGCTATGGCTTACCACTCATTTTCATTATTATTGAAACAGGAGGGAAAAAAATCAACCTATTCTGAGCTCCAAGAAGTTTTGCAGTTGCTTCAAGAGACATAAGTGAGTATAGACAGACGGAGAGGCACAAAGAAACCCTGGGATGGCACTGTCAGCATGTATATGTATATTGTATGTATATTGTTTAGACTCAATATACCAGATGCATCCTCTTTTTGGCTGTTGTATGTTTAGTGTCTGATGGAGGATCATGGGAGACATCCATGAGTGATTATTCAAGACTGATTAAAGAAAAAGTCCACACTTCACAAGCCCATTAAAACTGGCTACATCATTGCAAGCTGGGGAGAGCAAGAGCCTAATCAGTCTTACTCTTTTTTTCCTCTTGGAAATCAGATGCCCACTAGCTCTATTCTGAGACAAATCAAGGACTCAATGTAGTCATCAAGTGATGTCTACTAGATACTAGTAGATAGAATGATGATCAGAAAAAAAAAAATGATCTTCTTAAAATGAAATTTGCAGACCTGTATGAAAGTCTTGCCACAAATTCTGTGCATTAAGGAAAAAAAAAAGGTTGTTTGTAGCTGCTTGTATACTGTTCAGCATTGCTGTTGGATAGGAAATGTCCTTGCTTGAGGAGATCTTATACATCAAATTCATGTTGCAAGCCAGTGAAGATGAAGAGGTAATCAAAAGTGCTAATGGTCACAGTAAAAAGTGATAAATCTGGACAAAAGTGGTTGTGGGCAATAAATCCAGCATCCTGCTGGGCCTGGCACAAAGCCACCTGGGACAGGCTGTTTGCCAGCAATTTTGAAGGTTAGCATAAAATGAAGCATCCGCTAAGTTAATAACAGTCTTATAATGAATATAATCTTTTATTAGAGCATGAGTACTATGACCAATGCAAAATTAGCCTGCAGCAGTGCATGAACACGTGTGTTCAGAGGGAGATCTGGTGAGAGGCAAACAGGATGAATAATGCACCTGCAGGCTATTACTTTCCCTCCCTTTGGCTTTTCCAGGCCTTGTTCAGCAGCTATACTCTCAGAAGACTGCTTAGGTCTCAATCTGTGGTGTCTCATGATAAGGTTAGTGGCATGGGGTTGGATTTGGCCTTACTAATATCAGGTATTGGGACAGATTCAGGAGGTTTTTATGATAAAGGCAATGTGGATATCAGTGGTACAAAATCAGCATGTATGTGAGTCTAGGCTAAAGATAGTAATGGGCTTCTAATACTGAAATAAGGTTGAGAAATTACGGAAGTTGTCACCTTCATTTTGCAGTATGGAGAATTCTCTCCTAACCACCAGTGGTTTAAGGGAGGGAGAACGTCCTGCCAACATGAGTGTCCACCAGACAAAGAACAGGTGCTCTTGAGGGTCACTGGATCCCTGCTCCTCAAGGAAGTTTCTCTTAAGCTTAGTGGCTGGCGTGCTCTGACTGGCTGAATGATCACAGTAGGGTTGTACAGAGTGATTAAGGGAGATAAATTGTTTTTACTGCCCATTCCTCCCATAATCCAGAAACTTACTGTGAATGCTATGTTTTGTGAGTACACTATATCCCTAATGACAACTCAAGGAGGAAGGGTGATGAGGAGAGATGTGTGAAAGTAGAAACAAGGCCTGATGTTGGGCCCATGATGAATTCTTATCTCTTTTTTGTTTTGTATAGAAAAGGCTTAGAAATGTGATTACTTTTCATGCTCAGACTTGATCCAGAAATAGACCATGCTATTTTCTGTATTTTTAGAGTTGTCTCGTGAAGTGCATACCAGTTAAGACCAGACTGTCTTCCACTTCTAGGTCAGGGACATGACGGATCCCTAGAGAAATGCAGCAAGCTATGGGGAAGATTGGCCCAGCTAACTGAAATGCTCATCTATGCTCTCTGGTTCTGCTGTTCAGCAATAGGTCTCACTAGGAAAAAGCCAGCTCTCAGGTTTTGTGCTACATAACCCTTGCAGCAGACCAGGGTCTCCATACTTAACTGTAATGGCTATTGTGACATTGAGCCCAACTTTGTGGATAGTGCAGGTCTGACATGCTGTTCTTGTGATGAAGTCTTCATCTACACAGGTGCGTGAGAAGTCTCACGGTCCTCCTCTCTAAATATATCCTTCTGTCCCTTTTTCTGCTTGGTGCTCATGGGCAACATCTTAGAGATTTGCTTAAATGCTCCATACTCAGGATAGCAATGGCTTCCTACCCCCAAGTGGGAGGAGTTAGAATGTAGAATTCTTTCTGTTTGTGTTTGTTTTTTCCCTTAAATCATAATGATTGTTTGGAGAGAGCTGGGCAACAGCTTCCTCACACAGGAAGCTCCTTTGAGAAGGTTTAATGTTTTCATCTCGTCCATGTGATGTTATAGTTTGGTTTTCCTAGATTCAGAGTCTACCATGCTACCAGCTAACATGCTACCAATAGGTTAAGGGTCATGTTAATATAAATGAGAAAACTATGCTATGTGTTTGCTAGGATTTGTTAAGAGAGGTTAGGCAGGAGGAGGCAGAAATGCTGATTCACTGTAAAACAGTTCCACGTATCACAGCCCTGTGGTGCATGGATTTGCTACCTGGAATAATCTCCTCCCATTAACAGCTTTCCGGGATTGAGCAGCAAATTCTGTGCAGAGTGAATCCTGCTACGGCTGTACCACTATGTTTCCCTATGACTGCATGTACTCATCATATCCTGGAGGGCATTGTCACGGGAGTGTGACTGATCAGAGCAGTTGGGTTTATGCTTCTGGGAATAGCTGAGATAAGACAGTGCTGGCACAATGACCAAGGCCTATCTTTCTCTTGTCCATTTCACGTATTGTCAGATAAGGTATGCTTTCCCACAATGTTTCAGGAAATGAAAGGCAATTAAGAAGGACTTTCAGGCAAACAGTGAAAGAGGAGTATGTTGGAACACAATATGAGAAAGCTAAGCTGTCTCTGCTGTCACTGAATATGTGTTCATTTGAGTGTAGCCCCTGGAAATCCTCCCAAAAGATACATCCTCCAGCCTTTTATTCTCTCTCTCTCTTTTTTTTTTTTTTTTTTAACTCCCAGCCTGCTTTAAAGGAGAAGATCAAGAAAATGTATTCTTAGATCTCGAAATTCTCAGAAATTCCTTAATTTCCTCTTGATTTTCTTCATCTCATGAGTCTCAGTCTTCATGTTTCTATTTTTCTATCTTTTAAGCTACAAAATATAGTATACAAACAGGATTCTTGAGGGCCTATTTCAAGCATTAGAGATACAAAAGCTTCCCTGTGGCAAAGGTTTCAGAGTCACTGGAAATCATTACTCTAGTGACAGATCTGTCAATTCACGGAGTGATTTATAGGTAAATAACAATTATAAACATATCTCTGGCAGCTTTATTTTGCCCCTACTCAGCTGTAGAAGCATAAACCATCACATTAGTGGAAATACAATAATATAAATGAAAAAGATCTGGGATTTCCAGGGTAGGAATATTGGACATCTATCCTATCATCAAAGACTGGCAAAGATCATTTAATTTAAACATTATTTCTAAGAGTGGGTTAAAGCCCTTTGCATAAGTTAGAATGCCTTGTTAGCATTTTGATACCATGGCTCAGAAGGTAAATGTCTGGAATGGCCAGGAAAAAAATACTCAAATGGCTCCACATTTTCACCTGGGTTTTGCATCAGAGTAAGAGGCATATTGATCTACAGGCTTCTGAGAATACAACAAGTGAAATTAATGGAGAAAAGTAGAGAGTTTTAGTGATACATTTTAAATGGTGCTCATCTGCAACATCAAGAAGAGAGCGTGGGAAAGAATACCAATTAGCAGATCAAAGAATATGTTTCAGAGGATTTGTTCCCATCAGTAACCATGCTAGCCATGGACTCTGTGTTCGCATCCCCCACCAACTCTCTTACTGCTTTTAATTTTTCTTTTTTACTACCTCTGTCTGAGTAGCAGCTGGAGATCTTTCCAACCTTTGCCTCTTGCCTTGGAGAAGCATACTAAGGGCAAGGGAAATGACAGTAGTTCAGGCACGTCAAATAGCTGAGCTAGCTGCACTTTCTCAGCCCTGCCACACATTGAGCTCTCTGCCAGTGGGAGGAGGAAGGGAACAGCATCAGAACTAGAAAGCCTTTGAGATGAAGGATTAAACAGTCCTCCTTGGAACTACTGTTTAGGATTGCCAAAGGCAGACAAATGTGGCTACAATATTTTTGTATTAGTTAAGCTTTTCTTTGAAGAATGGATTAGACAATTATACTTGTGTTTGTGTTATCATCATGTGAGAAGGTTCTGGGCTCTAGGTGTGACTCCGTAGCAACCAAGTCTTGGCTTGGTTCTGAGAAAAACTAAGTCTAGTTTGTTGGAGGGAGGAAATTTCCAACATTTGTTTGTCAATATATTTGGGGATAACTGACTTCTTGTTTGTTTTCCTCCACCACTCACATACATGGATTCTTCCAATAGAAAAAGCATTTAGAGGGCTCATTTAGACATCAAAAGGAGTAATCCCACTTGGAAAACAGTTTTTCTTGAAACAATTCATAGCAGAATCTTGTTAAATAAGTAAGTTATTTAATGCTCCTCCGCAGCCCTTTCTTCTTACAGGACAGGTTTCTTGTTTTTAATATCACCAGTTGGAGCTAGGATGGCTGCTCCAGGAGCCTCATTAGCATTCACTTTAGCAGTAGACAATAGGATTTTGCAGCTGCCCTCTCTCTTCAGTGTTTACCAAGACAGATGTAGGAGCTGCTATCAGAATGCTAATAGAGCATAAAACTGCCACATCCAACAATCTGAAAGGGAACTTTTGAGGCCTATGATGTTTCTTTTAAGTCTTCATGTTTCAAAACTGTCATCACTAGGCTTTACTGTGACTGTAATTGTGTATTTGCTTTGTTCAGCATGGCATTTCTGTACTTGCATTCATTTTACCCAGTCCCTCTGTATATAGCACTGTTCAGCATTCTGTTCTTTTAATTTGGTTAGACAAGTTGCTTAGAATCACTTGCCTGGAATATGGAGAGATCTGACTCCATGTGCAAGAGATTTGCCAGGAATAAAGCATAAGAAATAATTTATATAGTGACAGTTCTGCATTAAAAATCATGAGTGAGACTAATCAAATATTTTATAATGAACCTCCCTCCTCTCACCCTTACAGGAAAATAATTGTTTATTTGGAAAATAAAATATCCTTGGCAGGGAATAATCTGTTTTGGATGAACTTTCTCCATAAAATATATACAGATCTCAGGAATATTTCAGATTAGTCTAAATTCAGGTTCAAGCTTTGGCTCAGCTAGTTGTGGAGAATAGAGTCTACCAATCTTCTCTATTTCAAGAGTGTATTCTAGCTGCTGGGGCATAAATACAAGGGTTCTGACAAAAAAAAAAAGGCTATCTGAACTATGGGAGAAGTAGTAAGAGTGATGGGCCTGGAGGGGAGAATGTTCAGAGTGCTTGCAAAGGCTGGAGAACATGGGTTCCAGTCTTCTTGGTACTGTGAAATAGGACTCCTTGGGGTGTCTTATTCTCTGCTTTTTTATTACTGTTATTATTATTTTTTTTATTTCTCCTCCTAAAAAAAGCAAGATTCAAACAGCTTTTACATTCTTAGTTTTGCCCCAGGAAAGAGCAATAAAGAAGTTTTTTTTTTTATTTTTTTTCATTGAGAAGAAATAATTTCCTGCTGTTCCTATCATTTTCTATCATTTTCTACATGATAGCAATCAGACTCACATGATCCCAGATGAAAGAATAAATTAAAGGACTGTTTTCTTCTACTTCGGCTTACCAGCTGTGTTGTTAAACCAGAGGTACTCTCACAGGACATAAACCTAAAGTTTAAATTTACTGGGGAAGGAACTCCCTTTTGTCTTATCTATATACACAAAGCATTGTACAGGGAGACCCGCATCTGTGACTGAAGCCTGAAGGCAGTATCCCAACAGACAGAAGAAATACGTTTTAAATAAGGGAAAGAAATGCTTCAGTTAAAGAGAAACTGTCTTAAATGCGGAATGCAGGAGCAGATATTCTGTGTATCTATTACATAAATGCAAGTGTGAAGATAAGGAACACTACTTTCAGTATTCTTTCTTACAAGATTTAATAATTGAAAAAATGCCTTTAAGATTTCATAGAATAAAGCTATAGAACACTTTTATGTGAATGAGAAAAAAAAAAGAAAAATGAGGTTCAACAAGAAGAGCTTCATGGAGATGGATTTGAGAATCCTGGCTGACAAGAAGTTAACCATGAGTCATTAATATGCTCCTGTGGACAAGAAGGTCACTGGGATCCTGCCCTGCATCAGGAAGGGCATTGGCAGCAGGGCGAGGGAGGGGATCCTGCCCCTCTACGCAGCCCTGGTGAGGCCGCACTGGAGTATTGGGTGCAGTTCTGGGCTCTCCAGGACAAGAGGGACGTGGAGCTTCTAGAGAGGGTCCAGCATAGAGCAACGAAGGTGATTAAGGGACTGGAACATCTATCATATGAGCAGAGACTAAGCAAGCTGGGCCTATTTAGCCTGCAGAAGACTAAGAGGGGATCTGATCAATATGTGTAAGTACCTGTGGGGAGATTGCGGGGAGGATGGGGCCAAACTCTTCTCAGAGTTTGTAATAGGCCAGTGGTAGGACAAGGGGTAATATGTACAAGCTGAAACACAGGAAATTCCATCTCCATGTGAGGAAGAACTTCTTCGCTGTGAGGGTGACAGAGCCCTGGCACAGGCTGCCCAGAGAGGTTGTGGAGTCTCCTTCTCTGGAGATCTTCCAAACCCGCCTGGACATCACCCTGTGCCATGTGCTCTGGGTGTCCCTGCTGGAGCAGGGGGGTTAGGCTAGATGATCTCTAGAGGTCTCTTATAACCTTAACCATTCTGTAATTCGGTGATTCTATGAAAAATGAGAAAAGCTTAAAGTTTATTCTCCTGGGAATAATGGGAAGGTTCACATTCCTATCCACACCTGTTCTAACAGATGAGTTTCAGAAACTGAAAGTGCAGCACAATTTCTGCGGTTTCTTCATGAGAAGCAGCCACAGTGAGACATGCACAAGAATATGACGTATTCTCAGTGAACTCTCTTGGTGAGAGCATATCTCACCATTGTGGCCTCTCAATGCCCAGCAGTGAATTCTCCAGCAGTATTTTTAGCATTTAGTTCCAGTATATCAATTTTTCACTTTTCTATTCACTTTTTCTTATTTTTCAGTGATTTTTTCTTCATACTAATTATTCGGTCATTAGATGGTAAACATATTTGAGACAGATTTCTTCAGAGATGGACGCTTCAGAAAATGTTAGAAGATAGAGATTAACAATTTTATTTGCTAATAGCAAAGCCAAAGTACTTAACCCGGTATATATTGGAAGAATCTTCATGTAAGTAATTGGTTATATAATAAAAATGAGGAAAGGGAATAATTAGTTAAGTAGGGCAAACATTAAGTTCATCTTGATGTAAACTTTCCCAGGACACTCATCTTTGTGTTACTGGACAACCTTCTAATATTACAGCTGCTACTGAGAGGAAAACAGTGACATTTCACCTGCACTATGCTCTATATGATTTCAGAAAAAAACTTGTGAATACTCAGAACTCAGTGAATACTCAGAACCAGCATTCAGTTCTGAAAAAAAAAAAAAAGTGTTAAAACTCATATTTATCAAAATCCATAGCTCCTATCTGAGTAGATAAGACTCATCCTCTGAAATGTTTTTGAAAGACCTTTTGGCTACACTTGTATAGTTTAACATGCCAATTAAAACTTATTGAATTGAACTGAATTGAAGAATGGTTCGTTGGTTGGAAGCCAGATCCTAGTGTGCCGGTGTCCACTTCAAATAAAACGTAAAATACTTTGGCGTCATATCGTGTTTTTCTTGTATGGGTACAATCTGCCAAGAGCAGCCAGCTTACCCCTTAAGGAATTTATTTCAGTCACAGGGACATTAAAGTGAAAGCAAACAAAAAGCAATTCCCTTCCAACTTTGAAGATATTACTTGTTTCAAGGTGATATTACTTGTTTCAAGGTGATATAACCCAAATTCCTCTAAAATCGATGTGGGACTTTCTATTGCTTTCAGTGTAGTTTACTGCATCCATTGCTATATGTAGGCCTTCTAAACAGAAACACACCACAGGCTAGGCACATTTTCTAGAGAGCTAATCACTTTTATATCCAGATACACATGATGAGCAGGTCCCTAGACATGGCTGCTTCCAATAAGTTCTGACAAACTCGTACCCATATAGTGGCAAAATTCCCCATACAGATGTGATCTGGTCTGCACACCTGGACAAATATAACATTTGGCATAGATGAAGAGCTAACAGAGTTATTGCTGTGTATATGGAACTTTATAAATAAACAGCACATTTTACTATTTGCTGCAATTGCCTGCTATTTATAATACTTCTAAATTCAGTTTAGAGAGAAAGAGTGTGAGCCTTTTTAGGAGGAATTTTCTCTGAGAAATCCCCGCAACAGTGAAGAAAAAAGAAAAAAAAAGCTTCTATAAAGACCCCAGGTTATGATCTCTAACCTGTTTTATAATTCCAAGTGATTTAAAAATTAACTAAGGCAGTGTGAAAGAACAAATAAAAGTTTTAATTGATGTTTCAATTGTAAAAAATGAACTCAAAAATAAGATGTTAGAATGGGTTGTACAGATTTAAAACAAAAAGAAGGAATTTGAAAGAACTTTATCTGGCTGCTGCCAAATTTCCAAGGCAAGAACAGATTTTTTTTTTAAGTTAGTGCCATCTGGGAAGTGTTATGTAGGGACTTTTGAGCACTAATAATACTTCTGGCAATACATACCTGGGAGTTACAATGGTTAGCATCAAATTCACCTACCACTAAGTCATCTACAAGTGGCCCTGCTTGAACCACATTCATTTCCCTTTATTCCTCATTCACCCTGATACAGTGGCATCGCCTTAACAAGTATATTTAACAGTTTTGCTGATGTGAGCACAAAATTTGAATCAAAGGGGAAATTTATATAAAAAAGTGCCATTTCCAGCATCCCTAACCATAGCAAGGCTGTAGTGACCTAATAAAAAGATCATACTTAGGATCATGTCTATGAAAAGTGCTAGAAACAGCCTCACTATGACTGTGTTGACAACCTTAAGTCCCTTTCTCTCTGACTGTTCCAGTTCCCACACTGGTGTTTTGTGTTTAAGATATCATTGTAAACTGAGGTTCTTTTTATTCAAAATAAAAAATAATACGTAGCAACCTTGTTGTGTTTACTAAGCCATGTTCAAGGGTGTCATACCTACTGGTATACAAAAAACGTTTTGTAGAAGGTTGTACTCATTTGCTATAGGCAGTGTGTCAGTCTTCTAATTTGATTTCCAGTAGCCAGTGAGAGGAAATCAACCACTGGAGGCAGAGCCAAAGAATAAACTTTATTAAAAGTGCCTGGGGAGAGAGTGCAGGGAAGCAGGGCTGGAGCTTGACTGTACTATTTAATATGACTCTCTTTTAATGATTACTGATGACTCTCTGCTTAGCGTTCCTAAGGACTTCTGTTCTTATTTGCTGATTTTTATTTTTAAAGCAAAACTTACTTGCTTTTAAAAGTCTTAAGTCTTACCAATTTTTACATAGCTATAGGTGACTTTTCAGATACCTGCTAACAAGAAATAATTTAAACCTGTGATTTCTATAGTTTTGAGCAGTTACTCAACAGCTTATACAGCAGGGCCTGAGTCCCATGGAGGATGCAAGATACTATGGCAGCCTTAGGGAATAGCAAAATTAAACCAAGGAAAAGCGGCCTGTAATCACCAAAAGATGCGCATAGCTTGTACTAGACTTGAAATAGTCTTAGGCCTGCCTGTCCAAAGACATTACTTTTACGTGTTATATCTAGCAAAATTCCCTTGGAGGGACTGTCACGGGAATCCCAGGGCAGGGCAGAGGTTGCTGAGGTTTGGGTTTAGGTTTTTCAGCAATGGAAGTAAGAGATATCTTAATTGCAGTAAAAGCTACAATGTAAATATAGCCCATGATGAACCAGAGAGGCTCAGGGCATGGCTACAGGTATTTATTTTTATAAGCAACATGAAAAAAAAATTAAAAGAAAAAGGAAAGCACATTTTCTTGTTTTATAGGTGGACAAAAATGAATAAGGTACAGAAAAGCCTGGAAATCTACCTAAAATAAAAAATGAATTTTCTCAAATTAAATCTGTGTTGCATTTCAAGCCCAAAGGTAGGCAGCATGCTTGTTCATGCACCTTTTTACATCCACGCTGGGGTCCCCAGAAGATAGTCAGAAGCTGAGTACAGCATAAGGCCCGAACAGGGAGGGTTCATCATCCCAGAGGCAACCCAGTGAAAAGAAAGCAAGTATGCAACATACAGGACAGAAGAGGAAAAAGTCAAGCCTTTCTTGTAGGGTGTTGAACTGGTGAGGTTATCAAAATATACAACATTTTGCATAGATTCATCATTTGCATTTTGACAGAAAAAAAATAATTACACTGTTTCATTGAATAAGGCAAGTAATAAAAACCAATTTCATTGGCTCTTTTCAGTATGTTCTCTGGGGCTAACTAGGGGAAGAATTGTGTGTAGGTGGGATATAACAGCCACAGAAGACATTTAAGTACCTACCATACTGTTCTTTTAACTGGTGTCTTAACTGCCTATTTTACTTGCTAGACTTAACAAGGAGAAAGTTTCCCCTGGCTAAGTGGTACATTAGCTGATCAGAAATTCCCAAACACATTTGTGGCTTGGAGAGGTGAAGAGAAAGATTTCTCCGTTCCCATCACTTGCAGACAAGATGAGGTTGTGGATAGGGTCATCTTTTTATTATACACCTCACTGCTGTAGTGCCCAGAAGACAGTTGGCCTTGAGGTCCTTCCCAGGTCAAGAAAAGTAAAGACAGGAGAGACTACTCTGGGAAAGCTTCTAGTAGGAAAGATGGAGTGAAAGAAATAGGAATAAAAAGACAAATATGAACTGTCTTTTTACTAACAAGAAGAGCAGGAAATGAGGCTGAAGGTTATGAGTTTGTGGGTACTCCTATTATTTTAATGGATTGGAGTCTATACAGACTGCACTAATACTTCAAAGAAATGGGGAAACACTTTTAGATTTCATTTTCTTAATGGCTGATAGATTGAGTTCCAGACACAGCTGGACAGTGGTCAATAAACTTTCATTCTATCGCCGCGACAGTAGCATCGAGCCATTTGTAGATGGCACCAGACAGCTGACACAAAGTCAGATCTCAGAAACTGCAGGGAAGTGTACGAATTAGCACCGTGGTGGGAAGCACAGCTAGGAGTGAACACAACAGAGAAAATTATAACTGGTAAAAAGAAAATGTGTCACGCTGGTGAGCAGGTGATTTTAAATAGCTAGAATCTGTTTAAATGCAAGGCCTCTTCCCTGTTAGCTAAATGATTTCAACGAGTACATTTTTCTTCCCGCTACTCACAGAAGCAGGTCACATAGTTAAAGCACAATAAAATCAACAGTATCCTAGTCCTCACAAACTCCTTCATCACTGACATGTCTCTCTTCTGGTGTATCAGAGTAGCAATAACACCATTAAGCCAAGCATGCAAATGACTTTCTTCACCTGTCATTTCCTGTCAGCCATAGTCATATGCCTGTTCACCTTACGAATTTGAAGAAGGTTAATGAGACAATTATTTAGGACATGCTTTAACTTTAGCTATTTAGTTATTAATGTCAAGTTTTTCACATTATACTAGCCATATGCAGTTATTCCATGTGTAAACCATATCAGACTTGCCCTTGCTCACCAGTCCTCATAAAAATTGTAGGTTCAAAGCTACAAATTTTCACATGTGAACAATGTATTCTATAGTATTATCCTTCTATAGTATTATCCTGAAGCATAAACTGTTATTAAAATGTTATTAAAAATAACTGTTATTAAATAAAAAAATACAAATGATTGTATTGAAATGCAAAACCAAAAGTAACTTATTTACCATATAAAGATATTCACTGCATTCTACGACATTTCATCCATACCAGTATATTAGGCACTATAACAAGCTAAGGAGTTCATCAGTGTGTTAAATTAGGGTGAAAGAAAATTATGTGCAGAAAAGACACTTTTGAAACTGGGGAGGGAAGAAACATGTCTAATGAGAGTTTGTTTCTATTTCACAGGTTTCTAAAGGTAGCACCAGATGGAGACTGAGATCCTAAGTGCATATTATGGGAATATCAAAGAAAACAACACCTTAAGCTGTTCCCTTGTCTCTTTGACACATCTGCACTAATAACTAATAACTAAGAAGTTGTTCATCTGCTTATGTGCAAGCCGGATCAGGAAACTGGTTGAATTAAAAATAACTCCCTTTTTTAAAAAAGAAAAAATATTCATTTAGAGACTTCTATTTAATGAAAAAGAAATTGTTGCCAGGTCCACTTCAAACTAGCAGGTGTTATGCCAGTTCAAGTATTGTCTTTCCTCCCACAGATGACGTAAGAGCAGAAAACTAGCTTCAACTCCATGTCAGTGTTTAGGTTATTTTAACAAAAACGTGACTGCATACTCTCACCCAGTCCAAATTCATGCTGCAGCCTGATCCCAGTCCCTTCTTACTGACCAGAACCATGGCTTAAACGCACAATTTAGGAATGCATGAAAACGCGAGAGGGTAGTAAGAGGCGGCATGGAGATTTTACTTCTCAATACTTCACAAATCACAGAATAAGACTGAATTTGTTAGTGACAAGCAAACTGTGCTTAGGTGATGGATCATTTAGATTTGTGAAGTCCTCTCTGTCTGGTTCTCAACAAGAAAGCTGGTTCCCATCAGAAAGGGTAAGCACTTGGATACTTCAGACAATGTGCAATGCAGTGATTCATTATGTAGGAAAGTCACTGCAGGCTGGAGGCTGCATGGAGCTTTTTAGTGTTAATGAACTTCCCTTTAAGCAAGGATTTCACCTTGGAAAGCCCGAAACTGAGAAATAAAAATGCATTAAGAAAAGAAAAAGGAGCTGAGTTTCTGGATGTTTTTTCCAGCCCTATTCTTGTCATTCCTGTTAATCAACAAACAGCAGCAACAAACTTTTCTCTGAAATTCTAGTGGAGATGTTTGTATTTATATTATTGACAGATGAGAAGAGACAGGCCAGCTCCAAACCATGTGTATACTCCTTGCCTGTCTGTAATACTTGGCAAAGAGAGCTCTGTCAAAGACAGGTGCTGTACTGAAGTGCACAAAGGCTCTTTTTGTTTGTATGTACAAACTCTAATTTCATTGGTGCCAAGTTCAATAGGACAAATGCAGAATTCAGAGGTTTTAATTATGCTCCCGTGTTTGAGAAGCAGGTTTTATAAGGTCACATATTCTGGAATATGTGGCAGAGTCTGAGAAGATGCCGAAAAGGCATCTGACTCTCTTGATTACTCACTGGAGATAGGCTGAGTGGCAACTGTTACAATCCTCTTTGCCCTACCATGGATGTAATCAAAGTGCCTGATCCTTCATATCAAAAATATTTACATTTCATAAGCAGCAAGCAGATTCTTGCTGATTTGCATGTTGCCTGCCTGAAGCATGGGTCTTGGGACAAGTGCAGAAGCGGTTTGTATCTGTAGCGACAGCAGCACTTTCATGTTGCTTTGTGTAATACTTTTTATGCATCCCACTTACCTTAATGGCTTCAAAACCTCCAAGTCAGTATCTGGCAGGGAGTCAGAGGTGCATCAGACTTTGTTCAAGCTCAGGTTGTATCCTCTTCATGCTTCACTTGAACTTTCCTTCCTCTCATCCCATGTGTTTTACCAGCTACAAAAAAAGCATCAATAATCCTATATGTCTCACATTTGAAAGGATCAGATGGCAGATGCTGCTGGAAAAAAAAAATATTTTAAAGTATTTTTCAGTCATCTCTGAAGGAAGACTAGGACCACTCTAATTGAAGAAGCAGAAGTGGACAAAAATTCTCTGAAATATCTGAAGAAATAGTGTGATAAAACTTCTAAGCTCTGAAGAATTATTTTTCTCCACAGTTTCTTTAAGGAATGTGAAGAAAATTTCATATTGCCAGCAAAATGAAAACCTTCCTTAAGGTTTAAGGAAGGTTAAAAAAAAAAAACTTTCTAAGCCTAAAAGGAACCAAAGAAAACTCACAGAAAATAAGGGCTTGCCATTTTTCAGCCTGAGAATTTATGAGGAGGATATATAGGTGGGCTGCAATGTTTGATACTCTTATAAATCCTTGGCTGATCAGAGGAGGATGATTTTGTCCTGCATCCCCTTTTTTTTTTTTTTTTTTTTTTTTGTAATTTAAGGCAAGATCTTTGATTTGGAAATACTGAGGCTACACCCAACATAAAACAAAAACAAACAAAAAAGAACACAAACCCATCTTCTACCAAAGACCAATTACCCAGACTAATAGTGTAGTGTAATTGCTGACATTTTCTGAATGTATCAGTTAGAATCAATCCGAATAGCTTGGTAACAGCCCCTTTCACTTTTCCCAAACAAGAAGAAGGTACAACTTTCCAGATAAACTCAACAAAAAATAAAATACAGGCAGCTAATTCCTGCATTCCCTCTAGCTTTATTTGACCAAGCTGAGAGCTGAAGGTGAGAGCAAGTAAGGGCTTCAAGTTTTAGCCCAGTGTATTTTGTTTTCTGCTGCATCATTTTGCTTTTGGACTCAGCAAGAGCACAATTGCCTATTGATTAGTAGATATCCACTATAGAGGATTCAATAGATACTTTTGCATATGTTGAGTCCTAAATGCAGTAACCTGAGGTAAGAGAAAAGGAATTAACTCTGCCTTTCCTTGCACAGTCTTTCAAAATTTTCTCAAAAGAAAATACGTCCTTGCACACTAAACTAGTTTGAGCTTTAGCAGTGAAAATAAAAGTGCATGTTAAAATTATCAACAATGTTAAATAAACAACATTGCTTAGCGAAATCAATTGTTATCAGGCATCTTTTGTGCTAAAGAACATTTGGAAAAGTACCCTTTCAGTTTTAAAATATTTCCAACTCATATAGGCAAGCAATGAAAAAATGTGGATTAAAGAAGTCTCCTTATCACCATTTAAAAACAGTGGACTGACGTGAGGAAATAGGAGGCAACCTGCTTTAGCTTTTAGGGAAAATAAACAGAAAAGATGACAGAGAAATTTTCATCTTTTAAATTAATTTTCATCAACCTTATTTTCCGTAATATTTTTTTTATTTTTCATTACTAAGCATTTTTCAAATAGCTTGTATGAATAACCCTTGATCAAAAATCAGTTCATGAAAAAATCCAAAAATATTCAAGAATGAAGTACTGCTCATGTCATGGTCAAAAGAACAACATTTCCTTCAAAGTTAACTATTTAAGCTCAAATTTCATATTACCACAGTCTATTTTTGGATGTGTGTAAAACTACATGTGACTGTTGTTTGAAATGCTACCATAATCTCAATTCTATGTTACAGAAACACAAAGCTATGTAGGCTTTAATAACATCTTCTCCAAGAAAGCGGGGCAGATCTTAAGCAAGCTTCTCCCATTTCTGTGTAATCTTTTTTTAAAAAAAAAATTATTTTTCTTTGTTTCAGGATTTTTTTCATGCAAAGAAATGATTCTTTACATTTTATTCGAATGTAGCAATACCATTAGTCATTTTCTCTTCATAAAGGTGAAATACAAATCCTGGAATATCTAAATGGGAAAAGAAACTAGTGATCACATTCCTATACTCTTCCCCTATAGGCTTCATAGGTTCTTCAGTTAAAAATAGCATAAGGCTTAATGATGGTGATGAAGTGATGAGCAGCCTCTGGAACACCATGGGCACCCGTGGGAAGTATGGTAAAAACTGTTGGTTTGACTTGGGGAAATAGTGTGAAGTGTATACACGTGTATACACCTTTAAAAAAAAAAAGACAAAATACCAGATAGCATAGGAAGAGGGCATGAGATGGGAAATAAGTGATGGAAAAAAGGAAAAGGATAAGTAGGTGAGAGAAGAGGGAAGGAAATCAAAACTCACCCTGTTGGATGAGAGAGAATAGAGAGATCAAGCTGATGGAGCAATGTGCATTTTTACAAGATCACATTAAAAAAAAAAAGTATCTGAAGTATCTGACGTGTTCATGCACCCACTTTAGGCGCATATTCTCTCTTTTTCTCTCTTTTTTTTTAGGCACTCCAGAAACTCTGTTTATAAGGTGTAGGCCGAGTCCATAATTAGTTTGAAACTTGTCTTGCCACTTTTTGACATCAGGGAGAGACCATACCTTCCTTATTGCTGAGCTCATCTCTAGAGACAGGCTGTCTAGGACCCCATCTGTCTCTGCCATTCTCATGGCTGTGCATCAGCAGAGCGGATCCCTGAGGGTAGGCTCTAGAGCACATGGGAGTTTTTCAGCAAGAGAAGTGCTGCTGGCTCAGTATAGCTCACCGCATCTTATTTTTCATCGTTACTATTTATACATCTGCTGGGTCTTCAAAGCAGCTTGTATTGTACCTCTTTTTCATTGCATGCCAGCACTTAATAATTCTTGACCAGAGGGATTTTACAGACAGAGCTGGAAACCCATGACAAACTGCTCTTTCAGCATGGTGAGAATTAGAGAGTAGCTCTCCCCCTTTGCTGATTTGCAGGAAGATGTTAGTTTCGATAATGAGAACACGGAAAAAACACACTGCTCTATGGGGAGACTAGTAGTCAGGGCTAGTGAGAGGATAATCAAAAACTAATCACTTTCAATTAGTGCAGAATCTCGTGTAGTTATATTTCTTTCTTTCCACAGCACTGGCCTCTTGGAGCTAAACATATGGATATTTGTCTCTCTTATAGAGGAGAAGATGTTTATAGAACAGCAAGCATATTATTGTCAATTTGTTCTTGGAGATAGATGCTTAATTTTAATACTTCACCATATCTACAGGCCTCATTAGTGCTCAATGCAAAAAAAAAAAAAAAAGTTAACAGCTTCCTGGCTTGTCCATGTCTATTGCTTATAGAAATTAAGGCATTAGGAGAGCAGTTTCCATGAGTCTAAAATGGAACTGTGGCCTTTGCATGGAGCAAAAGTAGCTATAAATAGCTATAATTGTCTAACAATACTTTAAGCCTGCTGAAAGGTCTTGTTCATCATATTTCATTTTTGTATATCACAGGTGTATTTTTTCTTTCTATGATTTTATTTTCAGGATTTTAAATATCACGAGCTCATCCCTCAAAAGTGGTTCTAAGGAAGGATCCTTCTAAGGAAGGATTTTGCAGCCTCAGAACGAGCTTTGATCTACAAAGATTTCATGAACCCATCACCCTTCTCATTTATTTCCATACATTTTTTGAGAAATAGTCTACATTCAGAGTCTATGACCTTCAGTCATTCTCAATAATGCCCAACTTTAACTAAAATGAAGACAGACAACTGCAACCACTGTAGAAAACCAGGGATCCATCAACAAATCCTCACCTTGATTGTTTCCCCCAAAATAAAAACACAGTCGGCTCAAGTCTTTAAATGTTTGCTGAGCAAAACTGACAAAAACTTCAAGTGTATGATGGTGTTCTCAACTTGTAAACTTACCAGCCCCTGCAACCTGCAATGACATCTCTGTGTGTGCTAAGGGAAGAACAAAGTAAAGGGGAGAAAAAGGTTCTGTTGAGAGTTACAGGCACAGAGACTTTGTCAATTTGTAGAACATCGTCTGGGAATTACAGTCCCTCTACTGGGCTGCTGAACTCCAGCCTGAGTGCTTCCTTGCAAGGTGTGACAAGAATGCAAAGAGAGCAAATATTTCAGTCGGTGAAACTGGAGATCACAACAAACATTAGGAAGACTGAAACGATTACAGTGACCTGACTCCACAGGAAAGAGACAGGAAGAGAGGATTGCATTGCACATTATGCAGAAAAAAAATCAGTTGTGAAAAACACTGGGAGCTGGAAACAGAAGGAGATAAGGTACATTTCTGTACTCAGAATTGCTGATATATTTGGGCTTTTGTTCAGATTGTGTAGTTCCCTGCTCAGATTCAGTATTCATTATCAGAAAGATGTTTCAGTGCATCAACTGATTACACCTTCACTAATAAATATACAGATTCAGTAAACAGTCCATACTGAGCAAAAAAAAAAAAAAAAAAAGGAAGAGAAGGATTAAATCAACCAGCTTTATTACTGATCTGTGAAAAATTTCAGTGTCTTCTAGACAACAGAAAGCTTCAAATCTGGAAGAAATTTCTCTTCTTTGAGGTATTATTAGCTTCAATTTATAGTTAAAGTCACAAGGGTGCCTAACTGGTATCTACTTGTCTGTTGTTCCAGATGGCTTCTGTGGAAGAAAAAGACTTTCAGTGCATCAGTTTTTGATAGGAAATTATAAGTGTGTATCACCTGTGATCATTTTGAATAGCCACAACTTACAAACATCTCGTTTTTAGAGAAACAATCATTTTCTGACTTCAAGGCCTCACTTAGACCTTCCCATTTTCCACTTGAATAGTCTAACAAATACTGATGGTTAAGGCCTGGCCACTGCAGTAGATCAGTAGCTCACACACATAATATAAAAAAATAAGTAATTTTCCTTCTGCAAAGGCTCATTAGAAGAAATTAAGGCAGTGTATTGTTATCTTAGTAACCTAGGGAATATACACAGTCATATCTGTTGTAGTTACCTTGACTTCTTCACCCTCACATTCAACAATTAGCTTTGAAAATGAGCAGTGTTTATGAATTTGGATACTTCTCCTCAAGATTTATTTGTCAAATAAAATATAGACAAAATGAGAGTTGTAATCTAAAAAAAAAATTTTGTCTGGTCTTTAGACTGCTGTTACTGTTTTACCTATGTACTTCTCACAAATAGATAAGAAAAAAAGAATAATTGTTACCATGAATAAAGGACAGTACAGAATACCATGTAATTCCAGTGCTCATGAGATCTTATTTTGATGCTTGAACTTCATCTTAACCTAATCTTAGTTTATTCGTGCTTTGAGACATGCCTCTCTTCTTTAATCATTCCATAGACATAAAGAAGCCATTTCAGAGGCAGTTCTTAAGGCTCTTGTGAAGGTGTCATGTTTACCACTCGAATGACTACAGCCCTAGGCCTTCAGCCTCACACTCTCTGCTTTAAGTGGTGATGTATGAATGCTGAAATACTCATTTAGCAATATAATGATGCACTGCAAAGCTCCTTTTTATTTTTTTTCTGCCCTCATCTAACCTACTACTGTGGATTGACATTTATATGCCTCTAAGATGTTATTATAACAAGGGTGAAATTTTACTAATGGGGTGAACTGGAAGATCACTTAAGAGATAGAAGAAAATATGCAGAAAAGCACAGAAAGAGAAACTGAGGGGGTAATGAGGTAGAAAAGTAATAAGGCAATGACAATCAGCTTGATGAAAAAGCAGAACAGAGATTCATGCACAAGTCACGCTTAGAAAACTGGAAGGGAAGATGAAACAGTCTAATATGATGCTGAAATCAGAAAGAAGCAGTAACAGAGGGTAGAGAGATTATGTTATAGCCTAAGAGGGATTATCAAAAGATTAAAAATTGCCATTTTGAAGATAGACTTCAAGATAGAAGGACAGAAGGCTCTCATTTTCCCAGGGTTTCAAAATATGGATCCCCCCAACACCAAGACCTTTCTGCTTTTCACAAGTTGCAGCAATGATTCACATAACTTTCTTGTGCCTTCTCCAGTCTTTCAAAGAAAAAACCTTTCTAGAGCTGAGGAGTGAAAATTACCTGCAGAGACCAAACCTACAAAGCCTTATGAGTCCTCCCTTTCTCTGTCACTGGACAACTGGGCGACGAGTAACCTCATGAAGTTCAACAAGGGCAAGTGCAGGCTGCTGCACCTGGGGAGGAATAACCCCAGACACACCTGCAGGCTGGGGACCGACCTCCTGGAGAGCAGCCCCGCAGAGAGGGACCTGGGCGTCATGGTGGACGACAAGTTGACCATGAGGCAGCAGTGTGCCCTTGTGGCCAAGAAGGCCAATGGGATCCTGGGGTGCATTAAGAAGAGCGTCTCCAGCAGGTCGAGGGAGGTGATTCTGCCCCTCTATCAGCCCTGGTGAGGCCGCACCTCGAGTCCTGTGTGCAGTTCTGGGCTCCCCAGTGCAGGAGGGACGTGGAGCTGCTTTAGAGAGTCCAGTGCAGGGCTACAAAGATGATTAGGGGCCTGGAACATCTGCCCTATGAGCAAAGGCTGAGAGAGCTGGGCCTCTTCAGCCTGGAGAAGAGAAGACTGAGAGGGGACCTGATCAATGTATATAAATATCTCAAGACAGGGAGTGAGGAGGATGGGGCTGGCCTCTTCTCAGGGGTGGCCAGCGATAGAACTAGAGGAACCGGCCACAAACTGAAGCTCCAAAAGTTCCACAGGGACTTGCGAAGGAATTTCTTAACAGTGAGGTTGACAGAGCCCTGGACCAGGTTGCCCAGAGAGGTGGTGGAGTCTCCTTCTCTGGAGATCTTCAAAATCCGCCTGGACATCACCTTGTGCCACATGCTCTAGGAGACCCTGCGTGTGCAGGG
The DNA here is from genome assembly GCA_003342815.1 of Eudromia elegans. NCBI lineage: Eukaryota > Metazoa > Chordata > Aves > Tinamiformes > Tinamidae > Eudromia > Eudromia elegans. Next base: position 168,923 of record PTEX01000047.1, on the reverse strand, counting down.
GGGTTGGACTAGATGACCTCTGGAGGTCCCTTCCAACCTTAAGTATTCTATGATTCTATGATTCTCTTTTATACCCAGCACCTGTGCCCAGTTTGGTTAGTGACCCCAAACTGGGTGTGTTCCAAGCACCTCGTCTTTTCTTTAACAAGTGTCTATATTTTTTGGAGTTGAAATAAATGGAAAAAAATGTGGTTTGGGAGATTTTCTCTAAGTACTGCCTGCTATAGGGATTAGGAGAAACACATAGAAGAAACTGGTGAAAAATATGTAGGAGATTATTTTAGTGACAACTGAAGAGGGATGTCCTTTTTGAATATTGCCCTGAAACCATTAGCTAAATTTATGACATTTATCTAAAAGATAAATTTGATTTATTTCATTGATTTATGACATTTATCTAAAAGAAAAGTTAGAGACAAATCCCAAGATCTTAGTCAAGATGGCAATGAAGTAGGTGTTGGTACTACCTCTTAAGTATGAAAACCTTCAATAAGAAGGAGCTCATTGTCACCCTTGTATCTTTCCTGGACTTGGACCCATTCAAGGTGATAGGCGAGTCCACACAGACACTACTTTAGCCTTTTCTAAAATGACCCTGATTTTTCCTCAAAATAATTCATCCACAGAGACAGATGGAAAACTCTTCAAGGTTCTTTCAGACAGAAGCATCTTGAAATCAGTAACTGTATCCATCCCTGAAGTGCTTCCTTTTTCTCCTACTGTTATCATATTTAATGGAGGGGCCACTTGACATCTCTGTACTTCACATATCTCCATACAGATATACACATACACATATCTGCAGACCAGAGTCAAATTAGGAGTTCTCATCTGCCAACTAAAAGTACATTTCAAGTTTCTTACCTAAGTTGCTATTATTCACCTCAAAGTGAACTTGTTTCAAAATCTGTATTTCTCAGGGAAAAAAAAAAAATGAGGGGGGATTTTAAAAGAGGAATTTAAGATATAAATTACTTCGGAATATTTTTTTCTGTTGTGGTATTCTGAGTATTGAGTTTAAGTAGTCACAGAGAACACTGTGTTCAAGATTCTGGAGGAGAGAATTTCTGCTCTTATCAGACATATTTGCAATATAGTTGCAGTAAAAGACTCCTATTTAAGAAGGAAACTCCATTGTGTCAAGCCCTGGGTAGCAAGAGATGATCCTTGCTGCCAAAATGTGCATCATCTAAGCAGACAGGCAGACAATAGACCAATAATCTTTCTATTTTAAAGAGAAGGAAGAAGCCAGGGGAGACTGTAACTGGATTTTAAAAGGGAGCCAACAGGATAGAAATGCCCCGCTTCTGTACAATTTCTTATGGTTTGTGTACAGAATCCCCCCCACATCTTGGCCCATGCCTGAAATTCAAGGTCTTCTTCCCTCTCATGACATCCCAGTGATTAAAGTCTGCTGCACAGTTGTATACATTTACTGAGCTTTCATTTTGACTTTAAAAAATACTGATGATAAAACATTTATGGTCAGAGTGGATGTAAGGGAAGAAAAGAGATTTTAAGAAAGAATCCCTAACTTCATTCTTTCTTGGTGGATTGCTCTTGGTGAATTGGTTTGATGAACGTTAGGAGATTTAATGCATTCTGTGTTTTGTCTTAATTCTTCATGTGACATCTTCACTCACAGAGGTATTATGTCGGCCTGTATATTCTGACGTGTGAGAGGATACATCCATTTGTCAGGTAATCCTCTTTTTTTCTTTTTCACTTTCCTAGTGAGGTTTCTTAATGAATTAAATGCTATTGTGATTTTGATGTGGTGTGGATGCCAATCTAACAATATCCCACTATATCATGAAGTATATCACGACGTTAATGGACCAGTGTAAAGAAATTTTCAGATAAACTATTACCCAGTACAACGGGTAATGTAGTTTTGAGAAAAACAAAAGAAAACAAAACAAAAACAAGCCCTCAAATCCGCTCTAAACTTTTGGACTTCGAGTACAAATTCAGATTGTATAATAAATATGACTACCTTGTCTGCAAAAGGCTCTTGCCATAAGGCTACTATGAATGGTAATGAATTACAATTTAGCTAGCTGTGAGAATACCATTCAGGTTAAAGAGTTCTAAGTGTTCTGAAAACGCTAGGATAAACATCATCACTGTACGAATCCTTTAAATCTAGACACCTGATATTGTGATTTTATATGCTAAAATCCAGAAAATTTTGTTGTGCAATGGACTTTGGAGATGATATTTCTAATGGTCATATTTCTGATTTTTGAAATAAAAAAATCATTCAAACCAATCATTCAAAACAATCATCTTGTAATCATTCAAGCCTTCATTTTTTTGCTGCTAGTGACCAAATCTTCTTCCCTTTCTCCCTGGGATTTCCCTTCTTCTGTAGACATTGATTGAAATACAGCATGTTACAAAGCCATTGGCTCATGCTGAAAGGGTGAAAATTTTGGCTAAAGAGTTAATAAGATGCACTCTCCATATTTACAGTATTGTTATAAAAGATATTGTCATAAAAGGGTGAAGGTTGGGATCTAGAATTCACCATAATATCTTCCTTTTCTATAAAAATGGGTAGAAGAAAGAAGAGAGACATTCCACTTTTGTTCTTATTTTCTCTTTTTTTTTTTAAATTGAAAAACACTCTAATGGGCTTTTTTAATTCCTTTTTATTCAGTATCTTTTTAGTTCTCCCTTAGAATTTATCCCATATTTTTCCTACAAGATAGATATGGTGTCATGACTATAGAATTAAGGATTACTGTTCTTCCAGAGTTTACCTACTCAAATTCCAGAGGAACTTGAGCAATTCACTTGACCCTTTCATTTCTCAGGTTTTGCATATATAGAATGACCCTGACTTCCCACATAAAGTGCTTTGACATCTTTGGATGAAAGACACTCTGCAAGAGCTAGATGTCATGATTGCAGTACTCCAAGTAGAATTACTTTCAAAGAGACTGTGAGCTATAATTAAGTGAGAAGGGCCCAAAGGCACTCCTTTATGGGTCCTAATCCAACTCCTAAATGGAAAAGTTTACAAAGCCAAATACTTTGTGTCCAAGAACAAACCAGATTCCAGTACTGGAACATTATTATTAGTGCTGCAATACAATTGTCTTTGAAACTGTGGTTTCAATGTGTGTGCATTGTGTAAGAAAAACAATAGAAGAAGTGCATTGAGGCAAAAGCTAGCAAGCTGTACTGTTGTGCAAGAATGAAGAAAAAATGCCAACTCTTTGCAGACTGGTATCTTCCGTGGGTCTGAAGACCGGAGAAAATGAACTGGAAGAAGAGCAGCAAATAAGAGGAAGAGTTCAATCTAACTTTTCATTAATAGCAATGAAAATTTACTCAGAACCCCTCAGATTGAAAATTTATTTTTATCTTCTCATTTACTGATATTTTTCTTGATAGTAAAATAATTATCCCATGCTGTCTTACAGTGGCTTTGGGATCAAGACAGAGACAAAACAGTGTCCTTACTGTCTTTTACTTTTTACTCAACATTGACACAGCTACATATGCTAAGAGCAAGTTGACCAGCAGGGGTTCCTTTTGCACCCTTGTTTTCCATTTTAAGGTTGTTTGTGGGTGCTGGAGTGTTCCCATGACTTCAGGAGGAGAATGAATGGTTTGAAGAATGATGAGAAGACAATTTTGTAAAAAACAAGCCTATGGAACTTACATTGAGCACATATAGATAGCCCTTCATCTTCAGGTAGCAAGTGAAAGAAAATATATTGATGTAGGAATTGAAGGCGCATATGATCAGACATTATTTTGAGATGACTCACTCCAAGTTTTGAACTATTTTTTCTCTTTTAGTATTTGTTCCAAAGAAGAAACCATGTTCTTTAACATTAGTCCCCTGTGAGAGTTGGAAGAATTATGAGAGAATCCTTTACAAGATCTGAAAGGAAAACACTTGGAACAGAATGAAAGAGGATTTCCTCAAGAAGGATTATTCTTTCTCTGTGTTCAACCTCAATCATCCTCCAGGGTATACACAACTCTTTCTTCTTTGAACAAAGTCAATATCAGCTTGGAAACTCTTATCTCTTAAAGAGCTGTTAATATTAACCCATGAATTGATTAATCCATCAAGTTCCCAGGGAACATGACTTGTCAATAAAAACCATATCTCAAGGTTCTCAGTCATGTTAAGCTGATATAGCAACATCTACATTACTAGATCTATGCTGAGTTATATTTGTTGAGGTTCTTCCTCAAAGCCATTTTCATGGAAAACTGCAAGCCACTGCAGTTAGGAGGCCAAGATGGAGCTTTGGGGAGAACAGCACAGCATCAATATAAATCAAATTTCATTACAGTGGGAGAACACTATATCAGATGGAGGTAAATCCTCAATAAATCAGCCAGAAGTTATGATAGTTCAGTTACCATAGTAATCTACCCTCTTGATAATTTACCTGCCTGTACATCAAGTCATATTCCTTTTAAATGCAGGCTCAGCTTTTGGCTTCCTGATTATTTGGAGATAAAAAGGCCTGTTGTATAATTCACTAGTGATGTTTTAACTTCATCTGCTGTAACAGAATGACCGCTATTGACATTAGTGATCTCTCACGGGTCCTCCATCAGCCACATTACTGTAACTACAATGCAACCTATAGTCTTGAGATTTCAAATTTTTTGCACTCAGTTCATGGTATTCTTGCTCTAAGTGTGATAGTGCTTTATTCTGCCAAATGTATAGGTGGTAAACTGTAACTTTTCATGAGTATTTAAAAAGTAACTACAACTGGGAATCTGAAATGGAGAGAACCTCTGGATAGGAATGGAGGGACCTGCATTCAAATTTACTTCTCTCACCAGCTCTAGATAAGTAACTCTCTTCAGTGCTTTTCTCCATACAAGCACTTCTTTGCTTCTCATAAAGTATAATTATCCAGTAATAAGCCTGTCAGTCAGGTTCACACTATATGGTTCTGTATAGGCTCCAAATGATTTTTGTTTTTTCCTGATGAACCTCTGTGTACCAAAGTGTACAGCCACACAAGACACTGTATTTTTAACTTGATTTCAGAGAGTGAGAGGATTGGCCTAGGGAAGCTGGAGAACTATTCCCAGAATATTAGTTATTTCATCAACACAGTCTTTTAATACATAACTGGATAGTGTGACACTGGAGTCCCAGTCTTGGTTGGTATCTTCTGATATCACTGTAAAAAGACATCAGTGTATAATTGTGCAGGTCAAACTGCAGTGCAATAATTTACGGACATTTCTAGAACTTCCTGGGAAAACTGTGGCACTGGACTCAAGGTCATAGTAAGGCTACCGTGTGTACAGTCAGGATGAAATTTCATATGGCAAGAATAGGGGCCTCACCAAATTTAGTCAATAAGACCTGTCATCATCGCAGTTTGACAGAAGAAAGGTGACTACAGGGGAAAATATAATCCAGAAATAAAGAAAAGCAGGTGACTACAAACAGCTGAAAAACACCATACAATGGGCTTTGCTTCCTTTGCCAACTCCCATATGTCACAGTCAAGAAAAACTTCATCTACCACTTCAGTTGCAAAGCAGGGGATAGAAGTGATGTCAAGTTAAAAATATCATAAACTTAAATATAACAAATGCTTTTGCTGTTTGATAGGCCTAATTCCAGGACTGGGATATATTTCAGTAGTGTTAATTCCTTATCATCTGCCATTCACCTTTCTGTCTTCAATCAGTTATCCCAGTAGACAAACAGTAAGCTAAGCATTCTCAAAACTCACATTGAGACTAACTAAAGATAAGACTAACTAAGACTAAAGATTCAGAAAAATATACCAACTTTTTTTTCTTTTTAAAAAAAAGACAAGATATATCAAAGTAATACAGTGGCTTGTAAAATATTTTACTCAGACCTGGCTGTCATCACCCTAATTGTAAAGAATCTTTATTTCTGTTGATAAGTAAAATTGTTGGTAAGGAGAAGACAAGCCGAATGTTGAATAAATGTGCATCTGAAACATTTATCTCCACCTCCTTAGGCAGATTCAGAATGGATTCCCACTGGTTTGTCCAGAAAGAGCTTCATTAGCAGTGCTTATATCTGAGGTGATATAAAGTTAAGGAACATTTAGTGCAAGTCCTACAGACTCTCCCACTTGCTTAAAGTTAAAGACAATCAAAGGAAAGACAATTTTAAAAAAAAAACAAAACCCCAAACCACAATTTAATTTGATGAGGTGTGGCTTAATTAGTCTTATGAGATACAAAAAAAAAAAGAATTTTAAAATCTAGAGTTTAAATTTAAAGTATGGTAGGAAGCTTTAAATAACCAAAATGATCCTTCATTGGTCTAGATACCTGCTGAAACTTTGTGTGTTCTTCTAGTTCTGCCCATCACATCATAGGACAGCAGGCTTGGTTATGGGAAATTTCATCAGGTGGAACACAAAATTAAACAGTTATCAGTACAAAATATTTATATAGAATTGACAGAGTGAATTTTTTCCTTGTGATCATCAAAATACATAAGAAATGTTCTAACCACCCATGATTCATTTTAATTTGTATCTGTCTGATCATCAGTAGCCTCTCTATGAATGACATATCCATGAGAATTATTTCTGTGAAGCATAAGACTTTGATAATCATAAAGTTTAAGTTCTTAGCAGACTACTGATTATTTCATGACTTTAGTAAACTGGCAGATAACAAGAGGAAGCAAGAAAAAAATCAAATCACGATTGTGCCACATGATGTTTCCTTCATAGTTGTTGATAGGCATGTATCAATACCAGCTTAAATATCTGTTTCAAAATAAATCTAAGAAAAATCTTACATTGCATTATGAAATGATGGTGACACTACATCTGCCCTCTAAAGTTGATTTCCCAAACACAGCATGTTTTCACTCTCATTAAAATGAACTGAATTTTACTGATGGGATCTGTAAATTGCTTTTGAGGAGGCACAGCACTACTTGCTGTTTCAGAGATACCTCCTTTACCTCTTTTTTCTCTGCAAAAGAAAATGTAAATTCTATTCTATGTGGCTAGAGTATTTGACTCTTTTACCTGTGTTATGCCATAAATGTCTTTGCAGAAAGAGGCTGGATCTGGAAATGGATTGAGTTCGACTTGCAGGGTTGGTAGTTCTAGAAGGACTGACAAGATGTATTTTGGCTCCTATAACTGGCATTACAGTTTTGTTGCATTTGTACACGGATTAAACAAGCAACTTACTTTCAGTACTCAATGTGCAGAAAAAAATAGCTAAAACTGTTGAAGAGAGCATAATTTTATCCCTACAGTGAGGGACTTGGCTGTAATTTTGCATGCTTTTGTGTTTTATTCTTTTCATGATCTTTATGGAAAATGTAGTGCTGCCACTGGAATATATGAAAGAAAATACTATTAAAATTTTCATGCTGGTAGTTGCTTGAACTGTCATTGAAAGATCAACAACTGGCTCACTCTTGTCTCTGGCACCATGCTAATCCTCTAATTTTGCTGCAGAGAGGGCAATATCCTTTCTAGAGAAGGAATGTTTTATGCATGTAGCACCAAAACTGTGATCTGATTCTTTGCCATCCAAATGAATGAACATGAATGGGTTCAAATTAGGACTGCTTGAATATTGTGTTAAAACAGCATTTTTAATATCAGGAAACAGCTTTGTTAGTGTGAAATGATTTCTGTTAAAAAAAAATAGATGTTTCTGTTTGAAATTTCACCAGAGGAAGATAATAAATACATTTTTTTTTCCAGTTCCTGATGGAGCTGGCTGATAAGCAAACCACACTGCGCAAAAGAACAAGAGAGTAGAAAAGGAGCCGTGGAGCCTTGAAACAGAAACTATAGAAGGACCATATTTTTCAGATGGGCTTGTGGCTGTCTGAATAAAAATGCTATATCTTAAATGTTTTGAGGTTTTTTGTTTGTTTGGTTGGTTGGTTTTTTGATCTTTGCTGTGATTTAGAAAAAAAAAATCAAACCAACATACTGGAATTTTTGAAGGCAATCAAAATTAAGGTTATCTGAAGCACAAAGAGGATATCTGCTTTTTGTTTGCTTGCTTTCCCCAGGGCAGTCTCAAAATGTAATTTTCATCCCACATCTCACTTCCACAGGCATTAATACTCATGTTTTGCACGTGAAGAAAACATGCACCAGTATAGGCTGCAGGCTGACCTGCTGGAAAGCATCTTTGCCAATCTGATGCTCATACTATATAAATATAAAGCATAACCAGAATTCACATGGCTGTATAGAATTGGTAAACATGGTTATTTGGAGTGTAGCTTAATTCATGAGCTTTTATAACCTAATTGTTTTTCATTAGCAGATCTAGTAGAAAGAGTGAGAATGTATTATGTGAATTTTGCTGACACCATCATATTGGGAAGCATCAGTATTGATAAAGTTTATCAAAATGCAAAAAGTAACGCTTGACCTTGTTAATGAGAATAATAAAAATGAGACAAAGTGCAGCTAATCCTATAAAGCGCAAAGCTGAATGTAGAGTGGCTTATATCAAGAATCTCTGCTACAAGCTCGGTCTTGTCATCTGGAACCACGAGAAAGGGAGAATCTGGGCACATTGTTTGATTAAGGTTTGACTGTAAGCCACCAATATGATGCAGTTCTGAAGAAAGCAAATGCAGTCTCTAAGTACTGCAGGCAGAGAACACTTAGGGAAAATGAGTACATTTTCTCTCTGGAAAGCAATAGAAGCACATCCTGTTGGTCATCCTGCCCCGAAAGGTTCAGAATGAGCTAGGGTGAACGGGGACTGTGGGATGAGCAGGGGGATGTAAAGCTCGTTCTATGAGAAAAGATGGAGCTGGTGGGTTTCCAGCTTACCAGAAGTTTGGCAGATAGAAGATATGACTGTTGTGTTTATATACACTATATGGTAAAAACAAGTAGAAAGAGGCGTGTGCCATCTGAGATAAAAGTGTTTCTAGGTATGAGAAGAGTGAGCTTCAGGAACCTTGTTCCTAGAGCAGCCACACTTTTGCTTAACGTCAGCTGTGGAAGAAGCTGAAGTACTTGATCTATTATGATCATTAGAATGGCATAAGTAGTGAGTACTTGCTCTGATAAAATAAAGGTAGGTATGAAGTTAATGAACAAATTTCAACTACCAGGGCTAACTTAAGGTGGTAGAGCACTTTGTGACAGTATTACCTTTTATTCACCTGGAAGTTTGTGTTCACAGTCTGGTATTTTGGGTAACACAATGAAACAAAGGTATTTGCTAAAGTAAGAGTTAACAGTATGTTGTCTCTTAATAAAAAATTGAAAGATCATCTGGATAGAAGGAGTAGTTTTCTACTGGAGCTTGAACTCCAGATAGTATCCTTTCCTTTGGAAATAGACATAGTTCTGATGAACAGAGAATTTCCATTTGAAGCAAAGTCACAGCACAAAATAATGTAAATATAAAAAGGCTCTTTCCTAAACTCTTGCTTCTGATCATGCATAAAATCTTTATTCCATTTAAGTGTCAAGAATTTTCCATAGGGCCAGGATTTCATTTTTGATTTGTATAAAACAAATATTGTTACCATTCTGTTATACTTAGATATCATCCAAGTTATTTACACACAGTGTGACATTTATTTAGGGATAGAATTGGACCAAATTGAGTAGCATTTAGTGCATTCCTTTCAGACTAAAAGCCTGCCTTTTTAAAACAATCTGTAAATGATATTCTAATCCCTTAAATATTGTGTTTCATAATGCAAAAATGTGAATTCAAATGGTCTGCTCTTTTTTCTCCAGTAATAAACAGATAGGATTCTCTTACTAAGGGGTTAATCTTTACAATTTTCTTATTGTGTAGGAAATGTCCATTGACATTCCCACTGCACTATTTCACAGATAAATCCAAGGAAAGAGAGTAAGATAAGAACAATTCCATAAAGTTTCCTTTACAAAGTTAGATCTAAATACATCATCATAAAAAAGAGACGGGAAAACAGATTGCGTTAGATAATAAAACCTGTTAGTATTTTTTTTTTCAGGGAATACAGTTCATATCTTTCTCTTAAATATATCACTGCAGAAATCTCAAATTTAAAAAACATTATCCTTCACTTGCATGTGCACACTTTCTCATACCTAGTCCAATTAAGAGTTTTCTAATTTTACATTTTGACTTTACAGCTTTCTTACGTCTTCCTGCTTCCTAAAGATTAAGTTCATCCATTTGGATCGCTCTCGAGTTTCTCAGCATGCTAAATTCTTGTTCCAGTCTCTGATTTTGTGCCATTATTGTTCAGTTATTTCAGAGTGACTTTTTGCTTTCTTCCAAGATTAAAATGCAGTTTCACTCTCCAAGGAAAGCAGTGTGATCAGATTTCACTTTTTATATGAATAAAAAACAATTACATGCACACACAAACAGTTACTTAAAATGTGATTATAGCAAGCAGAGGGATCGTAGAAACTGGTACCGTCATACTCAATGTATTGGCTCTCTGTTTCCTTTGAACTGCAGCTGTTTTCTTTAGTAATAAAATGCAATGATGATTTTACTACTGTTTGCATTGTAGAGCCAGCAAAGCCATGGAAGGCTAAGCTGGATTCAGTTTTGCTTCACACACCATTAATAAACTTGTCAGCTCAGCCCAGACTGCAGAGCTTCTATTTCTGACTGCAAAGAAAAAATGCAGTTCAGTTTTCTACTCTGCTTTGGATTTGTGACACTGGCACCACATTTTGATTTGTAGCATCACATTTTGATCTGTAAACTCAGCAATGTTGATGTGGAAGCCTTTGAAATAGGCAGTGTCTGCAAAAAATTGCACTTTGCACTTCCTTATGTTGTTTGTCTTAATGAATCCTTCTTTCCTAATATGCTTTGATATATTTTGGTCCCTAGTTTACAGACAAGAAATAAGACAGAATTCATTAGATATGACAAAACCAAGATGTAAAGAGGTCCCAGCTGCTGATTATTTATGTGCTACTGTTTTTTTAATGTGGTATCCATGGGAAGCCCAAATCTTTGACACTGCAAAACACTGATAGGTCTGCCAGATATATTTCCTAACCATTTCTTTGGTATATTCCCCCCAGAGGAGCAGATTGTGGAAAAGTGAAAGGCAAAGAACTGCGGGATGCTGAAGGGTTCACAAAAATGTAGATTTCTGATCAGAGTGTGGTTGATTTCTAAAGATAAAGAAACAATTAATGATGGAGGATCCAGCATTTCAGGAAACCTCTTAATTCATCAGGGATTCTCACATAATTGCAAGAGATTTCCAATAATAGTCTCTGAACACCAAACAGTATAATATTCCACAAATACAATTACATACAGAAGTCCTACAAATTGCTTGGAAAAAAAAAAATTGAGACATCCTTTGGAATCAGGTAACAATAAATTCTCCATAGATACCTACTGTGACATGATTTGCATTCCCTGACAGCTCTGATAAAACAAGTGTTCAAACAGTGAGCTAGATTCAGAGTAAATGACAGACAGTCTGAGAAGTTCTGTCCTAATAAAGATAAGACTTGCTGGAATACACTTGAAGTTTAAGGGCTGATCAGTTACCTGAGGGACGTATCCTGACCTGTCAGCTAAGATTGGAGTGATGTTATAGTGTTTATCTCTTTATAACACAGCAAACACTGTAAACAGGTGATTTGATTTTCTACTGACCTCATCTATCCCTGTGTGGGAATGAGTGGGAGCAGTACGAGGAACTGATTCAAGCAATCAATGCCTTTCTATGCAGACAGTGACTCCCTGAGCAGGTCCAAAAAAGATGTTCCCTGGGGCTGGAGCTGTTGGCTTCTCTAGAGCTGAGACAGATATAAGTGTCCTTTACTCTGTCTTACACTGGCCAGGTTAGGCATGAAGTGTCAGACTGAAGTAGTGAGACTTTGGATTGCAGCATGGAAAACTTTTAATTTCCCAGCAAGCTTCACAAATTAAGGCCTAACTAATCCATGAATTGGTATTTTTATTAAGCTACTTTGATCTGTTTTCACCTTGATTTTAATAACATCTGCATCTATTAGAAGCTGATATTTGTAAAAAGGAGATTATTTATTTTTCACCAACTCTCTAGGGGCTTAAAAAGTGCATACTAAACAATTAAAGGCTTTTAACAGCTGGATACTTCCTAAGTGCTTAGCAGAAACATTAGCTACTTTCCAATAATAATAATAAATCCTTACCTTTTTTGAGGACTGTGTCTTCCAAAAGCTGTGGAAGAGAAAGGCAAAGGAAAATGTATGCTTATAATTCACACAGTTCTCTCTTCAGAGCAACAATTAATTCTTTTTTATGGTGGAATCTATGACTTTTTTTCCCCTACTACTTCCCTACCCTCATACTAAGTTTTACCAGGAAAGGGTGTCAAGATTGCATGTTCACAGTCCATCCTATTCCATTGGAAGCTCTCCCAAGTACAGAATTCAATAGCTGTTCCTCTTGGAATTATGATTATCCTATCCCTTTTTCCCGATACATAGCAGAAGTGCCTATCCTGAGGAAGTCAAAGGCAAATCATGGCTAAAGTGTGCTATGTACCCACTACTCCCAGCAGTAAGTGGGATCTTAGGGCAATCACCAGCTGGCAGATTTTACTGCTGCCTGAAACTGCTCTGCTCTTTACTTGTTCTTGGGCACTTTTGTTAATGATTTCTGCAGCCATCCACTTCTATACACAGAAATGCAGCTGCCAATCATCATTTAACGCTTCTCCTTTGCTTGAAGGAGAAAGAGTGCTGTGTTCTTGGTGTTTGGCTTCCTTGTGTGTTTATTAGGTAAAAAGAGTTTGCTTGCCCTTTTTGACAGCAAGTAATAAATTTTTTCTGGCTCTTAGTTTACGGGCTGTTTGTCCAGCAACCTCAGGACCACTGAGCTGATGAGATCTCTTTCCTCCTGGACCAAGAGAAGAGGCCTGGAACTGTATGTCCTGCTATGGTTCTATCCTAGAGCCTCAGACAACATTTTAGTACGTGGATGGCCTTTAAGAAGTTCCTCAGCTGGAGACTTGAGTCATTCTTAATGCTTCCTGGAAAACCAATCTAGAGAGAAAACAGAACATGTCTAATATAATTCTGTTCCTTGAGGTGGAATACAGAGATATATTTATTCATGAGTTGCTGATGGGTGAGGACTCCAGGACCTACCAGGGCTTGAGCATCTTCACTTCTACCACAGCATCAGAGAAACATACTTGTCCACTCCATTTGCCATGCCGAACAGGAGGAGAATCTAGTACCATAAATATTGCTTAGCTGTGAAACGGATGTGTATTCAGTCTGATTTACACTGGGGAATGTATTCTAACTAATCTCTGTTTAACTATTCTGTCTGCATTCTTTCTTGACTGATAATAATAAACTCTTGCCTAATTAATATTCCAATCTATTAAATATGCAAAAGCTACCTAATTTTCTGCTGCTGCACACCTATATGGTATGTTAATTAAATAGCTTTTTGTCAACTTGTATTTATTATGTATTCCCCCCCCAACAAACTTGCAAGTACGTGTTATAGGGGATTTTTTCTTGCTCCATTTAAAATAAATATTTCAAGCTATTCCCAGTTTACTGCTCAAATAGAACATTCTGATCTCTGTGATCAAAATTAAATTACTGTATGGAAACTCCAAGAATATTTATTTCTCCATGGTTCCTTGCAAGTTCACTTGTCTTGCCAAAAGTCCATGCTATAATCTTTAAAATAGTATTTTTACTTTCCTCTTATCATAATCAGTATCAGAGGGTGAGATTGTATGAATGTGGCTAAATTTTTAGGATAATATAGTACAGCCTAAAACAAAGTGTTTTATGTATTGAGAATACATCATAAGGTTTATCTGATCCTATCCATACTTGAGATTTATAACATAAAGCAGAATATTGTGTTCTTTACTTTGTATTTGTGTGTTGCCAAATTAACATCGATAAAGCTTTCTTGTTCTGTTGCCCTTATATCTTTCACTTTGATTTCTTAACTGTAACTATAAAGTGATGAAAAAAAAAAAAAAAAAAAAAAAAAAAACCAAACAAACAAACAAAAAATACTGGTCCTAATCCTGTATGTTTCTTCATGGAGCTCACCAGTCAGAGTGTTGTTGACTAACACTGTGAATCACAGTGCAGTCCTACACAAGTAGCTGCTTTATACATTAAATATCAGTGAAGAAAAAGAATGGAGGACAGGTGGGAACAAAGAAGGGAGATTACCATTGATCTGAGATCTGTTGTCTATCTTGAAAAGTCAGAAAACTTTTATTTTAGAGGGACCAAAGTAGTTTGTGTAGTGACTGGGGATTTTTATCTATTTTAGCACACTAAAAGAAATAAAAAATTAAAAAGACATCCCAAAGTAAAAAGTATTTTTGATAAGAAATAATTTGTCTAATAATGTTCAAAAGATCTCTCTGAATAGAAATCTCTGAAATGTTTGACTTGGCACACAGAGAATAGAAGTCACATTTTCTCTCATTTGTCTTTGTTTTGCAATTTAAATGAAACAATTCATATCAGTAAATCTGATATGAATTAAAAACACTTCTGTCAGCCTAGTATGAATTAAAAATACTTCTGTCAAAACTATCTTTTCAGTTGAAAGTAAAAAGCTCCTGTGCCCCTAATCTACCTCTCTGTAGAGTGAAGAGCTTGAATACATACAATAATTTTCAAGACCAGGCTTTGATATGTTTCTGTATGTAATCCCATCATCTTGTTTTAAAATCTATCATTATGAAAAGTCATTTAAATATTTCCTGTGGATGCAATTTTGAGTTCTAATTTTTTTTCAGTAACAGATTTTCTTGACTTTGACTTTTTGTTGATGTTATGTCCTTATTCTGTGGCTAGGGCATGATATAACAGGTTGATGAACCTGTTATATGAAGGAGGAAAACTGCTTTATTTTTATTTTCTCGACTTTCCAACTTCAAAAGGACAATATGTAATAGCAAACATCCCTACAAAAAGCTCAGAAATGTAACTTGTGGAAAGATGAGGAGGAAAAAATTGGAGAAATTCAGCAGCCTCTTTTCCTCCCATCTTCAGCAGATAAAATTCATCATAAGGTTCATTCATACTAATATTTACAAACCGTCAGAAGTTTGCATCCTTTGCTCTTCCTATGGTTTCATGTTTGATGAACTCTGCAAGTTGTAAGAACTATGTTATGTGGAGAGACATTAATATGGTGGGAAGGACTGAGGGGATATTGGGTTTCTAAGTAGATATTTTGGTAGAATTGAAAAGAATCAGAATAGAATAATGTAGAAACTGTGAATAAACATGATTATAGGGTTTGTGGCAGTGAGGGAAACCTTGGCTTTTCACCTGGTTTCTTTTCTGATAAAGAGTAGTACTTTTCCCTTCCTCGCTTCCTCCTTTTTTTTTTCTTTTTTTTTTCTCATTTGTGAAGCCTTTCCATTAGAGAAAACCAACAGGTCATAAGTGTATATGATCTACGATGATAGCAAAAGGAAAGAAATTCAATGAAGCGGCAGGGGAAGTGAGTACTTTGCTATAGATTTGTTGCTTGGTATGAGCACAGAAAAGGAGAAGGAATAATTTGAAGTGCCTGATTGATACATTGGGAATGACATTTTTTTTTCCCCCTGCAAATTATATCCATTTGTACCATGGATTTGGATATGGTTTTGTTCCTACTGAAGAGCTGCAGAGCACTTTAAGGAGAGTTTGGGAAGAGAAGAGGGATAGATTAGGAACCACAATTTGTGGGTGAGGAGGTGACTATATGTCCCCTTTTCACTTCCTTAGGTGAAAAAGCCAATTGAGCTTCCAATCCTCAGTATTTTCCCATTAGCATTATAAGTAACTTTTATAAAAGCAACTTTTATAATTTAACCATTCAGCACATGATCTCTAATGGGAAATAACAGTAAGTAGATGTCTGTTTTCTCTGACTCTTTCCCTTCATATCCCTTTATTGGGTGTAGGTAAAATGCTAAGGCTGAGAACAGGTTGGGTGGGGTTTTGCTTCTCATCTTATTCTTGTTTTGAGAATTCTTGGAGTATTGCGGATGATGATAAAGAGATTTAAAAAAGAAAAAGAGATAACACCTATGTATTAAAAATAGCACAGATTTAGAAATCTCATATGCAACAAATTTCAAAAGAAAAAAGCAGATACTTTAATCTCATTTCAAACCTTCTTTCCTGTTTAAGGTATTTTTTGTTTGTTGGTTCGCTTGTTTGTTTTTGTATGTGTCCTCTTAAGAAATTAGAAAACAGATTTTTCTTGAAATGTAGTTTCAACCTTCCCTGAGAGTAACATCGTTATCACCCATGGAGAACACATTGCTGGCAAACTACTATTAAAAAATAATAGCAACTATGAGCTGCTGTGCCAAATTTTGAGATCTGGAAAGATTTTTTTGTTCCAGGGAACCAGATTTCCATTCCAGCTTTCCTTAGTAAATGACTAAAGTGAAGAGATTGGAGCTAGGCACTCATGGTGACTACAGATGGAATCTTCCTACTTCACTGCTTTTTCTTTCATATCACTCTTGGCCCTCTAGTCAGGATGAGAATGGATGTCAAACCTCTCACTGATGGATGTTAAAAGCACAGGTAAGAGTTTTTATAGATTCTTTTTTTGGCCAAAAAGTTTGTGATATCTATTCTCCTTATTATGTTGGGCTACTGTTATCAAAAATCTTGAGTGAGGTCATGAGTAGACTTGATTGCTTGAAGTGATTGCTTGCAGACACAGTAATAGAAGTCTGAAGGAACTACAAATACAGCAGGGGCCAACTAACCGTGCTTAAGATGCAAACAGATGTTAATTCTCAGTTACACACACTAAATGATTACTATGCTGAATAGTT
The DNA here is from genome assembly GCA_003342815.1 of Eudromia elegans. NCBI lineage: Eukaryota > Metazoa > Chordata > Aves > Tinamiformes > Tinamidae > Eudromia > Eudromia elegans. The sequence continues at coordinate 152,125 of PTEX01000047.1, read as the reverse complement.
TCTGAGCTCCATTAAAAAACTGATAAACTCTATGAAGGATCACATGTGCTTTGCACCTTGGTGTTATTTCTGGTCTCATGCCTGCACAGAAATATTGAGTGGAAGGTTAGATGCATAGTATCATTAGAAACACCTTGGTTAGAGAAATATCTTCAGGTAGTTTTTGCCCTTTACAGTAGAGTAGGAGTGTATTTTGTGCCAGTCTTTCTTGTTACAGGAAGAATGACAGTGACTTTTGCTAAAACTGTACACATGAAAAAACATACAAATGTTTTTTTCAATGCTTTTGAAAACTTTCCAAACTCTTTTGCCTGCCCTGTTCTATTTTATCAAAGATGGAATATCAGAACACTTCTCACGAAACATCTCATTTTAAACAATGTGAAGAAAATTTCAAGTGAACTCAAATCATGATGTATCTTTTATGTCTGTTTCCTTTTTCATATCAAGCTGTATGCACTGAGACCTTAAGATTGGCTCTCTGTTCTCAGATATGATGTGATAGGCTTCTTTAATCAACACTATCTAAAGAGCAAACTTTCTGAAATACGCCTAGGAATTTCTGAATTCTCACAGTGAACATATATATCTTCCTAGCAACTTAAGTCTAAATGGGTTGGATTTTTAATGAAATTTAGGAATCTAAATATATTTTTTGTGTCCAAATGTGTTTAAAAGTTGCGCAGAAGGCTTAAATGGTATTTAAAAGTGTTGAAACCATGTTTTTTCCATTCTTGCAAAAATAATGGAAGAACTTCCATTCTTAAAAAAAAAAAAAAAGGTGAATTAGACATAGAAATAACAATTAGGTGTAGCCCCAATGAGTCAAAAGGAAAATTAAAAAATGTTACGACACTAGAAAGTTTTAGACTGTCACTGATATTATATACATCATGTAGTGCAGCACAACAACAGAGAGTTGTATAGAGCAGCAGGAGCAGCCTATGTCCTGACAGCAGAGTGGTTACTGGAGGGCTATGCTGTACCTTCACAAATACTGCCTTCCTTCTAAGTTTCAATGAATTAATACTTCAATATCACTTCTCAGAAGAAGCCTAAGTTTTTAGTCACTTGTATTCTTTGAGAAAGACAGAAATAATCACACATGACCCTTCTGAAGGTTAGTGAAAATAGCTTTTAAAAACAACCAAATATCTGTTTGTCAATAAATTACCACATAACTAGAGCCATATATGCCATAGGGCGAAATATTCTATTAGGAATATAGAAAGATGAAAGTGAGTTTTGGGGAATCACCCAGCAAGAAGTAGGGTCTGTACCTCAATACCATGAATGTATGTGGAAGAGAAATCCAAGTTTCTGTGACCTACTCTTCAAAAAAGAAAATGGAAGATGAAAGTCAAGAATAAATAAAGATAAATAAGGATAAATTCTATTTTTTCATTCCAATAATTTATTTCTGATGGAAGGCTGGATTTCTTTCTTATTCCTCTTTGCCTTAGACACGGCAGTTTCAGATCACCTTGTGTCTTCTGATGTGAAGAAAATTCAACAGATTCCCAGTCAGCTGTTAGCTATATCTGTCTCCAGGGTCTGACCACATGGTGCCCAAAATTAGTTGTAACTCAAACAGTAGATTTTGAAGTCAAGATAATGTAGGGGGTTAGATATAAACTGGGAGACATTTTTCAGATTCTTTTGATCTTGTTTAGACTTCAACTGTTCCTCCACTCTTAAAAAAAGAAATAGCAACCCAAGTTCCATGTTTGCTATCTCTTAGAAACCTCCATAGCAACTCAGTCATGGAAGTGGAGCAAGAGGAAAAAAAAATGTTCTAAATGCCAGCTCTGCAAACAAACTGGGTTACAAGGGCCCAGCTGCTTTCTATCTAGTTCATCATCACCAGTAATAGCAATTTCGAGAGTGAAAAAACGTATGTAATCCCAAAATGTTAATTTATGACTGAAGTCCTCATTGCCTGAAATTAATTAACAACTCTCTGGGAGACTGGTTTGTCAGGAGAGAATCCAGCTTTACTTTCCTCCTAACTGGGATTTGTCTACAGTGCTAGAAGGAGCAATAACTTCTGCCACTGTAATAAAGATAGCTTTGTATACACACAAAAATAGATTTGTGGATCAAGAAATCATTGTAACATTATCATTTCCCAGAGTCACGCAATGTCCTAAAGCTAAGTGTAATGCCATCCTGTAGAGAGATCATCTTTCATTTCCTAATAGAGTTACACTGCATCTGTGGAATTATTTAGTTCCTCATACCTTGTAGCAGCTTTAATAATGTCCTTATAAATAGCAGTTCCGAAAACTATGTAAATTGTACAGCCAAGCTGTTTTCCAACACAGATCATCTATTATCCCATTTATAACTAACGACAGAAGCCAGAAATAGAAGCCCATTTCATTAATTATGTTTATTTTTGTTCTTGCCATGCACCTGCATGTGAGTTACTGGCAGGTTACTCATGATCACCTATTGTGCCTCCGATGCTAAATTATAAGTCTCACCAATGACTCATGTCATCAGGGTTCAGGGATGAATTATCAGGATATCTGGGCTTCAGTATGATATACATACAGCAACTTTTTTTTTTTTAAAAAAAAATCTCTTTTCTTTTCAAATTAGGAGATGGATTGATGAGAGATCATCCTCTCTGTTGCATGTGACGCAGATCTCACACTGAAGTAAAGTAGTCAAGGAGTGTAGAGGAGCTTTAGCTTTCTGTAGCCTTTTGTGGTAGATCTTGCCCCTGAAATGTTTACTAGGAAGCATACAGAAGTAGTACTGGGGTTACATATATGAGTTAATCAAGAAAAGGATTTTATAAAAAAAAAAAATCTTAAAATCATGAATTTAAACACTGTTAAATCTGTTACTGTTTTCACCTCCACAGTGCGTAATTTTAGTCTTAACTCCAGACTAACTCCTCTTTAGAAACAAAACTGAAATCTATGTTGCATAAGGATATTCTTTAAGTAATTATCTGTAAAGTCTTAAATACTAGAAATCAAACACCAGGAAGCCTTTGCCACCTAAGCCAGACATATTTGCATGGAAATGTTCAGTTTGAGCCTTGAGCAGCAGGGACACAAACTCTTGCTCTGGAAAGTCTTCAAACTTACCTAATTACATTATTTCAGCCCTTACTTATATCTTGTGACTATGTGAGAATAAAAAGCTGGCTGTAGGGCATCAGACCACAGGCCCATTTAGCCCAGCAGAACACCTCCACCTAAGGCCAGCTGCAGATACTAACAGGGCAGGCAGAGGGAAAATAGGGCAAACATAAAGCATTTCTTCCTCGCCAGATACAATGATATGTACTTCAAACCCTTCCTAAACCAGAGGTCTTATCTCAGTATTCACTAACCCTTTGTGATTGGAGGAGAAAAAAAAAGAATGCATATAATTTAGGTTGAAATTGCCTCCTGATTGCTTCAATTGATGGCCTCTCATTTTTATGTTATCAAAAACTGCAAATAATGATTTCTCATTTATTATCTCCTTGTCACTGATAATTTTACAGACCTTTGTCCTACTCAGTTTAATTATCTCTTTTTTTCCCCTTTATCTCCTAATAAATCCCTTTTTTTTTTATTGCTATTGAGCGGTGAACTAATATTTTCATAAAACTACCTGCTACAACTCCACATTTCTTCGTAATTCGCCAGTGTTTATTTAGGGCAGGCTTTCTCTATTGATATTACTATTCATTTATCAGCACTGAAATTCATCTACCATTTTATTACCTAATCATTTAGTATTGTGAGATTTTTCTGCTACTCTCCATAGACATTTTACCCTCTTGAACTAAGTACGATCATTTTCTGCCACCTCAATTTTGCCAAATAACTGCAGGCATTAGATATAGCATGGTTCTCCACACAGATTCCTCTGGAGCTCCACTGATGCTCTCCCATCTCTGAAAACCTAGAAAGGAGTTCATTTTTTCCTTCTCTTCTCAAACTGTAATCAGTTATTAAATTATGAGAGGAATTCACTTTTACTCTGGCAGCTTCTTTTTTTGCAAAAGCTTTTTGGGAAGGAGCTATTTGAAAAACCCATTGTAAAATATCAAGATCACATTTGCCTGCAATATATTGTGGACAAATCTTGTTGATTTATAAGGATTAACTCTCACAAAAAAAAAAAAAAAAAAAAAAAAAAAAAAAAAAAAAAAAAAAAATTGATTCCTCCCATCACTGTGGAAGCACTGAAGCATTTTCCTAACCTGTACCCTCTTTCCTACAAATCTCTCAAAAGTAAGACTTTCCTTTAAGATGAAAAGTTTCTGCAATTCTTGTGGCAGTGCCCTGCAAAAGGCTTGACCAATGATACAAATAAATGGTCCAAGCACATATAGCTGAAGCAGCCTTGCTCCCATAGCTACACACACCCCACTTGACACCGAGTTGAGGCTATTAGAAGCTTTTCAAAACTTCAGTGACATAAAAGAAGCAATGTGCCTCTGAAGCATATGCTAAGGTTTTCTCTCCAGCTATTTTGAGAAAGACAAGCATGGGATATGTATCTTCAATCTGCAGAGATGCTCAATTAGCTAAATTGAACATTCAAGTTCACTGGTTGTATCTGATTATCATGTTTCATATTTGCATTATAATTTTTCTAAACAGTGCTAATTTGCTGCCTAATGAGTCTGTAAAATTTCTTCTAGATGATGTTGAAGATAGTGTGAAATGCAATGCTTTTGTCTCGTTATTATTTGAAAGTTTTTTTTCATTGTCCCTATATATCTGCCAGCCTTAGGATAATGATTAGATTAGCTATCACCAATAATCTTTGCAGTGAATTTGCCCTTTACTGTTATCTAGATGGCCCATAAATATTTCTTGTGTGCATTTGGTATTGAAATACATAGTAATTTCATTTTACTCTCTATATGGAACACAAACACTATAAAAATCATAGCTAGTATTTCACAGGCCAGCTGCCAGCTAGATCAGTCTGGCCTTCTAAGTAGTGTGCATGATTTTGATTTTCATTTTGAGTTCTCATCCTTCAGTCTGCAAAGAAAGGTTTGAAGAGACTTACTCAACCCATTGACTCACTGTGCCCAAAGGATTTACTTCAAAGTGTGGCAGAGCTGTTGTGGAGGTATGTGGTAGCAGTGCCATGCCTGGTGCTGCTACTGCAAGACCTGCCACAGGATGGATCCATCCAGGACACCAGTCAGTTCCTCACTCCAGAACTTGGAAATGGGAGCCCCATCGTGTTTGTCTGCCTTTCAGGCAAGATCCTAAAACTCTTGATAATGCTGTCTATGGCTACAGGCACAAGATTTGGGAACTAGTGAAAACGACAGCCCTGTCCTTTACACTGAACAGGTCTGGGGAACCTTTGTAGCTTGAGTATCACCATATGTCAATGTTTCTAAAGTTAAATTTTCTCAGAAGTGCATGCTCACATGAATTTTTTTTTTTTGACAGAATTCTGAATTCTCCTTCAACAAGTGGAACTTCCTGTCTTTAGCAGCTCTCCCATCAAAGACATGTAGCTACTTAGTGGGAAATGTGAGATAAACAACATGTGGTTTAGTTCAAATATTGTGAACCTTTTCCTTTTTAGGTCACCAGAACTTGACAGGAGCATCACTTTTAGAAGAATGTCCGAATATGCACTGTTTTGGGTATCAAGTACTATAAAGAAGTTCTGTGCAGAGCCATATGAAGAAGATCATCAAGGACTTGTCTGTATTGCTTAACTGCCTTCATGTCATATCTTTTATATATATTACTGTTATATATATTCTTCTTTGAGGAATCTTTGCTTCTTTTATATCCTATCAAATACTGACTTTATAGTGCAAATACTCAAGTACACATACTTACTGTGGGCTGCTCTTCACACTGCTATGAATACTAGAACACACAATTGTATGACAAATGCAGTTATTCCACCTACCTCAAATCTTCTCTTTAGCTACAATTGGATTAAATATCCTTTTTTAAATCTAAATCAACTCTCACTTTTTGCTATATGCAGTAGTACCAGCCAGAGATTGCTGCAAAGAATGAACTAATCTTTGTATTTATTCCTGGCAGGATTTAGCTGACATAAAACAATGCTGATATTTCTAATAATCATCTCTATTGTGCTAACAATTAATATTCCTTGCCATTGTCTTACTTTCTCTAGAACTGAATGAGAAACATCAGCCTCTGAAAATTTATAATCAAAACAAGAAAAGAAGACAAAGGAAAGAAAGAAGCAAAATAAAAAGACTAAGAATTTATGCTGAGTGCTCACGAACATCATTGAAACTTCTTATTTATATATATTATATATATATTTATATGCACATACACAAATAAATATGCAGTTGTTAATTTCAAAGGACAGCATGGAGCTATGTTTTCTGAACACTTTAGTTTGATTGTTCAGCTTGAAACCCATAATAAAGCTCAGTTCCTGGAGTGACAGTACATGAGCACCAGTATTACTCTGGAAAAGAACAGTTTGAGGAGGAAGCAGTAGTGGCCTTATTCCGAGGAAGAGACTGCCAAGAAGATAAAGTCAGGTTCTTCATTAAGATAAATGACAGGTGAACGAGCAACAGAGGTCAGAGAGGGTCCAAACGGCTATAAGATTATATGTACTAAGAGCATAATCGGTCATTGGAAAAAACTGAGCTTAATGCTTGCAGATTTGTCATTGTTGGGAGTTTTCAATATCCGATGGGATAAAGCCTTGAGCAAGCCTGCTGGTCCTGTTGTGAACAGAAAGCTGGAATTGAGACCTCTAAGCATTCCTTCAAATCTTACTTATTCTGTGAAAAGCATCCAATATATTTAGAAATCTCAGTTTCATAGATGTACCATGTGATTTAGGTTATTGCAACTGAGACTTGCAGGAATATTTAAACAGTCTCTGTTCTGCATGGGTATAGTTTAGACTCAGAACCTCTAAACTGCTAGCTTCCACTTATACCAAAATGAAATAAATGTTTAAACATCTTTTCAGAAATTCCATAGACATTTAGGATTCTCACTCACTTTAGAAAATATTTAGTCCAATGTGGTCACAAAAGATAGCCTCATATTAGTCTGTGTCATGCCACAGGGACTGCAACAAGTGGTAGCAAAACACACAGTAGTAAATCAGTATAAGTTACTGCTGCTAGAAATACTTTCTGTTTTTTAGAAGATTTTAAAACAGAGGAAGTGGGTATGAGAGAGTAGGTGCAACAGTTTTAAGCAGATGTCTTCTGTTAAAATAGATATTGCTTCTATACTGTTTAATAAAAAGTGACATGACAAAGTCTTTCAGCTTTGTGAATGCAAAGAACATTATAATTGGCCTTCTCTTTTATTAGATCTTCTGCATATATATTACAACTCTGAAAACAGATTTTCATCTAATTGAAATAATAGCTTCAGACTTTGTCAAATATTTACAGGATAAGTGTACTTGCTTCTTTGGAACTGGTGAAAAAGCTTGACGTCAATAATAACAGTTTGCAGTTAAGTCCTCCCAAATTTATTGATGCAGACTATTGAAGGTAATAGCCTTGGCACAAACTCTGTCCAGCAAAACAAGCTGACTATTTCCCCCTTCTGTTTTTCCAGCACAAGTCATTTACAACCCATTTAAAAAGGAAGTTGTAAGGAAAACGCATCAGACCTGAAATGCACTAGCCCAAATCTTCATAGGGTTCAGAATCAGTTTAATGAAGTCAGTAGGTTTATCCTGATTTATCCAGGCTAAAAATCTGATTCAACCCATACGAACATCTTTTTTTTCTAACCTACCTTAAGACCCTCTACATTGAATTGCTTATCCTTGCATTGAATTGCTTATCCTCAAAGTTTTGTAATAGTAATCCAAAGAAATAATGTATTTGCCATGGTCACGGTCATTGGGGGACCTCAAGAGGCTGGAAGGATGGGCAAAGAGTAACCTCATGAAGTTCAACAAAGGCAAGTGCAGGGTCCTGTACCTAGGGAAGTATAACCACATGCAGAGGCTGAGGGTTGACCTACTGGAAACTAGCTCTGCCAAGAAGGACCTGAAAGACCTAGTAGAAACAAATTGATCACAAGCCAGCAGTGGCCAGCAGAATCCCAGGTTGCATTAGGTTGGAGTGATAGTTCCCATCTGTTCAGCACTGGTGAAGCCACACCTGAAATACTGCATCCAGTTTTGGGCTCCCCAGTGCCAGAGAGACATGGAGATAGTGGAGCAAGTCCAGCAGGGACTACTGAGGTGATAAAGGGCCTGAGGCATCTCTAATATGAGGAAAGGTTGAGAGAGCAAGGACTATTCAGTCCGGAGTAGAGAAGGCTGAGGAGATGGTCCTGTCAACCTGTATAGGCATCTCTAATGCTAGATCCTTTTCAACAGTGGTCAGTAACAGGACAAGAGATTACAGGCACAAACTGTAACACAGAAAGTTCCATTTGAACATGAGGAAAAACCTCTTAACAGCAAGGGTAACAGAGCACTGGAAGAGGTTGCCCAGAGAGGTTGTGGAGTCTCCTTCCCTGGGGATATTCAAAAGCCATCTAGAGACAACTCTGGGCAACATGCTGTAGGTAACTCCGAGCAGAGGTGTTGGACTGGATAGTCTTCAGAGGTCCATTCCAACCTCAGCCATTATGTGATTCTGTGGTTGCTTATCTCTCTCTTTGGCAATTAGTAATTTTTTTTTCCATACTGTTTTGGAAGAACTGGAGGCACATTAAGCCAGCAGTGATCTTCCAAAATTTCATTCCATTTTTTCAAAAGTATTTGTTGATCAAGAGTTCTCCAAAAGGAAAGACCTAGATATTATTTTCAGAAGGGTTCAAAAGGGCTATCAATAGAAAGGGACACATCTCACTCCTTGCCTTACCCTGCTTAGAACTCTTTTCTTAGCAGTTATTGAGGAAATATAACATAACTGTGCTCTCCTGCAACATTTTTATTTGTAGGGTTTTTCTAGTAGACTCCAAGATTCTGCCGACATTTAAGTTTAAGAATACCAACTTTGTCTTGCAAGAACAGCAGGAATGCAGAAAGTGAAGTGCAAATAAAGGAAATTAAAAAAAAAAAAAAAACATTGTGAAGCAGAAGTGCTATGGCTACAAATAGCTCCTAAGTTTTTATGTTGTTCCTAGAGATAAGTGTAGGATTTCCAGTACTGGCTAACATTTGCTTTGTATTAAAATTCTGTCAAGCAAAGCCAGGGGAAACTATTCTGTGCTCAGAGATGGCTCCTGTGAAGAGTTTCTTGTCTGGACCACATACGGTGGTCTCTGACGCAGCATAGGTTTGACAAACTTTTGAGGGTTGGAGTTATGGTAGAAAGGACAAGAAAGTCTGGAGGAGCCCGTGTTGTTGCCGTGGAAGGAGGCAGTCAGGGGAACCTGTTCTATGCTCAGAGATGAATCCTGAGAAGAATTTCTTGTTTGGGTCATATATAGCTGTCAGCACTATCCCAAAAAGATTTTTAGGGTCAGGTTTACATCTAGGGCTAGTGTTAAGAGAAAGAGAAAGCCTAGAGTCACTGTTGCTCTCATTGTGGAATGAGGTAGCCAGGGAATTCTGTTCTGTGCTCTGATATGGTTCCTGAGAGGAGTTGCTAGTCTGGTGTCATGTATGGTGGTCTCTGGCCCACCTCCATCCTTAAAAGATTATTAATGTTAGAGTAACAGCCAGGGGTAGGGTTGAGAGAATAAGAAAGCCTCAAGGCAATGTTGTTGTTGTTGTGTAATGAATCCGTTGGGGAACCTATATTGTGCTCCTCCCATATAAAGCAGTCTCCAGACTTTTTTTTTTTTAGAAACTTTAAACATTTTTTTTTTTCTTGAAAACTTTCACAGAAGCTGGGAGACAAACTTTTGTTGCCAAAGATTCAAAGAGCAGAATCTGTTCAGTAGTAGTTGGCAGCAGTTAAAATCAACCTGTTCAGGAGTCTAGAAAGTGTAATTGTCCTTCTCTGACTGCACCCCTTGACATGACATTCAGCTCCGGTTACGGAAAACCAGGAAATATACTGTGGCTCATATTTAGAAAGTAGGCACACAGTATAGTGTTCCATCTTATCTTAAAATTTATATGATCTTGTTAACCACTCATAGACAGCAAAGATTATTTTCTTTGCAGTCAGCTAAAGAAGTCCATGTCCATTTTCATTGTTTTTTCTTCCATAAACCTTTGTCCAATTCTCCTAGAAAATATAATCATCTTCCTAGGAACACCTACTTACTATAGAGTGATGTTTTTCCTTGTGTGCACTTGCTCATGTCATTGCACAGAAATTTGACAATTCTTTCTCTTTGCAAGTCTTTCTCTTTGCAATTCTTTCTCTTTGCCTGAGGTTTACAGAAGCAGAACCATTGCTCATTCATCACATTTGCTGAGGAAAGTACTTCTAGTGGCTTTCAGAGTGGAAAACTGCTGACTTCACACCTCACCAGACAGGTGTCTCGCTGTCATAACTCCATTACCACACCATAGTGCTATCTGCCATTTTTTAGTAGAGCATCAGCTAGCTGCAAACTTAGCCAGATAACATTGGGATGAATTACATGTGGGTTAGTAAATATGAAGTCTGGAGAGTAAAGGCTGTTTTGTTTTTAAGTTGCATTTTTTGTATCTGAATAGACATGGCTTATATGAATATGTCGCTTATATGAATAATATGTCAAGAAGGAACGATCTAAATGATTTGAAGTTATCCTGTGAAAAACAATTTCTCTTTCAGCTTAGGAGAATTTTCCTCTAAATAGAGAGTGTAATTTAAGATTATGTTCAATTTTCTTATGTATGTCATTAAGACATTTTATTTCTTTCTCTGTTGACCACAAAAATGATCACATCAGAATGTGAAGTCATTAGAATTCAATTACTGCACAGGCTGGAAAAGTGACAGAGAAAACTAAAATGTATATTAGATTTTTAGTAAGTTAAGGTGACAGCCAAAATCGAGTGTTTTGAAGAACAACCATGTTTGGACAATGCTCTGCATGATTTGGTGGAATTGCTACCATCTAGGTAACTATATGTATTCACAGCCAGAAAACCTGCATTTTGTTATATCATCTGCATTTTATTGCTGTACATATGAAAGCAATTTTTTTTTTTCTCTTCAGTCTATCAATCTCATAATCTCCTTTCTATGTTAGAAATAGACAGAGATTTCCATCCTCCTGTAGAAATGATTGGACAGAATGAGACAAACAAAGATTAATTCTGGCTTTTTTTTTACTCCATCTGAAAGTTCTATTATTTGGGATTCTGTGGTAGGTAAGCTAGAGGTGTAGTACCGTCCACAGAAAAGGCCTCTCATCCATCACAAGCACTGTGTCAGACTGCAAACCTTTTTTTCTCCATGGACATTCACAGAATTTAGCTTAGTCATCTTACTTTTAGGTGGTTGAAAGTAAGAGATGACACCCCACTCTATCCCCCCAGATAATCCTCAGATCAGATATATTGTTCTGTTTCTGATAACAAAATGCCATCCACTGTACACACGGGCCTTAATTTTTTTTTTTCTTATCCTGTCATCTTGAGAAGTAATATTCATTAAAATATAATCATTCCAAATATGAAGACTGTAATTATCCTTTGCCCAAAAAAACAAGAGCTTCTAGAGATAGCTAGAAGAAATCATTAGGAGTAGGATCATTATCCTTTAAAAAAAAAAAGACAAATTTCAGGAGCAAATATTCTGTTTCACAGTGTTTAGGACCATTTCATTTGGTTTAGTCATAACCTTTGCCTCCAGTCTTTTTTTCAGAGAATATTAATAAATTGAATCAAATGATTATAGACTTTTTCCTCTTGATAATAATTTTCAATACTTATTTTAAGAACCTTAAAATTTTCATGGTGCAACAATTTTCATAAGACATGAAAAATCAAAGTAATAGAATTAATATTTTTCTATTTATTTTTCCAATAAATTGTATTGAAATATGCATATATTATTTATTCCAATATTTAATTGGAAAAAATACAGCATGTGTTTCATTCCAAATTCAACTATCATGAATAAATTATTTTTCTTAAGCTTTATAGCTTTAACACTTAGAATAAACGATTTGTCTTATTGCAATTTTAATAATAGAGATGGAGTTATTCTTGTTCATTACTAGATTTTATTAAAAATCAGATAAACTTCCATAATTGGAGAAGAAAATGGGCTTTCAGGAAAACTTAAGTGATTCATACATCCTGGAGCATGTAATGGAAGGGTTTGTCCATCACTCCTGTCCTCACTGTACCACACAGATTACCTCAGAGTTGGCTTCACAGGCATCTGGGTTAGTAAAAGGTATAGATGGTCAGGAAATGACATTTCTTCAAAATACATCTCAAATGAAGCTTGGCATTCTGGTGAAGTAAATTTAGTTCTTATCTTTAGGCTTCTGGGATGGAGAGGCTAAAAGACTGTATCTCTTCCTTCCCTTCCCCATATTTATTTCATTTTTAAAGCTATGGCACTTTGGGCCAATTTTGAACAAGTGTTTTAGACAATAATTACAATATTTTTGAAAGTGCCACTTAGCTTACAAGTACTACTGTGTGCCTGTTTGCATTACGGCCCCAGAGGCCCAAGTTGTTTGAGCTTCCATCGAGAAGGCACTATTTTTCAGTAAAAAGCACAGATTTGCATTTAACTTGGTACTAAACTCACTGTTTTTTCTTCTTTGTAAAGTGGGGATAGCATTTACTGTTCTATCGATAATCTATAAAATACTAAGGCAATTGTCTTGCTCTGTTCATGTGTGTGTGTGTATGTGCGTAATGTAATACTGCTGGACTCCCTCTGATCTCAGATTGCAGTTGTCACTAGTAATAATAGCAGCAGTAATTAATAACAGTGATGACAACAATTACAACTATAACAATATCACTGCTGTATAGAAAGTGCAGACAGGTTTGTATATTGCTGTGCTGGCATTAATTATTGTATATACTGGCATATTAATATACATAAATTTATATTTCAGATGTACAAATTTAAATTTCTCAATGTAAAGAAAGAGGTTCAGAACCTGTGCAGGGAGAACATAGTGTAACGGGGCTGCCTTGGAAATAAGCAAACAAACCAGTAGTCTTGCTGTTCTTGCTGTGCTGCCACGAGGCACATTTATTATTTATTCTTCTGCTATGCTCAGTTTATTTTTTGTCACCAATTAAAGGCTTATTCCTGTCTCAGTGTCCAATATACCTTGGGCTTCAGCCATTCAAGGTGTTCATTGTGCTTTGTTCTGCAAAGAGGACAATTAGCCAGCTTACTGCAAATCCTGAATCAAGACATTGGGCTTATTTTTCCCAAATGTTTCAGTTTTCTGAAGGGGAAAAAGAAGGCAATGAGGATCATAAACAGAGAGAGATTTTTGCCTAATAAAGTGACTCTATATACAAGAAGCAAAATTGAAATGAAGACAGTGCATTGTCAGTTCTCTGATTCACTCATCTGCTCCAATGGTTTTTTTTTAACACACTATTTTATAACTGCATTTCAGATGCTTAAGTTGTGACTGGTTTTCTTTCCCCAGACACTCTTAATTCCACTTGGCACTGATGTTTTTTTATCTTCATTTGGACATCAGTTTGGGCTCTGAACTCAGCCTGTCTCTGGAAAACAAGCTTGCCAGTTAAACTTTGCAGAGCAGAGCCTGCACTAGGTATTTCTGTGTCCCAGGGAAAAAAACACATGTCCTTCCCACCCAGTTCATAGCTAACACCACCAAGGAGTCAGAAACCATTGCAGCAATGTCCCAGGGATATCCCAGGGAAAGGAAAGACAACCTTTCCACCCATGGGATGGTTTCCTTTCAGGAAACCAGACTGCAAAGGGCTAAAAATGCTTCAGGACCTTGCTTTTCAGACCTGTTCTCTCATATCTGCACCAAATATGCACATGCAGACAGCATTTCCTAACAGGCTAGGACACAGAGACATTCCACCTGGAAACAAGTGAGTACTTGGGCCCATGGTCCTTTTCATTCCTTCCTGTCTTGGGACTGACAATAACCTTGAGGCAGAAGTTCAAATTTCCTCTTTGCCACAAATTTTCTTTATCACTCCTGTCACTTTAGCAAATAGGTATTTTACAGGGCCTGAGACGCCTATACTGTGGCCCAGCTCCCTCTCCTGTTTCACAAGACCCAGATGTTGCTGTCTCACTGGATCCCTTTGCTTACGTGTCACATCCAGCCTACAGATCTGCTGAGTCCCTGAAGGCAGGCTCTTGAATGTGCACAAAGGGGGTACATCCCTGTAGCTGGTCCTACCACCTCAGGAGACTTGAATTTCATAAGAGCCACTTAACGTGGACAGTCTTCCCACCCTCTATGATACAGCCATCTGTCCTGCCAGCTTTTCTCTCTGTCTTGTGACTCACAAGGATGATGTGAGGATCACCATACTCAAAACTGTAAGATGCTTCTTAGGAGTTATTCAAGTACTTTAGCATAGATACCCACCTCCCTCCAAAAATCAGAGAAAACCAAAAGAAAAACCCTTGGATCAAGACCAACTGCTTATCTGCCCTAGGGGGAAAAATCAGCCCACAGACTAGACAATAAAGGGAAGAGCTCTGCAGCTGGGCTCCCAGAGAGCAAAAGGTTTGGCACAGCATCCTGTAGAAGCATAAGAACTCCCATGCTCATTATAAGATTACAATTAATGATTAAACCTCATCCAGGCCCAGCTTCTTTTCCCACAACTGCTATACAGATTGCTCTCACTGGAGCTGCTGGCACAGCAGTCCTTTTGACAGCAAGGGGAGTTCCTCGTATAAATAAAGCAGAACATAAAGATTTGTGCTGAGAAGAAAATGAGGAAAATTGAGAGGGATTTTAGCTCTCTATCAGGAACAGTGTGTAAGAAGCCTAGATGTCTGTTTGTTTCTATGCCTGCAACCTATTAACCAAACGCTGTCAGAACAGCTACCAAAAGAACCTGTGCAGGAACCGAAAGGGATGCCTAGAAAGCTAGCTGCTGGTGAGAAGTCCCATTTAAATGCCTGAGATAAAAACTCAAAGATCTTCCCTGGCTTCCACTGCCCATGGGTGATACAGTAGCTTGCTTTTGACCATCAGCAATGACATCTCCTCCAAGTGTCCAGATTGCATCTACTCCAGCCTATATGGATAAGCATGTCCTCTTACCTCTAGGGAGCAAAGACAAGGGTAGCTCACATAGAGAGGAAGATAGATGGGACAAATCTCTATCCCTTGCTATGCTGTTGTTCTGACTTTGTCTTTTAAATCTGTGCTAAAGCACTGGAAGCCTATCATTTTATAGAGTATTTCTCTGTGACTGTTTAATTTGGGGATATTTGAGTGGAACTGACTTTGAAAAGCAGCTGAGGTTGTGCAGAATGCCAGCATTCACCAACTCCTCTGAGGAACAACTGGACAATAAAACACAGAGAAGGAGGGAGTGCACAGTGACATGATTATAAACTGAAGATTGTATTTTATTCCCTAATGCCTGTGGAACAAAGGCAAATCTAATGTGACGTGGCTTAAATCCTATTGTCTGAGGCGGCATGCTGAAAAGGAAAACACTTTATTGGAAGTTCTTTAAGCTCTCAGTTTTCTGCCTAGCAGATATGTAGCACCCATTTGTAGCTTTTCCTACATTGTGTTTAATTTGAAATAATCGAGTCTCTATGAGGCTGGCAGGAGACTGGTGCAACAAAAAGGGATGGGGAGGAAGAAGGGTAAAATAACTAGGGAAAATATCTTTGCAGTCAGGATTGCTTTGTAAGCTATTACATTTTGGTACCTTCCCTGGTGTCAGGGCAGATCTTTATTAATAGGTTGTTCTTAACAACAGTTCCAACAAAATATAGATTTCCAAACAGGTTGCTATGGAAACAAGTTGCTCACGAAAGCCTCGCCCCCTCCCATCCGACACACTATTGGAAATCCCTATCCCCTTTTTACATTGTTAGTGCTGAGGGTGACAGTCCATATAGACTCAGTTAGTAAAGCAGTGTGAGAAGACCCAAAGAAAAAACTGAAGTTATTTAAACATATGAGAAGGCTTAAACAATCAAACAAAATAATTCTGCGTATACTTCAGTTTGGTCATAAAAATCCACAACTTTTTCATTTCAAAGTCTGCAATAATCTGTTGGCTTGTGTATTTTCAGTAAGGAATCAGTTTCACCCAAATGGGGGGAGAAAGGTGATGTATACATTTTTATGGTTCCTAAAGAAACCTACTCTTCTAACGGGGTGCCATCAGCTTGGTCTTCATTTCAAGATCTATAAATAAGCAAGATACCAGGGGCTCTTGCCACACTCTCTTAGGCTGACGCTCCTCCTGCACACTTAGAAGTCAGAGGACTGCAGTGTTATGTCGGCACTCGTCTATACCACAGTCATGCTGGTGGGTACTGGTTAGCAGATAAGAGTGTGACAGCTTCAGGGGAGCTAGCCCAGGTGTGTCAGCAGCCCGGCTGCAGCACCATAAAGCACGTCCTGAGCTAATTTACGCTCACCAAAGCAGTCCTTTTGTAGCATGTCAATATAAGGGTTACCTCCGAGGATGGGTATTCATTGTGAGACTTTACTGGTGTACTTGCAAACAACAGAGTATATACCCTTTCCCCTTTTAAGCAAAATCTTACTTTTCTTAACAGGTGTGCTGGGGTTAGGAGAGGTTTGGCTTTTTAATAGCAATCTCTCCTCCTCCTTCCTGCTGAAATGAGTTAGTCAGCTAGCATCAGTATTCTCAATAGTTTCTCCCATTAGAAAGCTCTGTCCTGGAACTGCTGTGACACCCCTGTACTGTACTAGACTTACAGGGAGAAATTTGATCCTGAGGCCGAAACAACCATCAGGGATAAGGCAAGAATTCAAACTTGCCAAAGGAGAGTTCTTTCGCAGGCTTGCACTTGTTACTGTCATAACACACATCTCTATGAAAGCCCATGAAATTTCCCATGAAATAATACTTAAGTTTCCCTACATGAGATGTTCAGGTGTCACACTGTTCAGACCCCATCTTTGAGGTCCTTATTAGAGAAACTGAAGATGACTGGACTCTGGTTGGGGCTGGTACTGACTGATAGACTTCAGAAAAGATTAAGTGACTTTTTATGGGCCCAAGTAATTCTAATGATTAAAAAGGGCTACTTTGTTAGCTGCCACTTAAAAATGTAATTTATTACCAAAAACATCCTTTGCTGGTATCTACGAGTGGCCGCAACAAGCCATCTGAATTTGGAGACAAAAGAGATAACAGAGAAGGTCAGCAATTGGGCTACAGAACAGTAACGGATAGTAACAAGACAGATAGTAACAAAAACAGTCCACTGATGCAATTAATGTCATCAGCCCATGGTCTGTGTATCTGCACTCTTCATGTAAAGGTAAGTACCATCTGTTTGCTCATGCAGATAATGAGGGCTTCTGGTACAGAAGTGATTTTGAGTAGGATTAGGTCTGTGATATTTCATCAAGCATACAGCTGTAAACTATCATAAAAAATAATACTTTGCACTTGAATAATGCCTTTCATCATCATCATCTCACAGCTCTTCACAAACATTAATTAAGCCTCACAGCCCAGTGAAGTACATATTAGATTATTATTATTATTATATCTGTGTTTAAAATGGAAAAGAGAAGTTAAGTGATTCACCCAAAGTGACATCCGTCATGTTCTAGAAGACAGTCATCTGGCAGGCAACTGAGATTCAGCCTCCAGGCTAAAACAAAACATAAGACGATTTGGGAAGGATGAAGTGCTATTGCTGCTTCTTTGTGTCTCTCACCTGTACCAGAAATGGAAGTTCTGCATCTTTTCAGTGAAACAGTTGTTAACTGTACTGGGAAAAAAACAGTTTTGTGAGCAACAAAAATAATAAGGTGATGGAGCAGCTCCTCCTGGAGACCATCTCTAGGCATGTCAAGGAAAAGAAGGTGATTGGGAGTCGTGAGCATGGATTCACCAAAGGGAAGTTGCTTTTAACCAACCTGATAACCTTCTACGATAGGTTATCTGGACAGGTGGATGAGAGGAGAGCAATGGATGCTGTCTGCCTTGACTTCAGCAAGGCTTTCAACACCATTTCCCATAAGGGAAACTCAGAAAGTGTGGGTTAGATGAGTGAGTAGTGGGATGGACCAAGAACTGGATGGATGACAGAGCTCAGAGGGTTATGTTAAACGATGTGGAGATTAGTTGGATGCTTGTGGCTAGTGGAGTCCCCTGGTGGTCAGGACTGGGTTCAGCGCTATTCTGCTTATTCATCAGCGACACAGATGAGGGGACAGAGAGCACTCTCAGCAAGTCTGAGGATGATACAAAATCAGGTGTAGTGGCGAGCACAACAGAGGGCTGTGCTGCCATTCAGAGGGACCTAAACAGGCTGGAGAGCTAGGTGGAGAGGAACCTCATGAGGTTCAACAAGAGTAAGTGCAGGGTCCTGCACCTGGGCAGGAATAACCCCAGACATCAGTACAGCTCCAAAGATTCTCCAAATTGTCATAGGATCCTAAGGACACCTAGAAATTTCTTCACAATCATATGGCCCATACTTGAGGCAACACATGACATAGACTCCCTCTCTCACTCCTGCAGGAAAAAGACAGGTAGAAGAAGACAGAACAAAGAAAGTAAAATAGTTCCTGTGCCTCTGCAGCTGATTTGGACCATTGGCTGATCAGGAACCAGGAACATGTACACTTTCTTCACCATCCATACTGTTTTAGAGTTCTATTGCTCAAGACTCATTCAACAATAGCAGTTTTTCTCCTACACTTCCCAAACTCCCTCCCAATAGACTGACTGAATTACAAATCCTTACTGTTCCACAGGAGAGATGTACATGAGGCAACTTCTTCAAGGCAACTCTGCCCATCTCTTCTTTCAACACAGCTGTTCATTCAAATATCCAGTTCTGATGTGTGGAGAAAGAATAAGATCCTCTAATTAGTTTCCTCAATAGTTTTAATCTACCTCCGAAGTTTTGAACAACAACATAACAATTTCACACTCACAAATTCATTAATAGGAGGCTTTCCATGGTCCATAACGAAAAGGCTTATGAACTAGTATTAGATTGCCACTTGATTGCCACTTTAAGTTTTACATTAACTTTACTGCAGTTTGTATCAATGGTCTAACAGAGAATAGAGTAGGCAAAGTTTTGTTTGTTTGTGGTTTTTTTTTGCAGGGGAGGTGCAGGGATGCAGGAAGCGGGGGGCAGAGTAGAAGGAGAGTCCCAAAGTGAGACAATTACAGTTCATTCTTGGCCTCATATGTGAAGGCAAGTTTTATCTCCTAGTCTTCATTTGAAGATGTCTTGATATACCCATGACTGAGCTTAGTCTGTTTCAGTTGTCTCTGCCATTCATAAGGTAGATGTCTTGGCTGAAAGGCAAAGGGGCTAGGGCTCAGACTGGCAGCACTTAAGTAGATTTCACATCTGCAGTGAGCTCAACAGGTGAACCACTTGAGGAAATATGTTTTAATTAGTTTTTTTTTTTCTCTGAAGTTCGTCAACTTATAATTGCAAGAGTAGGTGCTTAAATAAAAGAAAGATAAAATACTTTAGTTAAATGTGGATTCTGGATGCCAAAATTAATCATGTGTTGAAAATGTACCTCTGTATGTGAAAGGGCAAGAATAATAGATATGAAGCATTTCTAATAAACTTAAAACTCTTGGGCTTTGAACTCTACCTCTGCAATAAAAGACAGATAATGTAGCTACAAAGTTACATAGCTGAAGAAACCATTCACAAAGAATGTTTATATTAAACAAAGACTTACTTTTTGGGCTCCTTGTATGTGACAAAATCTATTCTATGTGCATGTATTCTTACAGTCATTTGCAGTATGTAGTGGAGTCTAAAAGTGAATGCAGGTTTTTGGACTAGTCATTTAGGAATCTCCTGATTGAGGCCTTTTTGATGTGCATGTGATAGTCATTACATATTCCTAGCTCAGGTCCCCAGTGCCTCAGTGCTGTGCAAGTGGTTCCTTCCATTTCAGTGATGAGGCAACTCCAGAACATGAGGCACTTTGGGAGGAAGAGGATGAAATGGCTTCTGATTCTGATATAACTTATTTAATCATATTCTTACTAACCAGAGATACTTCATTTCAGATGACAATGGCAAAGACAGAAAGAACACAAACAATAACACAGAGATATCTATTCAAACTCTCATGTGGCTATTTTACTTCAAGAAAATTCCAAGTTCACCTAATGATATTATTACTACCCATAAAGTTATTACGGTCAGTCTCGGAAGGAAGGAAGGAAGGAAGGAAGGAAGGAACGAACGAACGAACGAACGAACGAACGAACGAACGAACGAACGAACGAAAAGTACAAAACAACATAAAAAGATAATACTTGGAAAAAAAAATTCTTCTCTTTCTGCACCTTCTCTTTTTACAATATTCCTGATTCAACAGTCAGTAAGACAGTCTGACTCTTTCATAAACATATTTTTTCAACATTGAGCCTACTAGCTTAACACAATTTACCACTTAAAATCTTTTACCCCAAAATAGATACATAGTCTTGCTTATTCCCCCCACATACTTAGCATTCAGAATAGAAAGTTTACATTTTTTTTCCTTCTAGTTTTAAACAATTCCTGTAAGATCAACCAGTATAGTTGCTTCAAGGAAATAGTCTGCTTAGAGAATGTCCCTACCACAGTGACTCCTAACGGGTGAGGGCACAAAGCAGAACATGTGCAGTGACAAAAGTAATGGTTTTGCAATTAAACAGTGGATTTAGGACCTGAAGGATACTGGTCTGATAACGTAACAGGAGCCAGCTCTCACCTTTCTTGGCCCCAGATCAGCAAAGCACTTAAATAATTTAAAATACTTAGGGAAATGATTCTCCTTATTTATTTAACACTAGACATCCGTTAAAAGCCACATCATTTCAACACCATCTTCCTAGGTGTTGGTTCAGGAAAGACTTGCTGATCAGACCAGAAGTCTGTCAGGACTGACTGACTGACTGCTGAAGTGGAACTTCAGCAAAGGCTTCAGCTAGGCATGTGCCCTTTCAATTAGTGTGTCAATATTAGCAAGCCATTTGACTCAACAGTAGCAAAGTAGTAGGTTGAAATAACTCATGCTGAGTCCCCACACCTGCACTGTGAGCCTTCACACCAGATTATTTAATCCCATCATGTTGACTGAAAGTCAACACTGAAAAAATGACTTGAAATATGTTACTATTTGGGATTTTTCTGTCTTTATGAAACTGGAGTGCATTTGGTACTCCTTTGAAAAGGAGCATCTTGTTTAATTTGTTCCCAAAGGGATGAAGTATATTTGCTTCAAAACCACTCTGCTGCACTAAACAGAAACATTAATGTGGATGAAGTCATAATGGATTATCTAGAAAGGATGAGAGGAAATAGGATGCTTCTGGAAATAACACCTTAAATCTCCCTGGCCTGCATGCAGATATCCGTCCTTAGTTAAAGACATTTTCAGCAGGATGTTGTAGAAGAGTTGCTTTAAAGGGTGGAACTTAGAGAAAAACTAGGGCCTAATAGAAGTTTGGGCATTACAGAAGCTTGCTTATGGTGATAGACGGTTGCCACTTCCAGGATGGTTGGTACACACAGACTGCTCCTCCATGGTTCTCTAGGCAACACAGTCTGCCCTCCTGGCAACTGTAAAGAGGAGTAATGGAGGGTGGAGTGGAGTGAAGACACCATGGCCAAACTGTTCCAGTCCCTGTGCTGCGCTGCTGATAAGCTGCACAGTAGCTGCCCAATGGTAAATAATACAATAAGATGTCCAGCAAGGGTGGAAAATCACTCCTTTTGGATGAACTTTGCTTGAACTTTGCTCATTAAAAGCTCATTATAATATCAAAACACACCTACATCCCCAAAGTTACCTGTCTCTGTGGTACAACCACTTCTCACTAAGCTCTAGATTTTCAAATGAATATCTCTCTAAATGAAAGCAAGAAACTTTTTCACCAATCAATAAAAATAGTTAAAGTATGACTATAGTCACTCAAGCTCCACCTAAATGTAAAAAAAAAAAAAAGTATAAAAGCTGAACTTAAGAGGAAAGAAGTTAGAGAGAAGATTCCATTGTAATTTCTGGATCAGTCAATGGGTTGAATCTCTTTTTTCCTCTCAGGTCAGGACGCTGCCTGAGGAGATGCCTCAAGACAGAGAGCCCTCTCCCATCTTCTGGGGTGTGTGATGATTGCACATCAGAGCTAGCTAAAAATCCCACGCTGTAGTAGACAATTTCCTGTACTGACATGCTAAGCCTGCTTTGTAAATGTTGCATTTGAATAAATCATGCTATTCGTGAACTCAACTACTTGCTTGGAAGGCAATTGGACCTACTGTTGACAGACTATTCATGAATCTTATAATGCCAGATTTGGTCCTATAGTTGATCATACTATTCATAAACTTGATTCGCCAAAGGGAAGGTGATCAGACCTACAGTCAACATGCTCATGAACCTGGTACTGCCAGAGTTGGGCATATAGCTAGCATAGTATTTGATAGCTCCTTCCCGGCCCCCATGACTTTCAAACTGCAACAGATATCTATGCCTCATTTCTCAAACTGTTCCTTTTTATCTTTCTTTATCCAAATTTATAGGAATTTGGGCTGAAATTTCTCAAGGGGTCTACAAGTATAGGATGACAAAAGTTGCTGAACGGCTGTAGGAAACTCCTTTTGGAAATTCCAGATAGGGCTCAAAACACCTTAGGAAACCTATTCTTTCTCATCATATGTTCACACAGAGCATGCCAGATGGGGGACCATCCTTGCTCTACTTCAAATCTCTTGCTAAGATCAGTTGACAAAAATTGCTGGAGAAAAAGAACACATGAACCAAAATGATATTCTCAGAATGCATCCACTCTCAAAAAAAAAAAAAAAAAAAAAAAAAAAAAAAAAAAAGTTTTTTTTAATCTAAGACTTGAAATTCAACATTACTTTTCCATTCTTAATCTATGGATATGGGGTATATGATTTGTTTGTTTTGTCAAAAAAGTTGAAATTTTGAGTTGCAGAGTAATGAATTCCAAAGAGCTTCAGTTGTACATACTACTACAAATTAAAAAATAATAAGAAAAATCTACTAGGAATGGAATCAGTCTGCAGAAAATTATTATTCTGTAGCCTTCTTTACACAGGCAGGGTGTCAATTATTAAGCAGGGATGTCATATTCTCCTCCAACTTGTACTGCAAACCCAGAATCCTCAGTGCTATTTTTGCCAGGAAATGATAATAATATATATTTAGGAATATTACTAATTTCATTTCATGTTGTTATTGCTAATAATTGTTTCTGTGGTTTTTTGAAGGGGATGTGTATTATCTGAAAGAAATTTCAAATCCCTGTAGAAATCTGAGTATTATTAAATTGATTTATCTGTCATAAAGCACTTTCATATGCTATTCCCAATGAATATATTGGTTTATAAATACACAAACATATAAACTTTCTTGCATGCAGACATGTTTGTAGGCAAATGCTTATTGATGCATGGACAAGCATGTATGTTTATAGCAGGTATATGCATAGAATTGCAGGTTCTAGAGGGTTGCATTATTAAAAAAAGAATAATTTGCATTCAAATACCGATGAAGTTAATTCAGTTACCAAAACCACTCAGTACCAGGCAATGTTATCAAAAAAGAAAGGAAACCGACAAAACATAAACTCAACAAAAGCCTAACAGTTGATTTGAAAATAAACATGGCATATAATTCTTGCTACTTAGATACTTCTTAAGGTATTAAGATTAATTGATGTGAAAAAGAGTCAAACATGCACACTGCAGTTCTCATTTATAGGTATGACTCTCACTTATGTAAAAACAATTTCCTTAAACATATCTTATTTCCTTGGTCTCGGATAAGCTTGATGAGAATCTTACAGCTGCTGAACCTGTTTAACCCTAAGGGAGTATCGGTGACTTGCTGGAAAATTCAAAACAGCCTTTATCTTCTCTATCAAACAAGTTGCTATCTTTGGAACTGTTCTCACGGCACGCATAGAATTAATCCAAGTCTAGTTTTAGTAAGCCTTTGTATATATATTTATATGATCATACCTACTTTCTTCTGGCATCAGTGAATTGCTTACAGAATTAATTCTGGCAGACTTTATAGCATCATGTAGTCTTAACTTACTTACTAGACTACAGTGAGATTTTAATTTACCAGCGCCTCAAACCATCAGCTATAGAAATGCAACACTGCCATTCTAGAAAAACTATGTATTGATCTTACCCCTACTCAGTATTCTACTTCCAAATCTTGCAAGTTCCTAAATAAGCATGTAACTGAAAATGGTGGATTTATGGTATTGTGAGAAAAGAAACTTACAAACAATTCTCTCTAAGATGATTAGGATAATAATTTTATGCCATTCAATGGTAGATCTTGGACCAGACTATAAATAAGTACACAAGTGTCCAGTTGCTAACAGGTACAACTCAGATAACAACTTCACCATTGTGCATACGTTATGCACACATGCCTCTTTCTACCATAATCCTTTCTGTAAGGAGTTATTAGAAGAATTGCATTGACTTTGGGCACTCAGTTTTAGTGTCTCCCATTGAGCAGGCTATGTGCCATTTACATTCATTGAATAGACAGGAAAAAGAAGCAGTTCCAGACAGCAAAATTTGAAGGCCTCTCCAAGAAAACAACAACAACAAAAACAAACAGGAAAAGCAAAGCAATTTAACCCATGGAATTCACCTTTGTTGGATAGTGCAAAAGGTGAAAAGAAGAAAAAAATATTTTGTTGGGAAAGGGAATACCATGATTTTTAGAGGTTCATTTTCACTTCCCTACTGTGATTGTTTAACTGTGATGGAGGATAGAGACACCAGTAGCTTTGTTATCCATGTGTATAATTTGAGCAGTCTGGGTCATATATTAGAGATAAGTGAAATCATATATAGTTATTTTTATCTTGTGGGCATGTATGTAAATTGACTTTGTTTATATTTTGTAGAGATTCAGATAGTCTCACATTTTGTAATAAATAACTTCTGGTGGATTTTGTCTAACAGACAATTTTATTCTTGATATTATTTAAGAAAACTGAGCCCCATCCTGCAAAGCTTCAGTCACAGTAATTAAGATATCAGTGTTGAGTTTTTCCATCATCAAATACATTTTTTCAGATTTCATTATTTATTTTTTGACCGCTTTAAATCCTGTTGAAGTCAAGCAGAGGTCTGAGTGTCTATGAGAATGGAGATAACTAGTTTCATTGATATTACAATCAAATATTAATTGAAAGAGATCTATCTCATGGAGAGACAGCAACACAAAAGTACTGCACACCAGCACTGAAAAAATAAATGTATATTTGTATTTACTGGAATAACTGGGATAATAAAAATGCATAGAAAAATATATAATAAATAATAAAAGAAGAAATGGAATACTAAGATGTTTAGGTGTGTCAGAAGGAAAGATCAGACAGTAGATAATGTTTGAGAAGAGACAGAAATTGAGTGAAACAAAGAATCAAATATTGTGTTCAGATGGTAGAAATTGTGAAACAGAGATTTTGAGTGCACTAAAGGTGATTTTTGCATGTAGGGCAGCACCAAGGCAAGGAGAAAAAGAAAGCAATTGCATCGAGGAAGCCATACATCTGACAAAATGAATTTAAAACTTGGCATGCAGTGCAAGCATGAGTCAGCATGATGGTCTAGGCTGGGCAGTCTAAGCTCTATAGGACTGGAAGCTATCAGACAATGTGGACAACTCCATAGCCCTGGTGGCTGCTTGTCTACCTGCATGGCATGGGCCATCAAGTGTGCATGATATGTGTATAGCTATTCACCTTCAGTGACCATCACTAGGCCACCACTGAAATAACAGGAGGTTGGGTTTAGACCACAGCCTGGGCCTCCTTGGTCCGAAATATTTCATTAGACTTCTCTCTAAAGTGCAGCACTCTTGATAACCTTTGCTCAGGAGACCCAAACCTAGGTCATGGGACACAGCTAGAACACATTGCCAAGCAGGACTGAGTTACCTTGGCAACTGGTAATAGCTACCGAGTACTGAACTTGGACAAGCAATTAGTGGAGTATTTAAGTTTACTTGAAGTGTATGTCACGCCAGTGAGGATTTAATCATGCACTCACTAGGTGACAAAACTTTCAGAGTGAGACTTAATGAAAGTGTCTGCATTTATGCCCTTTAAGCCATTTTTCCTCTTCACCTGTCCTGTGCAAGAAATGTGCATCATGCAAATCTTGCCTACTTGATGTTTTTGTCTTTCTCTGAAGGAACCAAATAAGTCGCTCTCTTCTAGTTCTTCTATATTCTCACTCAAATCCTTCCTGATGTTAAATATAACCAGGACCAAATCATCGGCAAAGAATAAGACAAAAATGAAACAAAAATTGCATTTCATGTATACCTTCCCAGTCTGATGTGAAATCTTGCAATAGACTGGAAATATTATAGCTTTTCTGACGTCTGATGCTTTTAATATGATTAGATAAATATGCCAAATGTATTACTCTCTAGTATGTAAAACCTACACTGAAGTCTCACCAGCATTTTGAAAGCTTCCTGGCATTTCTGCTTTTGATTCTAGCTGGAAATATCAAAAGGATGAAAAGCTTACTAATATGCGTGTGTGTGTATATGTATATATATATATAGAGAGAGAGAGTGTGTATATATATAACATACAGTTCTTCTTAAAAATCTCTTTTTTTAAGTGATAATAGCAGAGAACAAATGCTTCAGAAAGGAGTCTCTCTCAAGTTTATCCAAAGCAGCTCAGTACTGTTTTGCCCAAACCATTTTTAAAAATTGAACTTTTTTTGTTCTATACCATGGAGACATTCATAGGTAATAACCTTTTGTATAATCAAATCCAACTACTCTATTAAATTAATTCAATTAATAATCACAAGGCCCCAAAGTGAATTAGAGAGAGCGAAGTGTTAAGAACACTGAAATGAGGTGAAGACAGAGTAGGATTAATGAATAAAGAACAGATAAGTAAAAGAAATAACATTTTGGTGCCCTTTTATGCAAAGCTCACAAAAATCTGCATCCTGTGGGTTAAAGTTGAAATCAGTTTATCTACACTTGGACCTGGTTTATAATCTCAAGGGAAGCCAGGAGCACAGGGAATCCAGGAATGTTGTCATAATAATTAACAATAACCTCACTAATACAGTCAAGCCAGCCCCTTTTCAGTATGCATTCTGGCCATCATAACAACCCAGGAGATAAATTCACATCAGCAGAGCAAAGCATGTGATCTGTGCAAGTTTGCTTTGCACAAAGCTCTTCATTTTCCCTTCAAACTCTGTAGCACCCCAAGCAAATTGTTGTGCTGCTCTAGAAATAAATGAGATCACACCAAGGTATCTGGCAGTGGCCAAAGAAGAAATTCCAAGTGGTCATATAAAGAGGCCTCCTGCACATGCATTTGAAGAATTTCAGCATTTCAGCTGTAATGGACTGGCTAGACAAGTAGTATAAGCCAGCACAACTCTGTTGATTTCCGTTTATATGATTTGTGAAGAGCTGGTTCAACATATCTAAGCATCATATAAAGCTGAAAGACCAATAGCTAAACTTCTATCAGGATAAATTTTGTGGGTACTGTGTATACATGAATGTTAAAAAACAAACAAACAAACAAAACAAAACAAAAAAAAAACAAGCAACAGTTTCCTCTCTGTGAGGAGCTGGAGCATTATTTATTGCATCTTTAAGCAGCATTTAACTCTCAATATCATAGTTGGATACAAACAAGAGGCTAGACTAATATAGACCACCTTTTTTGTTTGTTTTGGAGAGAGATCAATGATGCGTTTTAACTTATTTGATTCTTTTTTGAAGTAAATTAAAAATCCTGACATGAATTTTATTAAAATCATCTTTAAAAGTTTTGAATGTAGTTTGAAGATGAATGTATCTTTCGATATGTAAGAGAGAAGAGAAATTGACCCATTTATCACAGAAGCATTTCCAAAAAGTTCTTAGTGCAACTATATTTTTCAAACAAACCAAGAGCCTTACGTTAGTTGAGGATAAGTGACCATGTATTAAAGAAAATTAGAGTTTTAAGTTAAAATGACTATTTTCTGATTATTTTAATTAATTTAAAAAACGCTTATGCTGTTAAAATAACAGCAAGGAATCAAAATGTGCCAATGGAAAACAATTTTCTCTAATCTAATGCAAACAGCAAGTCAAAAATGCAATAGATCTGTTAACTCCAGTGAGCATATCTATCTCAGAAGTCTGTAAAATATATTTCCTGTAAAGTATGTACTTATTTCATGCCTGGAAAGATGTATAAAATCTCTTAAGCATGTTATGAGGGTATAAAGAGATGAAAAAGTGTTGTGATAGAGGAAGTCTGCAGAGTAATGATTAACCAAGCAAGATCTTTGCTTGCATAGCAAGAGGAAGAATGCTTTTTGTTCAAAGGGGGTGCTGAGAAAGCCAGGATGTGAAAGAAGCTTATGAAGAGGAAAAAATACTGACAAATAAAGACAAGAAAGCAAGGGAACAAGGAGAGGAACCTCTGATACTGCACTTCCAGAGACCTTTTTGTGAAATGCCTTAGTCATCCTTACTAATTTGAGAATTTCAAAAGTGAAAGAGAAACAGTAAACAACCTAGCTAGGCAAAAAATAGATTCTGGTAGCCTTTTACTATATTTTTTTTTAGCGCAAAGAGGTTTTACAGCTCTATTATGCAATTGCGCTTTGTGTAAAGAGGGTGTGTAATATAGTCAGCTAGGAATTTTAAGCATTCAACTTTCCTGCATTACAGAAAATTACTTAACAGCACTGCCAGGCTCTCCTTTACTAGACATGATCATAGATGTGGGTGACCTATTCAGTATTGCTTCAAAGAGCAGAAATGTTAAAGACTAATGGGTTGTTTTCCTTAATGGCAGAAATCACACTACTGGCTTTTCAAGTACAGAAACACACCATTCACTGTCCTTGAGTTGAGTGGCAGATCTAAAATGAAACCATGAAGCCTAACAAATATTTTCTGTTAACAGCATTTCCAAACTTGATTTTGAATGTCAAACCAAGCAATGGGACCTGGAGAATGGACAGAGTCCTTCTCTGTCTGCTTCAGCACAGAAAATCCCTAGAGTGGCAAAGAACAGATAATTTTATTGTAGTCTTCCAGTTCCTGAAGGAATCTGAACCCTCAGCCTTTGTGGAGCTCATGTCATCTCTTAAGAATTTAGCCCAACCTAATCAGAATTTGACAAGGAAATATAATCGCTTAAACTTTATCCACAAAACCAATGCTCAGAGTCTGGTGTTGATATCATTGAGTTTTGCTCAGAATCTAGTATCTATCACCTGTGATTGCTCTGACAATACTTGAAAAATGAAACAAAGGTTCAGAGATGCAATTCTCATCTAAGGCTGCACCACCTCTGGGATAGATCAGTTACCTCTAAATTCCACTATATTTAAATCAGAAATAGCGTAACTCAAAATCTGGATTGCAGCCACGCTTACCCTTCTCTAGAAGCACCTCTCATCAAGCTGTCTTATACTGAAAGCTGGATAGACACACTGCAGCCATAATTTATTAAAAGCAGAAAATCTACTTCAAGATATTGGAAAGACAGGCAACAATAGAAATTAAACTGTTAATACTAGAATTGTGATAGTCACAGAGTATTTACCAGAGACATTTGACATTTTATGACAATTTCTAGGACATCTGCATTTTCCAGCCTTACCTTCTTGGTGCTTTACTACTCTGGGCAATGGAACACAAATACTTCATCTAATAGTTAACCTTGTTAAAATCTAGTGCAATACCTATGGCTCCCTTCACAATTGGAGGGAGCGTGATTCCCTCCAAGATTTCAGGCTTATTATGAAGTGGAATAACGAGATACATCTACAGCATATCTAAGATATTTGAGGTATCCTCGACCCAGCTAACTTTGGTAAACAATGCAGCGAGAATGCAGCTGCAAAGTTTGTAAATAGAGGAATGAAGCCAAGAATTATCCGCTAAAAGACATCCAGAAACCTCCATATGGGAAGCAGAGTGCTGTCCAGACGGAACACTTTTCAATGATAGAACATTCAAGAACAGAAACTTCAATCTATTTCATGCTTGTCTCTCTCTCTTGGTGGGTTGTTAGCGTACAAAACAATTGGCAAGATCAAATTCAGAGTTCTGTTATGTGGTTTTAAGGTACAAACAAGCCTAGTCAGCTGAAGAGCTCGACAGGCACAAAAGTTATATCTCCCTTTCATTTAGCCTGGGGCAGTGGATATTTCATTATGATTTTGTACCAGAAGAATGGATACAAAGTGTGTCAGGCATTTTATTGTGTGACTGGTCTCTCTTGCTATGCACACTCTTGCACATGGCTCTGCATGTATACATTGCATACATATTCACACATTTTTCAGATTCCTGGAACTCAGAAACAGAAAAGTATTTTCTAAATTACTCTTTGAAATTTAAAGGCTGTGCACTGTTATTTCCAATATTATAGTCTTACCAGGTTTGTTGATCTGTGTTCTGAAAACAAAGTGCTTTTTAAAGCAGTTTCCCTTTATTCCTACCTTGAAGAATTTATTATTGTATCTGCGATATTATTTCAATCCAACACAGCATTTATGATTTTACTCTGACTGGTCTCTGACTCCCTTTATACAGTTATATAGATAGTGTCATTAAACTGTCAGATCTTTCAAAATAAGGACAGTATTTCTGTTCTTACTAAAATTAATAGCGGAACTTCAATTTGTTTTAATTGTGCATGATCTCTCTTGGTATGTTAGACCCTTCCATCTGACTTTTCTAGATATTTGTATAATTTCACCTTATTCTGCTGCTTAGAAACTGATATTGTATGCATCTGCCATCATGCTATATACTGGAGAACTTATAGGAGCAGTGACTGCTGGATTCGGTGCCAGCAAAGATAGCAATAAGAACCTAAATATGCAACAGAGAATAATTGTTTCCAAGGCAACTGTAAATCTGAGCCCAGGAACATAGTTTTGAAAGGTAATATTGACATTTATAGACCAGCTACTGTAAATTGTCACAGAACTGTTCATTTCAGAAGAGCAATGGTTGCTCATGCCACCTGAAGAACTATACCTGAATTTATGAGAACACGCTTATTCTTCAGCACCTTTCAAAAATAAGAGGTGAGAACTAACATATTTACATAAAAATGTTCACAAACCCGCGTTCAAAGAGAAAAGTCTAATGTCATCAAACAGACATGTATGAGCAAGTTCAGTGCACAAGGCATAAATTTGTTTTGAAAACTTCAAGGACAGGTAACTGAATAGTATAAACTCCTGCTTTGCCATGTGCAAATCCCAGGGAATTTTAGAACTGGGGTCCAGGGTTAATTTTTTCTGTTTTTCAGACTGTGCTTAATTCCTCAGCCTTTAAAAACATTGCTTAGCTCATAACAACTGCGTGGAGAATACAGGCTCATTAGCTTTGAACTGAGATGGCTGACCAAAGAGGTCCACCAGTCTTTTTCATCTTCCCTTCTACTGTTGAACGTCTGATTCAGGTCCGAGGCACATACAGCACAGACTGTGATATGCTGCACGATGCAGGGCCCTGCAGCATTAAAAAGTTAATTGGAATGAAAGCTCTGATTATATCCTAGCCAGACTTCTCAGGAAGGATGGTGTGTGCAGAACAAGAGCAGCTAATAACAGGAAGGACTAAAGGACACCTCTTAAACAACTGCTGTTGCATTTCAGGAAGTGGTGCTCCAGACATGCCAGTGGTAGCAGGCAAACAAAGTCTATCAGAAATCTGGAAACCCATACTCAAACTCAAAACAAACAAACAAACAAACAAACAAGCTTCAGTTATTCCGTGAGGATTTCAAGCTAAATGCTCATTTCACTGAAGTCAACAGAACTGGTCCTCTGTAAAAGTGGAAAGAACTCCAAGACTACGACTTTCAAGGAAAGAATGAAAACGATTGAATCCTGGATCAAGCTTATATTGCATATACTTAGCATGAGTTTTCTGATCCTTATAAACTTTGTTTCAATTTTCTTTGAACTATCCCAGACAAATTATCCTGATTATTATGTACATTTCAAATATGTTATATTAAAATACAGTAAATTTGGAGTTATCCATGCGTGGAAATGCTGTCTGAAATATGTGAAAGCACGTAGAACATTCTCATTTGCTTTTTAACTCCAAAACAACCAGTCCGATTTAACAACTATGGAACAAACGAGTGAAAACAGAGAGTACCTTTTATTTGATAGGAACAAAGGAAATGTCAAGACAAGGGATTAGTTGTTTCCAGAAAGTTTTAAGTATCTGAAAGGAAGGATTTATAATGAATGTGCCTCTTCAGCCAGAACAAGCACTTTGCAACTTCAAAACTATCATAATACTACTTACAGTACTAGTGGGAAATAAACAGCATCAAGAAATTGTATAATTTCTGTAACTGTGCTACAATATGAGTAATTTTAAGAACTATAACTGCCTCTCTACATTTACTCTGCACACATTTTTCTAATCCAAAGTACAATGGGATCCAAGGCTTCTCAAAGTTTATTTGGTCCAGAAGATGCTTAGGAGGGAGAGTCGTGGCCAGTGACAAGACAAGGAGTAATGGGTACAAATTGAAACACAGGCAGTTCCATGTCCATATGAGGAAGAACTCCTTTCCTGTGAGGGTGACAGAGCACTGGAACAGGCTGCCCAGAGAGGCTGTGGAGTCTCCTTCTCTGGAGATGTTCAAATCCGCCTGGATGCCACCCTGTGCCCCATTCTCTGGGTGTCCCTGCTGGAGCAGGGGGATTGGACTAGATGTTCTCTAGAGGTCTCCTCCACCTTAACCATTCTGTGATTCTGTGATTATTTTTTTTCTTTCAACTTAAAAGAGTACAGGTTATTTCTTGTGCTCTGGCCCTCCAAGCATTCCAATAAGCCTTTACTTTCAGAAACAAAATTAACAATTTTTATTTGGGATTTGCCTAAAGGATACTTCTTTTTTCTTTTCTTTTTTCCGCTTCTGGTAATGTCAGTGATTCCAGTTCCCCGTCTACCAGAGCACATTTCACGTAATTCAACTGAAACAAACAGCTTAAATTTTGAGGGTAAAATACCATGATTTATTCATCAGGAGGGCCAGTTCAACAGGCTGCGCTAAGTTTCAAGTCATTTCATACTTGATATGAACAATTTGTGCAACCCTCAAGATACGCAGATAGTGCTAGAGATTCTTTGGCTGTTTCTTTCAGGTAAGAAACTTTCAGAAAATGTCAAACTCATAAAATCCTACATAGATACAATGTATCATTTCAGTTTGGTGCATAAGTTATATTTACTCTCCTTTGGAATGCATTAGAAACAGCATGTGCTAAATAGCTATTGTTGGGAATAAAAGAACCCTGGCATTCTGGTTATGCAGTAGGCTCCTGCTTGCACGCAGTGCACAAAAACAGTTTGGATGGTCCTTAAGAGGATCAGGATTTGAGTGCCTTCACCATCTACTTTGCCATTCATTTCCCCAAACATCCCAGGATACTAGACAATCTCCTCAGACAGTCAGTTCTTGCCTTTATACTTTGATACATGCACCAGAGAAAGCCTGAAGTGTTCTGCTGCGTATACATTCTTGCACTAAAGGTGTCTTTTTTTCTAACTAGAGCCTGTAGGAGGCCAGGATGTAACCTTCCTCTATTCCATTTCCACTATGGCCACAGGTTTTTCTTATCAGTTGGAGACATGCTCTTTCATATACTATTCATGCATACTATACATATCCAATAGAAAATCGTAGATTGTGAAAGTGAAATATATGGATTGTGTACAAGCAATTTTCTAATAAGAATGTCAACTGAGTGGGACAGTAGGAAGGGGGAGAAAAGAGGGATGAGTATAAAAGTGGAGCACAGCAACAGCTCTAGACTAGTACCCAGCCCTTGCAATTGAAATAACCACAGTACCCTCCAGCACATGTGCCAACACTTCAAATGCAGGAGGACATGTGGTATAGGCCAATCACGAGGTGATGGCTGTGGTAATGGAGGATATCACCAGTCTCAGGTTACAAATGCAAAGACAAATGAGAACAGCATGTCTACAAAACCATCAGTTCTGCCTGAGAACTCCATGCTCCAGAGAGAGTTTGAATTGACTGTGCTAGCAGGGCTCCTGTCTGTTCAGAAAGAAGTTAAGCTAAACAAAGTGACTCAGCTGAGTGATTGTATAACCTACACAGTTCCAGGTAATAAAAAAAAGGGGGAAAAAAGTTAGATTAGTGCATTTCATATACTGTGCAAGTATTCCCACACGTTTTATAAAGCAGTGAGCCTGATGCTTGAACAGCCCAGTAGCTCTGAAAGCGAATCATTGCGTGATTTATCTTTCACATTTTTAAAACTTGCTATGGGATCTTTAATTTCCACATGGTCAATCAAACAAATCTTTAATTCAATAACTCCTCTGAGTGGCTTGACTTCTTACAGTGCAGCAGCTACCCCTACCACCCCCAACACCGCACTGCTCTGTCAATGCTGGGTATAAGCACCATTGACTGAATCCAGTGTGATCTTAGCACGGAACAAAACTATCTGAGCAATGGTGACACCAGAAATTACAAGCCCACTGGTCTAGCACAGTTCTGATTGTGCTTTCCTCATGTTTTCTCATGAAAGTTCTTGTTCTCTGCAAAACTTTTAGTTCAAAAGAAGCTCAGATCAAATCATATATTCTCCAATTTTTGGTAGTGACAGGTCAAAAAATCTTCACAGCCACTGTCTAGGAGCTGATGGTCTTTACCAGTCTTTTCCTCAATTTTCACACAATCATTTGGTGAAACTTGAGAGAGTTCTGAATCTGCTTTCTCTGGGAGCTTCTAATACTTTTGGTTATATCTGTTCAGTATTGATCTGAATTTGCTACATAGAAGAGCCACATTATAATACTGTTACTGGGAGAAAAAGGCTCTACTTTGACTGGGGAAGCTGAATATGTATTTGTACTTTATCTCTGCATATATTCTCAGAGAATACAGTTTGCTATATACATGTAGAACCAGGTCTAGAATAAGGTTCTTAAATACAGGGTTCAAGAAATCCATAAGAAATAAAATTCCAGGGGATTTTGCTCAGAAGACACACAATAGGGATTTGGAGCAAATCTTCAGGGGCAATTAGGGACCACTTGGAATGCAAGTATCTAAACACCCTTAAAAGTTTTCCTTGCATATTACTACAAAAACTTCTGTTCCTTGACACTATTCCTTAGCTCCAGGAACCTCAAAAGATGTTTTCAGTTGCTCAGTGCATAAAATACCCGGCATACCAACACATAAAATACACGGCATTTGGCAAGATCAGATCCCAGATCTATCAATGTATTTGTATTTTTCTACTTTAGTGGTCTCACAAGCACCATGGGAAGTAGTGAGACAGGCTCACATCCAAGGTCCGCCCTTCGCTGCCTTGTCTGGTTGTTGTTCCTTGCACGCAATCATGCAAGACTATCAGGGAGTTCGGACTTTGCTGTAAGTATTAACTTTATGCTGGCAGCAAAGGCAACAGAGTATCCTTTCCTCAAGATTCCTCTATACATTCCATCTAAAATTATTTTACCTTTTTGTTGGTCACAGGTTGGAGCTGTTCCATTTCTGATTGGTATCTGCTAGCAGTGCATGACTTGTGATGTTAATGGAGGTTTTTCATCTTGCAATGCATGTCCCAGAGGCCAAGATAACTGTTAAGTGATTAGCTGTGACCAAAGAGAAGAATTTTTTGCAAAAGCACTGACTACTTTTTTTGTCAATTAAGAAATAAATAAGAAGTCTGATGAAAAATGACTATTGTAGTGTTAACACTAGTAATGTATGACAAGGAAATAAAAGAGCCAGTTTTGACTGCAGGATTTGTGTCTCTGACAGACGACTTTTTTCATTTGTTCCCTTTTTAACTTTCGCTTGGAACTTCAGAAAGACAATAAACATGGAACCCTTATGATGCCAGAAACCAGAAACACTTTAAACCAATTAACTCTAGATATGAAAAGTAATATGCATATCAAAAGAAAACGTTAAATTTGAAATTATTACTCTCCCTTTCCCTTCAGAGAGCAGTTGTGCCTCCACTGAAAAAGGATCGTGAATGTTCCTTAGGTGGAATTTTCGCTTTTCTCCAACTTTATCAATTATATATTATAAACACTTGATAAAGTCCAA
This sequence comes from Eudromia elegans, assembly GCA_003342815.1. NCBI lineage: Eukaryota > Metazoa > Chordata > Aves > Tinamiformes > Tinamidae > Eudromia > Eudromia elegans. The sequence continues at coordinate 115,936 of PTEX01000047.1, read as the reverse complement.
AGGGCTTACAGTAGAGTGTGGGTAGATTCGAATAAAAACACCCAGTCCTTCTTCCAAGATCTGCTAACTGTTGACAGCATCCCTGCTAGCCACAAGGAGATTTTTTTTTTTTCCTGATGTTTCTTTCTTACGCTTTTAAAAATGTTTTTACCACTTTCATTAGTTCATTAAAATGCTAATGCTACTTAGACTTTGGTCATTACTATAAATATTTCTCTATATGAATCCAGTATGCCAAATTGTGCCTTACTACTGGAAAAAAAAAAAAAAAAAAAAAGAAAGAAAAAGGGGTTTTTTTGAGGTTTGTTCCAGATACTGGAATATTCTGGTACACTGGATACGCTTTCCTTTCTTACATATATTCTAATAGCATTGTTAACTGTCCTGTAGGGTATGGTCCCTTGTAAATGCCAGACTAACATAACAGTTCTTTTCAGTCGCTCATTTCTCACTCTGCATTTGTGAAGACAATTACTCCTAAGGAGAGATTATTTTAGTTTTCTCTTGTGAGAAACATTGTGAATTCCACCCCTATCTTCTGGAGTGCTCATATATCTTTCTGCTCTTCTCCAATTCATTCCAAAAGTCTGTTCATGAATAAAAATATGTAACAGTATTATCTTTAGAATGGGTTTCTGTAGAAATCTATTTGGTAATTACTCTCTAAGTATAGCTGTTCACTTTTAAGTTTACCTGGGGAGTAGTTCAATTTGTATTTGTCTAAATTCTTATCACAGTCAAACTTATCTCTTGCTTTGCCTTCGAATAAAAGTCTGCACCTTGTCATGGTCAGTTATGGCTTATTTTCTCTGCATTACCTCTTCTTGAAAAAATCTTGTGGGCCATTAGCTTGGCCTCTTCTGTAGTCTATATGCTTGTGAACCTAAGGATATTTTTCAAAAGTGTTGACCTAAATTGCTTTTCTAAAGTCACAGAAGGGTTCAGTGTTACCACTGGAATTAAATTTAGAAAAGTGTGGGTGCTAATCTTGTTCCCAGACCACAGTTCTATCAAACCCTTGATTAAAGGGAAAGTTTTTAGAAGTTATATAAGGATTTGAAGACTGCTACAAGTACCATTAGGTTACAGTTAGACTGAACACTGAGTGCATAATGAGAAAGAAAGAAAGAACAAACTTACTGAACTTGAATGCTCCTCATCCCAAAGGATTGAATTCCAAACGTTTTTATATCATCTGAGATGAATCAAAACAAAAACTAGTTACAACTGGAAGCAGGGCTTTTGATTGTTTGTTTTATTTTTTTTTTTCCAGGATCAAAATATAGAAGTGACCAGTAAAGTGCTGTGTGATTCACAAACAATAAGTCTGGACAGAAGTTTTATATGAAATTATTTGAGTTCAGGATTTAGATGAAAATTCTATAGGTCAAGAAGACCTATAAAAGCATCAGAATGTATTGACTGAGTAACTGCAGAGAACATTAAAAGAGGGAGAAAAAAAACCCAACAGCTCTTTCCCTGGAAGCAGTAATAAAGTCTAGATACATTCAGAGTGATTCTAAGGTTTAGACAAAAGTCCCTAGTGCCACTTTGGATATTGCATATTTTCTGAGACGTCTCCACAAGGCTGATAAATGTGACACAAAACCTACTTGAGATTTTGTCTTCTAGAGGTGCGGCTGGAGCCTTGATGTCTTAGGTATCTAGATGCCATTCCTTGTTTCTGAAGTAGTTCAAGCCCAAGCAGCAAGAAGACATAGATCCTTGGTTCAGACTCTCACTGAAATTTGTGTCTGCTTATCCAAATCTTGTGGATATACTAAGCCAAGTAATTGGTTTAAAGAAAACAGGCTATTTTTTAAAAACTCTAATTATTTTTATTTATTTGTTGCCAAAGCAAGAATCATCTTTCCAGAGAGATTTTGAAATGTTTGATTTACATCATCAAGAATCACAAGTTGAATAAAACCAATCAGTACCAATGGTTCAAAGAATTGAACTTCATATGCACAAAAGACTTGTCAAAAATTAATTAGCATCACTTTTTGACCATTTCTAGTAAGATTTAAAGCAAAGATTTTGGTTTGATGCTAACATTTTACCAGAGAAGATTTTCCTCACCTCCAAAACTTGGGTTTGGTTCAAGTTTTGGTATAAAAATCATTACTTTACTGAACTCAGTTCATCTATACACAACAAAAAGGCAGCGTTCAACACCCTGACTTTGCTGTGACTATAACAATCTGTAAGAGCAGTTCTTGGAGCAACCACAAGCATAGCAAGTGCTTTGCCCTATATTTACTCTGTTTATATAGAACTCTCAAAGGCAGTGAACAGCTTACCTTGTTAGCATGCTCTCTTAGGAACTCCTGGGGATATGGGTGCAAAGCCTTGTCTGTTCCAGAGTGCATTTTGGCTGGGCCTTGGCTTATGCATACAGGTTACACCTGCACATGAGCAGATTGTGTTCTTAAACTCTGCAGACATACCTTGCAGCACAGGGAGGCTCTCTGCAAGGAGCTTCCTTTTGGCTGGGTATTGACAATCAGCGTCAGGGTTTTCCGTGCTTAAGAAGTGACAGAACAGACCCAGAAATCTGTGAATTCTTTTCAGAAGAAGGCTGGTCATTAGAAAGAATAAAGGATTGCCTAATTTGCATGGGCATTTTGGCCAGAAAGATAGCAATGAAATTAGAGAAAATTATAAAACAATAAACCAGTTATAATAAGATTTTAGAACTAGTCTAGTTTCAATTAAAATACTCAGAAATTTAAGTGGAAAGATGCTAAAAAATGAAGGCCAGATTCACAACTGATGGAAGTCAATGTAACTACAGTAATATTCACTAGTCAAGCATGTGGATCTATATATACACTAACTTTTCCTGAATAGAAACAGCTGTTTGGCTGCCTTATGGGGTTTCAAAGTTTTCTTATCTGGAGGATTTTTCATGTCACTCACTCAAATTCAGTGTTTCACTCTAAGGAAGCAACAGAAAAAAATAATACAAAGAGGATATATCAGACGGATTCTGTGTAAGTGCAGTAGTAGCTGCAAATGGACTACAAGGTAAATCTAATATAAGATTACTTAACAGAATAGAATTACTCTCATATAAAGAGTAGAGAGAATTTAACAAATTAACAATTTTTTATTTTAGATTTTCTCAGCTTCAACAAGTGCTATTCTGAAGATGACAGACATAATTGCCCCTTTTTTTGGATTGTTTTTAAGAGAGGTGTTTTCCATGAAAGGATACCATCAAAGTAATTTTGAAAAAACACATGCATGGATCAACTGGAAAACCACTACATCTTGCCAGAAAGATGCTGCATTGCCTTTTCAAGTGGCTTATGTCGCTCAAAGGGTTTCATTCAGCAAACAGAAGAATGCAAGCACTGATTTGTGTGGATGGTTGTTAAGTTTGCTTCAAGCAGTTACAAAATGAACATGTTCAGAAGCAGTTTTCCCTGCCTACCCTTGGGGTCTACAATGCTGCATCTGGGTCATGAGCCGCTGAATATCTGGTACAGGGAGGGAGAAGGCGCTTCTGAGCATGTCAAGAAACAGCTGCAGAAACAGAAAATGGAGTTTCTGCATGCACTCCTTGGGAAAAAAAAATCCCTTCTGAACTGTTCCCTATAGTCTCCTTTGCTTCCCCACAAAAACTATGTTTTACACTGCCAGCTGACAAACCAATTGGGGCACAGACAAATTCCATCAACATTCACAGATCCATAGGGCTTTTTTTTTTTTTTTTTTAGGTATGTGAAAACACAATTACATTGGTTGTGGTTGTGGGGGCATAGCATACTTCCTACACCTGATTTCTACCCTAGGCTCTGCAGACAAGTTCTTTACTGACTGGCTCGGGACATTTTTCTATTTCTCAGCTTATTCAACTTCTAAAAAGAAAATCTAAAGCTCTGATGCTCTCAAAGATTTCTTGTGGGATTTAGTGAATGTCAGTAAAATATTAGAGATACTAGAACAGGTTAGAGAAGGATCTTGCAAGTCATAGGTGAGAACCTTGAAAGCAGGGCCTGGGCACTGGCTCAGTACTAGGCAGAGGCTAGAATGCCAATATAAGCAGACAAGGCAATACTTCTAAATGACAAACATCATAAATGTATTAATTTGAACATTAAGTCCATCTTGACTCATGGGTTATTGATTTTGAACACCAAGAAGGAAATCCTGGATGCACATAAATCATTAGGATTTTCGTCATTTATCTCACTGGCACCAAATCTCAGCTCAGCCCTCAGGGACCTCCATAATCTCTTGATACTGCTTGTTCCCTTCACTGTGGTGTTGCTGAGTTCAGATTGAGTTAACGAATTACCTTATGTCAGTTGTTGGAGAACAGGACCTAAGTGCCCACATGGCCTTAGTCTGTGGCAAATCTAAAATAATTTAGTTTTTCCCTTAATACACAGGGGTAAGCACTCTCTCTTTTTTTTTTTTTTTTTTTTCTTTCCGACAACTGTGATCCATAACTTCACGGTACAAGATTTTGAACGGACACTAGGCACAAATTATCCTGTGTAAAAAATGGACATAGGCAGAACTGCAGTGCAGGGGCTGCAGAAATCTACCTTCTCTGTGCTGCACAAATGCCAGTTTTTCTGTCTCTGAGGAATTAGGAAGACTAGAAAGCCAGTGTGCCAATGTGCCACTTTCCCCTCCACCCGCTTGAGAACACTGTAACAAAAACAAAACAAATAGACAAAACCAAACTAACAATCAAACAACCACAACTGTTTGACGTGTTGGACTTCCCTGACAGCCCAACCACAGTGACTTCACAACCCTTGGCTCAGAGCAAACACACCCAGTAAAGGTAAATATGATGCAGTGATGGCTCTAACCCACAATTATTTGACCTTTCAGTAACATTAGTGTAAAACCTGCCTAGGAAATCTACAGTATTCCAGATTATTTGCTTTGACTCTAGGCTTCCAGTTCAGGTACAAGCATAAGATGTGTTTCAGTAGTTAGAATGATAGTTATGTACTGTGCTGTGAACTATAGAGAAACAGAAGAAGCAATTCTGTATTGGACAGTCAGAGTGAGGAGGCTTGGAATGGTGTTGTGCACATGGACTCAGCTTGTAGATGTAAAGCAAATGATTGAGAGTTGTCATGCATTTGCACAGTGCAGTTTCCATAAACCTTTCATAGAGTCCAACAAAACAAGCTCCCAAAGAATTGCAATGCAGAAAGACCAATGCTGGGTTTGGTTTCAGTATTTCTGTTAACAGGTCATCTGCAGTTTTGAACTGTGCAATTCTCTCTTCACACTTAGGTGATCAGATTTCTGTCAGAGACACATTTGTGCCAACTATTTTTTTAAAAAAAGTTTCTGATAAACAGAACAGCCAAAAGGTCTTCACCTCAGTCATGCCACTTGCACACCAAGAACAGCTGTTCAATACCAGTCCCCAGACAACCCTAAATTTCTTGGAAAGAGAGGTGCCCCAGTTGGATTTCGCGGTACCCAGAAAAGAGCCCACAGGTAGTGTTAGAGCAAACAAGAACAGAGGTGGGTTTGCACATAGAGCTATGTCACCCAGCAGGTCTTGGCACAAGAGGCCAAGCATGAGTCAGTCATCGAAGATACGGGCCCTGTGTGCCCACACCTATTGCTTTGAACACTAACAGCATTTAAATCCACACTCTAAAGTGCATTCAAGAGATCCGTCTCTCCTAGAGAGTTGTCTTTCCCTTATTTTGACACAGGTTTTACCATACCTCTCAAAAATACCCAAGATCCACCCTGACCATAGCAACAATGTTGTCCAGTCCAGGATGGTGAATCTCACCAGCATATCTCACCTCCCCACATTCCCTCACCAACGGCCCAGCAGGCAGAACTAATGTGGCAGTCCCTTGCACACAGGGCACCCTCCCTGCCTGCAAACCCCACAGTGACCACCCAGGACTGAAGGACAGCACCCAACCAGTGCTAACAATGATGCAAAGGAAAGACCTGAATGATGCAAGGAAGAAAGTCAGTGAAGACATTTGCATGATGCAGCAGTTATGCAGTTCAGTTGTTTTTCATTGTATTAGAAACAGTTCTCATAATACTATGTTCACTTTGGGAGTACATAATGATCAAAACATTTTTGGTAAGGAGGAGATTCAGCAAGAGGCTGAACCAGGTGATCTACATAGTAATTAGGCCTGAAAAAGGTTATGTTCTCCTTTCCTTCATTTCATGTAAAGCAATAATCAGAAACAACTCAGTCCCTTTATTTCATTGCTAACTAGACTGTACAATAAAACTCCCTGGTAGGAAAGGTGGGTGCTGACCCTGTCAAGAATGGATGCATGTAATACTTAAAAGAAGTGCACTAGAAGATCCTCCACTGCTTTAAATCAAAGTTTTCCTGCTGAAGGCAATGAAGGATTCAATTTTTTCCCCAGTTTAGGATTTGTCTCAGTGGATGCAAACAGAAAGAGAAATGTTGCTAAATTAGAATAGGTGCATACTGTGTGTTTGTAAAGATGCAGATGACTGTGCAAGGAGAGGAGCAGTGGAGAATAGACCTTTATTGTAAGGGATGTTTGAAAATGCTTCTTTCATATGGCTTATCTCTATTCATCCTGGCAGGCTAAACAAAGTGTGATCCAATTTATGTGTAGCCATATTATGACTGTTTTTAAACACAATTCTAAAACAAATTTTAAAATCCAGGGGAAACAAAACATTTGGGAGTCTGAGAGATAAAAGGATTTAAGTCTGAGTATCCTCCAACCTCCAGTTTTTGTTATACATCACTCTCACAGTGGCAGAAATATTCTTGATAATAAAAATTGGGTTTTTTTTCTTTATCTGAAAGTTTAATCAAAGATTCTCCACAGAAATTTGGCTGAAAAAAGAATTTAAACATTAGATTAGATAATGAAAAATAGTATTTTTTTCATAGAAGAAAGCATGTCCCACTCTTTTTTTTTTTTTTTTTTGAGACCAGTAACTCATAATATTATCTTTATATTAATATTGTAAAGAATATTTTCCAAGGAATATGACTATGATATATCTTATCAGAAAGATGCTGAATTATCTGAAAAGTGTTATCGGTGTCAACTGGGAGGACTAACCTGGGAATTGATGGAGTGTATTTAAATCTGAATTCCATATTTTTCTTAAGTGTTATATAATGGATTAGAAAACACACCTATAAATTTGGAGAAGAACACCAAACTGAAAAGCATACCAACACCTGGGATGATGAAACTCCCATTAATTGGGATGATGAGACAACAATATGGTGTGGTACTTCAGAAGGTACCCATCGTTCTGAGATGCGAAAATAGAAAATAATTATGGGACTCCTGTCCATACTGAAGAGGTCACAGTGAGAAAATTATGTCAAGTTTGGGGCTTCATCTTTAAGAAAGCTATAGACAAACTGGAGGGTCTCTTGAGAAGATCAACAAAACCCATAAGAAGTTCAGGTCAGGACCCATAGCCTGTGAGAAAAAAACTGAAAGGATCAGGTGTGTTTAACTTAGAATTCTGAGGCTGGAGGGAATAAGAAGTTTCTTTAAATCCATAAAGATTGTTATAAAGATGGCTATGATTGATTTGTTCCCTATATCCACCTGAAAATGTATTTTACTGGGAGAAAACTTCTGTTGAAAATGGATTCTTTTTTCATTTACATGTCTATAAATCAGAAGAGCTGAGTTAGAGTTCGGGAAATAGGGAAACATTCTTAATGTTTTTTAAATTTCTTTCTTCTTTGCTACCACTCATATTTCAGTAAGAATTTTCACTAGAAAATCAAAATATAAAATTAAAAATAAACCCACAAAATGGAACTATCTGTGCTTGAGGTATACAAAGTCAGAATAAAATCAGACATCCTTTTTATGTCTGTGAAACTCAAAAGAATTACCAAATTCACACTTTATTCTGTCAAAACACTTTACAGTGTTGTCCTGATGTAATGGTCATGCTAGAAATTATAATTCTCCTTCAGTCTGGTTGAAGGAGATAAAAATAGAAAGTGTTAAGAGGAGGATGAGCATAAGGGAATCCAACATTTGCCTCTAGGTTTTGAAAAGTGAAACATGAAAATGAATAACAAGAAACGAATAACAAGAAAAGTAATTCATTTCTATTATTAACCATTCATGGCAGCCCCAGGCAAACTTTTAGTGAACTCTATATCAGTGGAAAATTCATTTAAATCCCCACCCTGAATTACATTAACATTTCTGCACCAGGGCAAGAAAATGACGAGCTACAGCTATTGAGCTGAGGATAGCTGTGAATATTGTCACATGTTTGGAAATATTATTGGTTTTTTTTCTTTTTTTTCTATGGAGCCTTCACGTTTGTCACAATCATCAGGATAATCAGGATTGTCAGTCACATAAGAAATAGAAAACAAATTCTCTAGCCCATGCTTGAAACATCTAAAGTCATGTACAGATTTGGGAAAGGCAAGCTTTAATTTCAGATCTCATTTGCACATAGTATCAACACTTTGTGCTACTACTTACCTCATACCATATTGACTTCCAGCATGTATACACAACTACATCAAATGAGCATGGGGATGAGGATCACGTTGCGTCAGATCCTCCCATCAGCCAGGAAGGAGGTGGACAAGATCTGCAGGGAGGAAACTTGTTCTGAGACTCCTGACACTGAATTTATCTGTTTTTCTGCTAGAGGGAAAGAATTGTGTTGCTTCATTGTGTTACTTCCTTTAGAAGAAAGAGGATGCTTTGCCAGAAAATAAGTTACTTTAAAAAAAAAAAGTTATTTTCCAATAAAAACACTTCTTATGCAGGAATTTCAGCCTACTCCAGTAATAACATTTAGACTGTAAATAGCCTTTTTGAATTTGTCAAAACACCGTACAAATATTAGCTAGATAATCTCACAACATGTCTTTAAGTCCTGTCAGCTCCAATAAATAGACAGTGCAGTAAAATATTAAATGAGTTGCTTGCTGAAACATACACAGTAAAACTGGAAGAATTGCCATTAAATACGAAGGCTTCCTAGAAGAAGCCTTCTTTGCCCTTTGATTAATTCATTAGGTTGCAGAGCTTCTTTGTAATAAAATAGCATGTTTAAGACTAAAAATAGAATTTAGATTCAGAGCTAAAAATTCAATATTCAGTATAGTAGCCTGTGTTAGAAAGTCTTTACATACAATATTAATGATAGAATGACTGAGAAGTATAATAATTTCCAGCTGGAAGTAGAATGTAAAGATGGAGGCTATGGTTTGATAGAATATGGGTAAATCCAGTACTTTGTCTCCAGAATTCAAGCAAAGCATGTGACACTTTCTGGGAGCATTTTCCAAATATTGCAAATTACTGCACTGTCGGAGACGTCATTGCTATGCAGGTGGCAAAAAGAAGCTTTCTCAAGTCTTGTTGTGCACAGATGATGTGGTAGTGTTTAAACAAATTAGTTATAGACGATACAATAATCGTGGTCCTTCTTCAGCATATGGTCTGAATTCCAGGACTACTTTAACAGTTAAAAAGAATTATCTCTGACAGACCCATGATCTTCATTGTGAAAGTAAAGTGGCAGGGATCAGTGAATGCACACAAGAAATGCCAGTTGTATGGTATCCACAAAGGTCTTGATAACGCACAACTATCTGCACACATGGGGGGGATTGTCAGGGAAAAAAAACCCACTTTTTCTACTAGGCATTTCTTGTATTCATTAAGTGTTATAGTGCTATATGCTTGAGGGTAAGGAGACATGAAACAGCATCTTTACTGATGTTTTACACAAAATTGACAACATTTGAATACCTTAATTATTTTTCAAAATTTTTACAAAAACTGGCTTTCATGTTGTGCAGTAAATTCTGAAATTGTGAGGCAGAATGAGACAAGGGGAGGTGTTAGGACCAGATCCAGCTGTAGAAAGCTTGTAGCTTCAGGGCATCTCCCCAGAAAAGTTCCCAAAGAGCAGAAACATGGCATCCCTTCTTCTTTACAAGAGGAAGAAGATGAAGTCCCAACAAGCTATTGTAAAATGCTTATACACTTACAAATGCACTTATAAAGAATAGGCAACTTTCCAGCCAAGTTAAGTGAATAAAGCTTTTGTGATATTATTTAATTTGGCAACTTTCCAGCCAAGTTAAGTGAATAAAGCTTTTGTGATATTATTTAATTTGTTTACTTTGCTAGTAGTGGTTTTTATGTAGTAAGTAGTTTCAGCACTGTATCATGGAGATAGGAGGTGTGGGGACCTTTATAGAAAAGAGGCTTTATCAGTTTCTCTAAAACTGGATTCTATATTCACCTGATTTCTAATGCAACTTTGTTTTCTAAGTCATTCCCCTTGACAGAAAGTGCTTTCAGCTCAGCCTTGCAGAAGTTGTGATTTGGGTTATAATAGAGAATTATAACTGGCCCATAGGTAAAATAAATGGTTTTAGCAAGAACAGGTCAGCGTTTCCTGGCAAAGTGCTTTTTCTCAGAAAATGCTGATGTATTTCAATTAAAACCCTCTGTAGAAACGTACCTATTTCAATGAAAATGTCCTCAGGAAGGATTTTTATGGTTGAAGATAAAGTTTCCAGTCAAAATCAAGCAATGTGAGACTCAAACTGTAACTGTCAACAGGCTACTATTTAGTATTCATTAAAGTTTTGATCATCCAGTTTCAAGATCTCCAATTCTCAAACTAAGATCCCAACCACGCCAGAAGATTAGAGAGTCCTCCTTTCAGTTCTTCTCACTTGGAGGTATTGCATGTCCATAAATGATCTAACATTCCGTGGTTGCAGAAAGATTGATTTTATAGCAGAGCAAACAAGGATGCTTGTCTGGGATGCCGGATATCAGTTTTCTACTCCCCGGTCTGTCCTCTTCACAGCAGTGAATAGGAGAGTTTCCTTTTTCATCAGGAAAACTTACTCAACACACAAAAACCAAATATTCTTCTACCTGACAGAAGCTGATCCCTTCATCCTTTGTATGTGTTTGCACTTCCTCTGCATGCCAAACTGGAGCACTCTTTGCCGAGGTTGTGTGCAGGTCTCTTGATGCAGCAGTCAAGAAGGAGGTAGCTGTAACCTCCCTTGGATCTTACCACCTTGCAGTGTTTCATTAACCTTATTCCTGTGAAGACATCAGTCAATGGACATCACTAAGGACTGCTGTCCAGTCAAGTTAATGACTGTTAAGAGTGGGAACTACTAATGAAGCACTAATAGTGATAATGACCAAAGAGAGAGTTTCTCCTTCATAACAGCATAGTTGAATTTACATCATGGACAGAGTCATTTTTTCTGTATAACATTTGGATTTGTTGCAGTTTGAAGGGGGTAACAGATGAAGAGATGAACTCATCCCTTAATACGGATACCAAATACTGTGGTAGCTGTAGGCCTGACTCTGGCAGTACCAGATTCATGAACAGTATGTTGACTGTAGATCAGATTATCTTCAAAATAAGTAGTCAAGTTCACAAACAATATGATTTACTCAAATGCAACATTTACAAAACAGGTTTTGGATGTCGGTACAGGAAATTCTCTGCTACAGCAAGGGGTTCTTAGGCAGATCAGGTGTACAATTGTGCAATAATTGCTCACCCTAGAAGATGAGAGAGGGCTCTCAACCTCAAGGAGTCTCCTCAGACGGCCTCCCGACCCAAGGGGAGGAAAGGGGTTCATTCTGTCAAACAATCCAGAAGTTATAATGGAGTCTTCCCCCCAATTTCCCCTCCTTATTTTACCTTTTATATATTTTTTTTTAACATGCAAGTGGAGCTAGAGTGAGTGTAATCATACTTATTTTGTTATTGATTGTTGAAAAAGTCTCTCGCTTTCCTTTAAAGGTATAGTCAATTGAAAATCTAGACACCATGAAGAGTGGTTGTACCTTGGAGGCAGATAACTTTTGGGATAGAGGTGTGTGTTGGCACTATAATGAGCTTATAATGAACAAAGTTCAAGCGAAGTTCATCTGAAAGGAGTGATTTGCAACCCTTGCTGGCTCCGCACTGGGCATCTTATTGCATATTTCCCATTGAACAGCTATTGTGTGGTTTATCAGCGGCGCAGCACAAGGAGCACAGAGTTTGACCACACTCTCTTCACTCCACTCTACCCTCTGTCACTCTTTGCAGCTGCTAGGAGGGCAGATTGTGTTGCCTAGGGAACTGTGGAGGAACAGAGCCCATGCATACCAAACCATCCTGGAAGTAGCAACTGTGTATGGCAAGCATCATTGCCGAAGACAGGGATTTTTTTTTTTTATACCTTTAATAAATGATGTGACACCAGCCACAGGCTGAAACTATGTCTCTAGAAGAAGTATTGGCACAAAACCTGCTTGCTATCTGAACAACTTGCCAGGTTGTCTGATGTGAAACAGATCAGAGTCATATGTTAGGGTGAAGGTGCAGAGAAGGACAAGCCACAGGTGTGAGAGATCATTTAACAGATAATGCCAAACTGCTCTTTCCTGCTAGGGTGTGACACTGCAACAACCCTTACACTGCATAAATATGCTCAGTTTGTGCCCAAGCCGTGCATGGTGAAGAGATGGCTTCCTGCCCTCTGCCCTTGAAGAAGAGCCTGCAGTCTGCATTTTGGTCTCCCAGTATTCAGTAAAAAAAATCAAAATCATTGCAATGAGAGCAGATCAAAAGCCACCAAAACAAAACAGTAATTGATGGAATTGTACACAGGGATGGGAAAGATGATGAGACATGCATCACACTCACATGTACATGCAAGAAGGAGAAAATAAATAAATAAAGTAAATTTACTATTCACTCCAGTATACAAAAATTATATCCAGAGAGAGCCCAGAACCACTGATAGCAAGAGATACACACACAAAGGAATATTTTATTCTTATTCTTCTTTGACAGAAGCCAGGGGGCCCTGCTTAGTGCCAATTCCTGTCCTAAAGACTGGCACACAGAAATCTCCCTCTTGCCTCCCTTGAGTCTCAAATCATCAATAGTTTTGAAAGTTCCCTATGAGTCTCAAAGAAAGGCTTCATAACCAGCAACACTGGTTATGATTATTTACACCTTACAGATATATTTTTACTATTTTTCTCCCACTTATATAGTATTGATGTTTAATCTTGTCTTTAAGAATAATTTAATGATTGAAACTTGAAATATATGTTAGTTTTGCTCTGAGTTTTGAGCGAACATGGATTCTAACAAATTGAGATCCAAAACTTTCAGGTGTTCTGGTAGCCATCCAAACATTTGGAGCCAGTTTTGGCATGAGTATCAAACCACATCCTCATGGCTGCTCCTGCACATCAAAAAATTTTTGCCTCTTCAATGTTGATAAGTGTCTCTGCCTTGAATCTCTTTTTTTTTTTTTCTGTGTCTTTAAAAGACTTGATAACTTCAGGGACTAGGATCTTCTATTTGATTCTTTACTTTTCTATTGGAGTTTTATGGCATCTTCTTAAACTATAGCACTATGTATCTGTTACCATTGTAAACTTATATCATCTCACTTTTTTTTTTAGCATATAGCCATTAATGACAATGTGAAGCTTTTCCAGAGTGTGTGATTATCTGGAATTTGTAGATGTCAGGACTTAGAAAGGCACATCACAATCTGCGAGTCTGACCTTCTCCTAATATAGGCCTTTGGTCTGCCCTTTATTAATTCCCACTTCACATCCACTAGCTGTCCTTGAGCTAGAATATTTCTTTGAGAAAATCCTCATATTTACATTTTCAGTGATGCAATATGTGTGACTCACCTGAATACATCGCTACAGGAACTGACTGCTATTGCTGTTAAAAGTACCTTTTTATTTCTTTCCTAAATCTTCCATTACACTAGAGAAAAAAAAAAAAAAAAAAAAAAAAAAAAAAAAAAAAAAGAATGAATAGAATCCTTAAAATGCTATTAACTCAGACAAGACCATATAACCATCCTAATATATTTTCTTTTCCTCAAGCATTTATATTCTGCTCCCTAACTTATCCCATAGACACTTTTTGGTGAGCTAAATAGATTGAACTCTTTGTGTCTGTCATGGTGAGACATATTTCCAATACATCGATGTTCCTCATCGATGTTATCTGAACTTTCTTCAGCTGTTACATTCACTTCTAAAGAGAAGATCACAACCAGACTCAGTAATCACATCAGTGCCAATCAAAGGCATAATGTACATTCTCCTGTCCAATCCATTCTCCTATTCTCCCTGGCTACACATCTGAAGATGATGGTAACCACTTTGACCAGTGCTATTATACTGGCAGCAGATGATCAGCAAATTGTTCACCTCCATTCTTTATCAGTGTTTCTTATGATAAGATCTATTTTGCCATTATGGCTTTCATCATTATATATGGACGTATCAACACATTTTGTTTCTTTTTTTGGCATCTGATAGCAACATTTAGTACTGATGATACCATTTAGTACTTTATATCATTGGTATATTATTTCTTTTACTCCGTTTCTATCCTATATCATCTGAAACTTGGTGATAGCATGATTTACAGGTGTCTTATGATCATGATAGAATTTTTTTTTTCTTAATTTCCTTAAATATGAGAAAAATGGTGAGTATTGTCAGCTAGGAGCCAAGTCCACTGATGGTTAGCAATATCTGTACAGCTCAAAAGCTGAATATCACTTATCTTGGATGCAGCAGAAGTTGGGAAGGAATCATTTCAGTAGTGTTTTATATTTACAGTCCCTCTATATGGACTTGCAAGGTGGACAAATACTCTCCGGGCTACTACCCTACTAGTAATTAATATTTTTATTGACATCTTTTTCCTACAAAGAGATGGACCTGCTAGACATCCAGAAAACACAGAAAGGTCACCCTATCAAAGAGAAATCACACTCATGGCCAAAATTAGAAACTATCACAGGAATTACAGCTTCCAATTTCAAGGCTAACACAGAATAAAAAATGTGTGAAAAAAAAAATGTGTATGAGTACTTCTAGATATCTGGAGCTCTGGAATCCTTGAAAGCAAGGAGAGGGAAAACAAACTAGACTAAGTGAACTCTCCACCTCCTGAAATGTGAGATAAGGCTGGTGCATGATGAAGAGCTTCCAGGGCATTAAACAGCTGTTTCTGCTTAAGTCCCAGCATGGAAAATAATCTGGCAAGAATCAAAACAGACATTTGTAATTAGATACTTTGATATCCCAGTTAGTCCCTGCAAAATGGATAAAAACAGCTGGTGAAATGTTTGTTTTGGCCTTGTCCCATGATAATCTTTCAGACATACATTCATTCTGCACTTGAGGAGATTTGGCAAAGGCTTTTACTTTCCCATTGTGGGCTCACTAAGCCCTTACAGGTCATTGGTTCCTTCAAAGGGAAAAATGCCACTGAGTGAATTAGGTGACTTCCTCATCTACAGCTCTCTGGATTTATTCACTTGTCTTTCTTCCAGGTGCTTTCATTGCCCAATGAACATTTTCTGGACAAGAGATGTGACCTTCATATTCCTGTATCACAGATGAATAGCAAAGCAAGAGACTAGTGAGAAAGTCTCTCCAAGATACACTGAACACCATGAATGAGCGAAACACTCTGAAACACTCTGAAATTTCTGGTAGAAAATTTTATTGGAACTAGTAGGTTCCCATGAAATATGTTTTTATAGGACAAACCTTTTGAATTAGGATTTCAGTTGCAATTTTAGTGTCTGTGGTGTCTGTGCTTAGTCCTCATTCTTTATATGGCTCCATTTACCTAACTAATAAGTAGAGTTAATGCAGCTCTGCAATGTGAATCACTACACAGATGTCAACCAAGTGTCAGATTATTTTAGTTTCCACATGGATGCCTCCTGAAGGATACACCTTTTTGGAATCAAGTGCAACATCCTTCAGTGTTTTCAATGTTTGTGTAGCTTTGGCATGTGTGTGTTTTTGTTACACATTCACTGAGCTGAGAAATTAGTTATTCATATGGTTCTAAACATATGTAAAAAGGAGGCATGCCACTTCTTGAAGAACTTGTATTTGAAAGTAAGCTCCTGAATCTAAAACTCTGGGCATTACTTAGGGGTTTAATTTTATAATTCTAATGATTTGTGACAAGTTTGCCTCAAAGATTTTCTCTAGACAACATAGATCTGAATTAGACCATGTTTGTTGCTCTGATGATTTTGTTGTTCACATTAAACCTTCTTTAAAAAAAAAAAAAAAAAAGAAAAAGAAAATCCCTGTGACTAAGCTAATCCCAGAATAGAAAATTAGTGCTATTAAGAGAAATGAGATCACTCTCCTTCCTGACTCATCTCAGATAAATGGGATGCTGGAGAGAAGAGTTTGTACTTCACTCCAACCAGTCAAGCGTCATCTGCAGTGATTCAGACTTCAGATAATTAGTTTTGTGTGATTATTTCAGGAATCTCCACACTGGGGCTATTAAAAATGACAGGTTAACTATATGATCCTGACTGGCAGGATCACCATAAGCTGTAACACTCCAACAGCCTGTGTCAATCTGTATTAAGTACAGGCTACAGAGCACCCAACCACCCTTCCACTCTGTTATCTTGCCCTAGCCTAACTCATTTTTGAACACATGCATAAACCAATCTAGAAAGAAAGGAGTTAAACACATTTTCTCCAGGCTGGTACTCTATCTTGTAGTAGGTTCAAGTCATGCAGATCTCAGTGCTGGATCGTATGGTCCACCAAGGATGCTTAGCGGAGTTCATAAATAATTTATGCATCTGCAAGGCAAATACCATACATACTTGAGGAGGGGGCGCTGGAAGGAGAGAGGAAGATAGTTTTGTTTCCCACTCTGTCAGATTGCTCATGACATTGACATTAGCTGTCCCAAGAAACAACACAAACTTATTCATGGTCAGTATCTTTTGAGAGGATGTGAAACTAAAAGTTGTCTTTGAAGATTCTTTCAACGCTGAAATCCTGTAGGTCAGGAAAAAAAAAAAAATCAGTCTTGTTTTGTCTGAATTTCTTCATAGACAAAATGGGAACATTTATTTTCCTCCAAGATTCAGAAAAATATCCAAAAGCATCTAAGTTCCAAAATATATAAGATCTCTGAGGGTTCAGTTCATAGGCTGTTAAAGGAACTTCGAAAATTTATTGGATTTCTTTCAGATAATATTTTTCAAGCATATCAATATTTTCTGAATGGAAATGCTATGTAGTAGTAATTCACTTTTTTTTCCCCTGTGATTGATATTTTATTTTCAATAAATTGTCAGGGAAAGACAATGTCTGTTCTTCTAAGGACAAAGAGCAATCATGAACTTCAGATGGAGATGGAGAACTGCAGCATATGCAGGCCTTGACTTGGCAAGATCTTTTGTTACTCAGAAAAAAAAATACTGGAGATATATGATAAATATAAAACACAAGGCTCCATGTAAAATTAAAAACATAAAATCTTATCTGCCCCAAGTGATCAGAGAAGTGTATCAAAGGATCTTCATGTTATACAAAGAGAGAAAGCTGATAAAAAGAAATGTCTTAAATGTGTGGTACACATTTAAGGGTTAAGAGTTCTCCAACTAAAATATTAGGAGAGATTTCTTGTACAAATTGAGTCAACTGGAAGGTAAAATTTTAAAGCAGGAAGTGGGCTAATCCTCCTTACAGGAGAGTGAAATGCTAGATATTGACAAAAATTAGGAAATCTGCACATTTTATGAAAGATAAAATACTTGAATTTTTATGACATAGCAGAGAAAAGGTTCTCCTAAGTGAGAAGTGATGGGTGGCACAACTGCTCCAAATGACCTATTTTCCTGAATTCACATGCATCTGAATTTACTGATGTGGCAGCTCCAGGAATCTTTGTGGACAAGTGTTCCCACACTTGGCTATGACAACATCTGCTCCCTGACACCTGAAGCAGGACTAGTTAGTAAAGGCAAGGGTATGCAAGGAGAGGACACAGGAAAATATCTTTGCTGACTGTTGACTGTGATGGGATAATAATGTTTTATTATTACTCTAAGGAAAAAGAAACAATTGCAGGAATTTGATTTAACAATAGGAGAAGAGTTTGTTTAGCATTTTTTTTCTCAAGGCTGATATTTATCTTGGTCCTTTCTCCTTAACTTTCCACACACATTTGTGTTGAAGAAAAGAAATACCTGACTATAAATATTAATCACCATGATATCCATTTAGTCATGTGCACAGTCTTCAAGAATTACTTATAGAGAGACAAGTACTATGCTGAAATATAAAAACACGAAGATCGGAAACATGAGTAATGCCGTGAGATTTCTTTAGCTAAATAACTTACACAGACATGCATTGTTTTAAGTCTGTTTGCTTTTTTGCTGTTTTGTTTTGTTTTGTATTATTTTCTGCTCAGAACCAAAATTTGTTAAAAATTAAAATAATTATATTTGAGAATTTTGCAACCTATGAATGGAGGGAAAGGCTGTAAAGAATTAATTTCATTATTTTTACAAATTATTCCTTCTTCTCTAGACAATAAATCTGTTTTTCTGTTAGTATATCTCAAGCCAAATCTTCATATTATGACTGAAGGCTGTAAGAAAGAGATGGTCCTGAGGAAAAAAAAATATGCTTTTTAGAAGAACTTCAGCAGACAACCCTCTAAAATGGAAGCAACAATAAGAATAGCCATGATGTAGCTTGCAGTATTACTGAAGCTCTTCTGGTGGACAGCTAGGGTAAGCCTTCCTGCAAGAACAATATGAAGTGCACTCTTCTTATACTATCCCTTTTCGTAGTCATCCAGTCATTATGTCAAGTTACAAGCTTTTGGTAGTTTATCAGTGCATTTTCTAATATTCTAAGTCTAGTATTTCTACTTCAAAAGCTAGACTATTCAGAGGAAGGAGAATTGTTTGAATTTTGGTGTGATTCTATCATTAACCAAGGATTACAAAAGTATGGATGATTACTGGTGAAGCAGTACTTCCAACAACAAAGGAAACAACCAATATGTTTTTATTGAAATCCTACATGCATCCTGTCCCTAACACCCTTACTCACCAGTGGGAAAATACTATCATCCTGCCAAAAAAAAATGAGGTTCACCCTTGCACTTCTTTTCATAAAAATGTCCATCATTATAACGGTCATCATATCCAATTTACCCTAACATAAATCAATACGTGAATTCTGGATGATAAATTTTAAATGATCAGTATAATAATGATTTCCCCTTTAAAAAATTAGAAACAGTTTTGCATAATATTTTGTACATATTTAGTATTTATCTATTATAATTTAACAGCATCATTACCATCTTTCCGTTAGTACAGTTAATATTATAGAGTATTATTGAGCACTTTGGCTACAAGATTCCAGTCTGAGACCACCAAATGATTTCATGTTGGTGACTAAACTTTAGCAAACAATAAAATATAAATAAATATTCTTGACCTGGAGGACAAACTACTCCTTTTAGTGTGACTTCCAGATGCCGTTGAGTATGCTTACTTTTTTCACTAACTCTTCTGTGAGCCTGTCAGACTACAGAAGGAAAATGGCTGTGTTTTGTAACACAGCCTCTTCATTTTTGGTTTTATACATACTGAGTAGTTATATTTCAAAACAGTTTAGGGAAAGAGTTCTCTGCAAATAAGTCCTGTCGTCCTGGGGAAAAAATAAACTCCTCCTTATGAGGCAGTGCAATAGACCCATTCTCAGTATCATTATCATTTTCTTACCCTCACAAATGCTGCTCAGGCTATCAAAGAAAAGCAGAACTTCATGTTACCAATCACAAATAAAAAAAAAAAAAAAAAAAAAAAAAAAAAAACCAAAAAAAAAAAAAAAAAAAAGCCTTGAAAATTACCCCTTTGCTATGGAGCTTATTTTCTTGTACTTAAAATAAATACAATAAAGTGACAGAGAGAGAAGTGCCTGATGGGTCCTAATGTGAAGCCCTCAGTTGCACAAAATGATTTGGTAGGCTGGCTGAGCCCTTCTGATTAGATTTGTCAGATGATTAGAATAGTGTTATTTGATGGACCATGAGCACAGTAAGTGATACACAATTTCACAGTAAAGGACATAACTATCAATTGCATGATGCTCAGTTTTGTTAGTATTTTTTTTTCTCTTTTCTATATAAACGTCTATGTAAACAGTGTAAACATCTTGGTCATGCGTGTCAGTGTGGGATATTGAAGAGCACAGAACATTATGTGGTCAACCTATCTACAAGGAAGAACAAAGATATCTGAAAGGCAATAATTAAACAAACAAATAAATAAATAAAAAGCAGTGAGTCCTTATTTTGCCAAGAACCCTGGGAGCTATGGTAGATATTAAGCCTTCGTTTCCAATCCCTAATAGAATGAGGAGATGCCTCAAAACTTTAAAATAAATAATTCATTCAGAAAGTGGTGGGAACACGTCCAGGAGAACAGTGTGAGAGTGTCCTTTACGCTACAGTACATGCTACCTGTCCTTTCGCATGCATCCAAAGCTTGATACGATTTCCACAGTAATTAAAAGAACAACAGCCATATGGAGTGATGATAGCGATAGTGGATTAAGAAGCTTGCTGTCACAGGGAACCTATAAGACACCTTAACCTGCATCACCTGCGGTCCACTTACTAACTGTAACAACAACTTCAAAGGTCATTCAGCCTGCCAATGGCAGTGTTCATTACTGTAAAAGTTGCCTAATGCTTCATATTTTAATCCTTGTTTAGCCAAAATTGAACTAGTGAATGGAATGAAATGTTGTTCTGTGTACTAATGAGACAAGCACATGTAGAAAAAAAAAGATTACTATCTGACAGTAAAGATTATAGTGTAATACATAGGTATAAGCAGGCCGAAAAAAAAAGACCTTTGGTTTGGTTTAAACAACCTGAATTACTTACACTTTGAGTACTTAGATTTGCAACTTTGATAAGAAATTTTACATGTGCTTTTATGTACTGCATTTGCTAGTGCAGAATGGGCATGTTTTGTTTTGTGTCAAATTTAATAACTACAATAAAGGAAATGTTTATGTCTCTAGAGAGAAATGCTTTCCTGATTTTTAACAGAATATGTAGCACTTGACTCTGCAGTTCCTCAACACTACTGTTGTTTCAGATGCAAATTATGACAGTTATATAGAAAATACATGAGTGGCATAAAGATGCTGTGAATTGTTTTACTCATGCATTCTTGTCTTATTAATGATGAAGCTAGCTTCAATGTGATCCATGGGATCAACTAGATGACCTCCATAACCAATTTCCTACTATTTTAAAAACTTACACTGTCAAAATCTTTATTGTGAAGCACAGGGCATTTACTCTGCCCAGAATGGGGCTGCATCCCTCTTCACTCCTTGACCAAGAGTTACCATGTAGAATAAACCACAGTTGCAATAGCAGCAATTTTCAAAATAAAATGAACCCCCTATATATTATACATCCTTCATATCTGAGAGTTAAAAACTAACAATACTTCTTTGATAGCCTCACCTGTATATTTTTACTGCAATTAAATGCATATGCATCTACTCTTATATATGCATACTGGTATCACCATTAAAATATTAGTCTCATTTAACAATTTTATTCATCTCATTAAGTTAAATCCATTTAAAAATTAAGTTCTAGTCAAATAAGTGTGCTAAAGGAAATTGAGTCTGGGAAAAAATAGAATAAATTATGAAATGTTTAAATTATTTTAAATTTAAATTATGTTTAAATTATGAAATGACAGATCCAGAATTATTACTTTTACCAGAGCAGAGGTAAGCTGGATATAGACCCACTTAATCTTAATGGTCTTTACTTTACTCCAAGGACATTTCAGTACTATCTTGTGTAAATTACTTATCAATTGTCACCAAAGAAGAGACCTGTGACACCTGTATGTTATAAATGTATTAATTATAATATCATTAATATTAATTTGCCCTGAACCCAAAGATAATTTTACTGAAAGAAATGTAACCAACTTAAGTATATAAATACTTCGGAACCCTATGGTGGCATAGCTAGACAAAAAGTTTTGCCATCAAAGAGACAAAGAAAGATATGTCTCTGTAATCTTCTATGTACAAGATATCCAAGTAGTAGAAAGTATGCAAGAAAACATAAGATGCCACAAATATGCAAGACATCCAGTCAAATACAGAAGGATAAATGGCAAAATCAAAACCAAGATAAAGGGAGCAGATGAGGATAGGGAAATATCATGAAAGCAGCAAGGAGAATCAGAGAAGAAGGAACACAAACCAAACTCATTTCTGACCTCTCTCATCGAAGAGCCCTTAAGCCCTATCACCTTGATCCTGGAAAGTACGAAACACCAAGGACCCTAGTCATCAGCACTAACTATAGCATCAGTTTCCCACATACTCAGAGCCAATACAGAATGTGCTAAAAACTAACAGTTTTATATGTAATGGTGATGATTAATAATGTACAAGAATTAACAACTATCATGAAGTATGCTATTAATTAGTGAATTTAGGAAAGTTCAGTTTTAAAGTTTAAAACTGCTGTGGTTTGTCAGTCTTTCACACACTCTGGTCTCAACAATCTCCAACTCCTGAAATGATGTATCTTTTATTTATACATATATACATATATATATATATGTAGAGAGAGATGCACATATTTAGTTGAAACAAGCAGTATAAATTGCAGTAAACACTATCATTAATCATTAGTGATTAGTGGTTACATTTAATCTGAATTCTGATTCAAGTAGACTCACAGACTCATAAATACGTAGACAGAAGTATCTGCCATCAGAAGGGTATAAATAACAGTTTTACAAATGTCAATTCCTTTGTGGCCTGACACTATCTGTCACTTCACATCAGAAACAGCATTGTTTATTGTCTAATTAGAGCAGCCACTCACACACACTTTTAGCATTAGAGCTACAACATTCTGAATTATTGAATTTCCCTGAAAGAAAGATTGCAGAATCATGAGGTGTCACAGCACAAAGCAATGAAGATCTACCCATATAACCTTCCCCCACAGGGTCTGATTTAATATGTATTAAGTCCATGGGAAAGGTCACTAAGTAGGCAATAGATCAGGCCTTAAATTTATATATATTAGTCTTTTTTGGCAGCAGTCTTTCAAACAATCACTTGCAATTAGTGCCCTGATTTTTCCCTGACCAGTATGACATACACTCTCTCTTCTGCTAAAAAGAATGATGTTCTGAGCATCTTTGTAAAGAGTGTCTGGACATGGATCATCTAAAGATCTTACATGACGCTTTAGTTTTTAAGGCCATGATCTACATACTTCTGCATACTTCTGCATGCATCAAGACCTCTTGGTGGTTTTGTAGTCAAGCCTGACATCACTCTGTCAGTCCTTCACACAGTCTATAGTCAGTGACACCTGAGATTTTTCTACACCTCCATGAGGAGGCACACTGCTGCCTCCCCATTATTTGTCCATCCTTCCAGTTTTGGCTGGTGTGGTGCAGTGTTCATCTTTTCCCTCTGTAGTTAAAGTGAGGTGAGATGGCTAGGGAAGAGGGGCACCCTGTAACATAAAGGCTTATGAGCTGGGCACAAGATACTGCTGCCTGGAGTAGTGACAGCATCAGCATCTCCCAAGTTTCCCTTGAGGTCTGGGAATAAAGGCAGATTTTGGTGCAGGATGGGCAAGCAAAATGACTCACTGTAGCTATAGTCTACCCACTCTAGATCTGAGCATTTTTTTTTTCACAAACCTGCACAGCAGTGTGAGTGTATGTATGTGTGTGTCTTCATGTGTTAGCAAAATCTACTGTCAATTGCTTCTGGTCTCTTCTCCAGCTTGGGCATGACTGTTGGTATCTAAGGCTTAGAGCTCAAGTCCATGGATGAATCAGGGATGGAGAATACCCTCCAAGTACTGCACAAAATCTTCAGTTTTGGGTCATGATCACTGAATACCAGTGCCTGTAAAGCAGAGGCAGCACAGTATGGAAGAGAACGAGGACAAAGTTGGAAGTCATGAGCTTTGTTTTTCTAATCCAGGCTTTACTACTGCGTCAGATAAATATATGGAAAGTCGCTCTATGTTAATAATCCCATCAGCATAATAACATATTGGCTCAGTGAGTCACCATGATGTTGCCATGATTAGTTAATATCACTAGAGGTCTTCGTATCTGCAAGCCCTTATTCATCACTCTTCTACCTGTTTTATGAGTTGATGCTAAGAATCACAGTTGAATACTGTAAAAAGTGATTGATTTCACTATTAAAGCATCAAAATTCTTTCTGCAATCATTCACAAAGAATGAACATCTACAAAAAAATGTTAGGATCAAAATAGCTAAAATAGAATACATAAATCATTCAGGGATGCCATCAATGCGCTTCTCCTGTTAATTAACAACATATATCTGGGGACTTTCAACCATCGACTGTTGCTAAAAGCTTATTACAAAATGATTGGTCTTTTGAAATGTTTCCCTAAAACATTTCAAATTTCATGGATCATATGTATGTCATATGTATTTATCTCAAGGGGAAAAAGAGGATAAAGTAAATAACAAGTGCACAAGTGCTTTTTTTTTTTCTTTGAGAAAGTGACATATGACATATATTTTTCAAAGTAAATCAACTGTCATCCTCTATGATCCCAGCCTCTCAAACTGCCTTCTTCTTGGGAGCAATGCTGACTATTTTCTCTCTTACTCTTAGTGAATAAGAGACTGAAAGATGATTAAGTGGATACTAGTATTAAGACTGAACATTTCAGCCTGCCTGAGGAGGAGCAAAGAAAACCTTTTCCCTGGAGGGAAGACCCAGGGTAATGAAAACACTGGCAGGAGTCCCACAGTTTTGTCATTGCTGCTGAACAGTGGTCAGAGATTCCTTTAACTGGGAATAAAGGCAGCATATGGATGCACCTCAGCTTCTGCATCTCTGACACACTTCTAGAGTTCAAATCTGAGAGATTTCTCTAGGCTCTAACATGATGCTGTGCGTGTCTGTGGCTGAGGGGCAGAAAAGCCCTGAGTATTATGGGAGATATTCTCAGATGAAAGCGTAGCCCTGGTGTTGCTGTGTCTGTGGCATATGTTTGGTGCCTGTATTTCCTATTAACTCTTGAAAAAGAGGCCAAAAGCTTTCAGTAGCTGGCATATACATGTACTGGCTATGTGTGATACAAATCAATGAAATTGTTTTAGAACAGTTCGCAAGGGCAAGCAGATGAGTCCATGTTACCACTGGGTGAAGTTTCCAAAGCAAATTGAGGAAGGAATGCATGCAGAGCCTGCAGCATTAATTTTCTTAGGGCTTAATGACGTCTATGGAAGCCAACAAAAAACCACTTCATTTCCTGATAGGCTCTGCCTCTGGCCTTTACTCTTCCAGTAAATCTGTCCAGAGTGATGTGCAAGGACATGGAAAAAAAAAAAAAAAAAAAAAAAAAAAAAAATTCTGCTACTGGCAATGTCTTATTCTCCAGATAAACATGTTTGGGTTCCTTCTTCTGTCATTTTAGCACATAATTCTATTTTTTACAGTAGGATGGAGGAGAACAGGGAGAAAAAACAGGTTTCTGACAGAAGTGCATACACAACAACAGCAACAAAGAGACAACTTTTCAAGTGATGTCCATGAAAAGACCTTGCTATCACCAAGTACCACTAAAATGCTACTAATGTTTACACTCTCCATTTTCTTTTATAATTTTCTATCACATCTCTCTATTAACTATTAAATGCTTCATGTAGTCACTTTATGTAGTCCAATTTTTAATGATTTATTTCTTTATCATGAAGTTGAAACACACACCAGTTAATGTGCATTACAAAATGGTAGATTTTAAAACATAGAATGCTTGTATAATACTCAAAGAAATGTAAGAATGAATGCATTAAAAATATTTTACCTTTATTTTTAGGAGGAGGCAAAGTATAGTAAAGAATGTGATATATTATTCTACAACTTTGCAAGTAATTTCCAACACACCACCTACATTGAATGTATTATTAGCTACCCTGAGGTGAGTGCATGTAAAGTACAGATGAATGTTATCGATGTTTTAATTTTTAAAGTTTTCTAGTATGGGCAGAAAAAAATGTCACAGTTAATTCTGCAAGTTTTTCACTGTCAGTATGTACCAGGATAAGCCTCTTGAGCTATAAAATTACTCAAAAACATTCTTAGGAGCCGATGATGAATCTTCAAAGAACACATTCTAAATAATCATAAATTCTTGATTTTGTTTGCATCTTGAATGAAATGGAAAAAAACACTGTTCTTGATTCTATAATAAGTGGATAACTAGTAAAACAGATTCCTAGTGCAGCAAAATTATCTGTTCTCATGATTCCATGAGTCATAAAAGGAGAACTAGATATTTTCTTCAAATCTACTCACTATTCTACGAGCAGGCTTCTCTAGCTGGCCTTCTTATAAAATCTAACTCTCTATTATCATTAGAAGAAACTTCTTTCCTGACTGTCAGGACTCTCTGCTAGATTTTTAGAAGGATAATGAGGGATTGCTTTCCTTCTATCTGTACTTTCTTCCTTGGCTTACATTTTTTGCCATCTTGGTCAAGTTAACATTCAGGAAATTGTGAACTTCATCACTGTTTCTTGTCCTCTCTACAACAAAAATAATTTCATCAGAGGCTCACTTAAATATAAAAGATAAAATATTTGCATAAGTTAAGTTATAGAACTTTAGTGGTATCATCTGGTTATATTCAAGAACATGGTTACAAAAACTGTTGTCTTGTTCATATGATCTCTGGCCAACAGGAAAAGGTAGAAAAGCTTTCACATGTTTGCCCTGTTATCTTGGAATGTCACTACACAATGACAAAAATATCAATGGTTAGGACAGAGATGGAATAGCTTATGAGCAAAAATGACAGGACTTCTACAGTAGTCTGCATATAAGAAATGAGATAATAATATAGCCTTTTCAGGAATTAGAAATGTTTTGACACAGCAAAATGGCATGTGAAATGTTGATCATATATGGAAGAACAATCAAAATGCACATAAACATAAAACAGTCCAAGATGCCCTAGTGCCTCACAAAGTATGCAGTATCTGTATATCAACGGTACATTCCCAGTCATTCAAGACTCCAAGAGTTATTTCAATTCCACTGAATGTAGTGGCCATCAGATGAACTTTTGGAATTCCTAAACATTTCTAAACAACATTCCTAACATTCCCAAAATCCATCTAAAAAGCTTAAAAAAAAAAAAAGTAACAAAGTTGCACAGTTGCAGATTGGCAAAGTTGCACCTACTGCTAAGTACTTCTCGTTATCTCTCACAGAGGTAGAAATCTGGTATAGATTCCTATACAGCCAGTACTGATGTACAGGAACATGTAGACTGGAAATGTGAATGCTGAGTGAGTCAAACCAGGTTCATGTCAGTAGTCCTATCTCAACCTTTTTTTTCTTCCCAAGTGACATAGTTGAACATATATGTAGTTTTTAGATTCTTTTAGATGAGCCTGTTATAACCGAGGTCCATTTCCTCTCTCTGACAAATATGTCAGCACTGCCCTATACAAAATTTCTGTCTCTCCACACTGCTATAGGATGATACATGATGCCTGCTCTTGTTGCTCTCTACCAACTTCAGCACCATTTCAGCTGGTGGGTGTATTGTGGTGATATTATTAATACTGTCAATTTTAGAACCACACAATAAACTGCAATCATTTTGCACCTTTCATCACCTTATCTCAACCCTTCCCACTAACCCACCTGTACCCTCTGGCATTTGAAAGCTCCTAACCACTTCAAAGAGCTGCAGAAAAAGATGTTTTTCCCTCTGTCATAGCTTGTTACCCTGCCAGATTAGAGGGTTTACTGAAGCATTGACTCTTTCAGTATCATTCAGAAAATGTGTAAACAAACTCCCCTTCACTGGAAAGGACAAAAAGTCTAACACAAAAGCAGTTACAAAGCTGCTGCTCCTACGTCATCCGAATCTGAGCCTATTTTTCTCTAAGGTATGCAAAGGAAGTTTCTTTTTACAGAAAAAAAAAAAAAAAAAAAAAAGCTCTTTTGTGCCTCTCATGTCTCTTCTGCATTTCTTTTTCAGAGGACATATATGTGCAATTTAAACCCAGCTGGCATTGCAAGAGTCATCAAAATGGACCTGTGTGTAAA
This sequence comes from Eudromia elegans, assembly GCA_003342815.1. Classification (NCBI taxonomy): domain Eukaryota; kingdom Metazoa; phylum Chordata; class Aves; order Tinamiformes; family Tinamidae; genus Eudromia; species Eudromia elegans. The sequence continues at coordinate 87,905 of PTEX01000047.1, read as the reverse complement.
TTAGAACAATGTTCTCTCTATTCAGATACTATCAGCATGAAGACCTGCTTAAATTAATATATGTGTTTTTATTTTTTTACCTTTTTTTTTTAAATTACATTTCTTGTATAACAGTAAAGCAATGTAATATGTGTTTCACTGCAGACTATTATTTGCTAGAATTATCTGCAAAATCAGGGAGTCTCCTCTGATGCATTCCCTCTAAATGAATATGTAATTTCAAAGTATTTCAGTGCCTTAGCTATATTTACTCTTTTGTACAATATTTAAAGTTGGCTTTTGGGTGTGAATATTCCCTTGACTTATGAGGGTTTCGGTGTTGAATTTAAGGTGTAACATCTGAATCAGAGGTATTTATTTGGATAGTACTATATATTAGACATTGCACTGTTTTAATTTCCAAAGGTCCTGGGCACCCACAAATCTATGTGAGGGCAGTGCACACATATCCTCTTCTACCTGAATGAACTAGATTTTGTAAAACATATATGCCCTGAGGGCCCCTCTGTTTTGGAATTCTTTCAAGTGTGATCTGAAAATAACCAGAACTGTTGACTTCCAGGGCAAGCATCAAATCTCTTACATATTCATGGATGTGTTTTAGGTGGAGTGATTATTGCTTATATCAGTCTCTGGACATGGTTGTGAATATAAGTACTATAGCGCCTGAAATGCTTCTAAGCTATACCTAGAAATATGCATTTAAATCATAGAATTGGCACTTTTTACTATTCTTTATGATACTATAAATACAGAAATAGTAAAAAATGTCTGATAATTTGAACTATTTATCCCAGAAAAGAATAAGGCTGATCAAGCCATGCGTGAGTTGTCTGAATACTGGTTCTGGAAATAGGGGATGGGTTATCCTCATTTCCCTGTCCTTTTTTAGACCTGAATGGATAGGCAGATTGAGGGGAAAAAAAAAGATCTTCTTTTTGGCAAGGATATTTGTGCACAACAGAAAGATGTGGTTTTCTGCTGGGTGTTGTTTACAGTTGCTGCTATAAGGTAGTGTTGATCACTACATCATCATTACACTGAGGAATAAAAGGAGAATAAGGACATATCATCCGCCTTTATGCCTGTGAAGGCATCCTGGAGTGAGCAGCAAGCTTATGTCTATGAGCACAGCCTTGTCTTGTCAGGGCAGACCAGAGATCCCTCAGAGATGGGGCCCAAAGAGGCAGCAAGGTTTCCAGCAAGTGCTGCAATTTCTTGTAACCCAGTGCATTTAGATGGGGAGAACATTTTCAAAGGAATTAACTGCATTACAGAGGCTGAATTCTGACTTCAGATATGCACAACTACAATGAGACAATAAGTTTGAAGACAGTTGCGTATTTTTAACATGCCCGAGGGCTGAACCTGCATCCAGTCCGAGTTATTGAAGGAAAAGGTCAGCGCTGGTTAAATGATTCTTGTTATCATTATTACCCAACCTTAAAAAGGCCTCTAGGAAGCCCAGATAGAGAACTGCCATGAATGAGTCACTAAAGGAATTATACTAGTTAAAGAAGAAATTAAATTTCAGAAACATTGACTTTCTTTTTGACTGAATGCAAAATATTAGATGAGCATGTGTGCCATGTATGTGATAGATGCTGTTAACTTATAGCAATTGATAGCAATATCAATTAATTTTCAAGGAATCTGTTTGTGTCCCCCCACATGCCCTCCAGAACATTTTGATAAGCTTCAGTTTCTGCCTGCTCCTGCAGGCAAGCTCTCTGCTTTCACGACAACACAGCACCACAGAGTCAGAATTAAATACTGACTCTTGAGGAAATGAAAGCAAATATATAAATGACACAGCTTATAGCACCCTTCTAAACAGCAAAGAAATACTGACCTATTCAAAGTGATTGTTCAACATGAAAACCTGCTCCAAGCACTCATATATCTCAATGAGCACAGAGCTGGTGCCATTCACATATTTATGAGGGGTATTTCCATCCACTCTTACCGAGATTTAAATCCACGATCTGCAGGATGGAAAGTCTGTCCAGATGCTTCATTATTGTCTTACCACAGTGAGACAGCTTAGCATTTTGCTATTGCTGTTGTTGGTCAGTTAAAGTCTCTGACTCCAGATCTGCCCTGTCATTATTTCAATGCATCTCCATCTCTTCTCTCTCAGTCTATCCAAGTTATTCAAATGGTAAAGGCAATGGAACTGCTGGCAATAATTATCGCTGCTTTTTTTATTATTATTATCATCTTATTTTTTCCTTAGGACTATCAGTTTAACTTTATTGTTTTCTAATAAAATTGAGTTTTAAAGAAATTGCAGGACCCCTATACTGTCAGATAATTGTATCTTCCTCAAATTAATAACCAGCTCCAGAGAGTACCATTAGGAATGAGAAGTGTGGTTAAAAAAAGTCTGAGTTTTCTAGTTTTTCATTAAATAATTGAAAAGAAAAAGACAAGATAATTATTACAAAACAGTCAGACTCCTGAGTGGATCTGTTTTATTTTCAACTTTGCATCAACTGGTACTAGAAATTGTTGCCACTGCTGTGGACCACAGAGTTGTTTGCACCGTTCGTGGCGTGCTGGCCTGTTACTATAGGTTTTCTTTCAAATGGGATGATTTATACAGTTTGTTACAAGATTAACTTTGGCCCAGTTCAACTGCCGTCTTTAGAGATGGGAATGGATACAAGAAATGAAAGGCTGGAAATAATCTCTAGGCTATTGCCTACTTACTGCACAAACAGACATGAGAGACTGGCTAGATACAGACAAATGCCTTCAAATACACATTTAAGCAGAGAGCATCTTATTTTCTGATGGATTTGTTCTGATTTCATACATTTCTCTTTGGAGTTCAACTTGTTTGATTGTTTTTGCAGTTTCCACTCACAGTGAACATCCCAAAAGGCCGAGTTTTTTGTTTGTTTGTTTTTCCCTTAAATGTGTGTTTAAAATGACTGTAGAACTTACCTGCTTGGCAAAATTCACTCTTGGGCAGAAAATATTTCCATTACACCCCGGTTCAGCCCTGCTTTGAGACCTTCCCTCACCAACAGATTGAGACCTCTGTGGTGTCGGATGTTGGTTCTCCCCCATAGTTAGTGTCCCCAGCACCCCAGCACCAGTCGGTGCAGTCCTGGGAGGCCGATTTCCATCTGACCATGGTGGCTACTCCTTGTTCACAAGCAGGGATGAGCCACGCAGTGCCAGACCTGCCTTTTGCCACAGAAAGCTGCCCGTGGCAGGGATTACACAGCAAAAAGGTCTGGCTTCCCAATTGACACTTCCCCTTCACAGCAATTGTATTCAGACATCACATAGTATTTCAAAGGTTTCCATGATTTACACTCAATTGCCCTGTTATTGCAATGGACAAAAAAAAGTCGTTTAGCCTTGACTCATAGTTTAGCTCCTACTTCTTATTTAAGTAGTAATGACTATGATTTTCTCCCACCAAATGTGATTTTCCATGAGGGATGTTAACCCAAATGCTCAGCCACTCTCTTTTTCCTCTCTGGCCATATTAATTTTCAGAGTCTTACTTAAAAGTCAGTGAACTTAAAAGAACATATTCCCTTCCATTCAATTCTATCCCATTCCATTCCATTCCATTGAAGCCGATGAGAACTTTCCCAGGAGAGCTTTACTGTTATTATTGTTATTGTTAATTATTTCAGTGTTTTATTATCAATAATGTTATACTAATTTAAACTATGTAGTTATACTTTATTTTTATGTCTTGAATATTAAATGAGTGGAACAGGATATTAAAACAGAACACCCACTGTTTTCATTAATGCAACAAGTCAAATCTGAAGGAATTAAATATGTTAAATATCTCTGTTAGCTCCCATTTGCACTCCTGCGCTGGTGGACAGGAGAAAAAGCAAAAGCAGCCCCTGAAAATTAACAGGATTTCTGGCTGACTGAGAGAAGTAAATTTCATAGCTGAAAACACAATTTTGTTGTTGCTGTGCTTATCTGTTCACTGTTATAGCTGAAGAATTAAATGAGGATGAATCACTGTAGTATCATCTTTAAACTCATACAGTTCTCATCCTAGCATGTTTCTCAACAACTTCCACAGAAGAAATCTAGTCAGTCCTTCTCCCAAGGGAAATTTGATATAGATGTCCTACACCATAGACCGGTCCAAAGACTTCTAAAGGCATTTGGAAACTTTTTAGACATTTCAGGTGGGTTTACATCAGATCACATATTATAAAACCAGTCTTTTTCATGGGATCGATTTTTTTGCTAGTCACTGCCATAATTTGTTAATTCCATTCACTAAAGAAAAGGAGAAAGCACACACTTTTGCCATACCCTGTTCTTCTCCAGATTTTTTTCTTAATTCAGGAACAGTCCAAGACTGGAATTAATGTGAGAAGTAATTCCTTCTACCACACAGTTTCTGTGTTTTACTTCTACCAAGTGACAGTTTTGGAAATTATGCTGAGCTCTTGTAAAGAAGATAGTATACCATGCATATAGAAAGGAAGATTTTCCTTCATGAAGCTTCATATGAGAAAAATTTGTTCCAGAAAGTATACTGACTTGCTTCAAATCCCATTTTGGGTTTTCTGGGCTTTCTCTTTACTATTTTTTTACTGCTTCATTCAAAATGTATATCTTTCTGGAGGATTAAGAAGGGAAAAAGAAAAAAACAACCCTTATGTATTACCAACTCCTTATTTGCTTGTATTTTCACAGTCATGGTTAATTAAACATCTATGATTCACTGCAGCAACACAAAGCAGGTTCTTAACTAAATTCTTCATCTGTTATAAGTGAAAAAAAAGGCTTTGAATGGGGTGAATGAGAGTCAAATAGCGGTCTTATGAAGTATCACTGTCTCTCAGCTAGCTTGCTGGTGAGCGCTGTCTTCAACAGACTTTAAAAAAAGAATGCAACCACAAGCCAAACAAAAGCGTATTCTTCCCAGTATTCCAGGCACATTTTGCTTCTTCTGAGTCTTCTGCATATACACGCTGAAATAATTAACCCTTTAGAGAAAGAATAAAAATTTAGTAACTTCTCAGATTTTATTGCCTATTTTACATTTTTTTTTCTCATAGTCCTGTCTTTATTGTTGAGTTGTACTTACATATGGTATCCTTTAAAAAACTCTTTGAATAAGGTAGATAAAATATTATACTAGCTAGCTTACCAACATTGACACTGAGCTGACAGCAAATGTACTTGCATATAATATTATGTTCATGCATTTTATTATGCCATATACATTATGGTGCAAAGAGACTAGGTTTAGAGTTCAATAGGCTGGTAAAATGGTAAACATTAAAATTTGAGATTCCGTAACATCAGCCTACTACAAAAAATAGTTTAGGATTTGGTTAGAAATAAAACACCATAAACATTCCTCTTTTTTTTTATTTTTTGGGGTAATAGTAGCATATCTTGTAATCTCTTAACTTATCTTTTCTAGGAGGTCTCGTAAGAAACATGAATGAAAAAGAATTCATGGTACTACCTTTTCCCTATCTGAAGTTCTCGGTGGTCAATATCTGTCTTTGGTAACATTCAGGAGCTCTCAAGAAACAAAGAACTCAAAGGCTTTGATCCAGATTTTAAATGAAGCAGGTCCATGTTTGTTACTACAAAGGGGAAGGAACCAACTCCTAAGAACAACACAATGCTCGTTTAGAAAGGAATGTGGGGTAATACTCCAGAGTGAAACACAGTGTTGAATAAAAAGAAAACAAAAGAAATAAATATTTAAAAAAAAAAGATTAATTACATGGAATACTGATTATGGCATAGAATACTGACTATGCTCAGAAATTATTCAAGTTTTGAGAGCTTTTATTCAAGGAAGGTGAACATTGTCTAGTCAACAGTATCAGAAACACTAGATTTGGGTACAAATATAGCGAACTTGAGATCAATGGGGAAAAGGTAAGCAGAGTCATACTGTTTAATTCTGAATACACCAGTCAGAGAAAGGAAAAAAGGAAGGTAGTGAAAAAGCCTGTGTAAGAATGGGAAAAAAATAGTCAAGAGTAAGGTGCTACATCAACTAAAAATCAAAGAAGGGTGAAATTTCTACTAGCAGGACTGCAAGCAACTCCATACAGTAGTAGCATTGAGCTGCAGATTCAGGCCTGACAGGAAGACAGGAAACGCCCTTGGACAAACTGATGTATTCTCAATTAGATTAATGTGAAAAAAGACTTGGTGTGGAGGAGTAAAGAAAGATGGAATTGCATCCTGGTATTAACTGGTTTGGGGAGCAAGGGCTGACAGGGTTGTATTTTATTAATAGCAGTGTGCATTCAAGAATGACAAATAGCAGTTTCATAATTATATGTAATAATGTGCTAAATAACATAATTTTTATTTGATAACAGTGGTGTGTCCATTAGTTAATTAAGTTATTATTTGGTGGGGTGGGTTTTTTGGTTTTTTTTGTTGTTTTTTGGGGGTTTTTTTTTTTGCTTTCCTGTTGTTAAACCAATAAACATTATCAATTCCTGTATCATTTGCATTCCAGGCCTATACTATTAAGGTAAGAGATGGACTTTGCGGTAACAATTGGCCCATTATTCTCACTTTCAGAGTGGACTCCTTCCCTTTAGCAATAGAAATGCCCAGCTCTTCATGTGATCCCATGTTGTCCTTTTCAGATATTGAGTAAATCACCTTTTCACCTCTCACCGTTTTCTGTTGATTTCCCATTCTTCTGCTTTGGTGAGAATGATGTGTCCCCGACCCAGCTGGGAGTCACAAGGCTGACATCCTAACGGGCACTGGGCACCATACAGGGTTATCAGGCAGCATTCTACAGAGGAAGCAAGGGAAAAAAAAAAGTCTAACATCCGTTCTGCTCTTACGTTTCCACTCTTCTCCTTTAAGTGTATAAATTATGAGATTCTGGGGTTTTTCTGGGCACTTTTTCTCACTTGGCATTGTGAAATGTTTGCTTAGGGGCAGATCATGCCATCTGACTTGGAAGACCTGAGCGAAGAGTCTCACAAGACTCATGTTACCAAAGAACATTTCCATACCACAGCATTCTCAGCCCTAAAGTGGGTGTGCTTCTCTTTACTTCATGGTCAGAAGTGCATCTTAAAGTTTCTGCATACAAGAGATAATGGTGCACTGACAAAAGGCTGAAGAGTTATTTCTTATATGTCAAATGATGTTTTGAGAAAAGCAAGTCACGACATGGTGACGTTAAAAGAAATGAGCCATTTTTTTACCAAAAAAACTTTTGGGTTACCTTTTCACCAGACAGTTACTTTTCACTAGGAATGTCAATCCTTCAGCTGCTTAAGCTAAAAGCTTAAGTGCAAGTCAGAGTTGTAGTTTAACATCCTTCCTATAAATGTTTGAGAGTTTCATAAAGTTTCTTTTTTCTTTTTCTTTTTTTTTCTCAGTTTATAATGCATATTCAAATCCAATTCCAAAATGTGTGTTTGAGACTATCCTTATCCTAGAAAGCCTTTAATAGAGTGAATAATCTCAAATCTGCTGTCAGCTGAATCTACTGAGAGAAAGAAGCTTTAAACACTTTGCCCATATTTGGAATCACAGTTCTTTCTTTCAAAGCCTGGCTGATTTCATCAATTTACATGAGCATTTTGTGTAATTGTCTAATACTTCATTTTATGCTATCACACAATTGTTTTCTCTCCTGCTTTTAATCATCTTCTGTTTCCTTTTTTATCCCATCTGCATAAGCTGCAACTTCGATTTTCTTCTGCTGGTTTTTCATTTCTGACCTCCCGCTTGTTGAATCTCTTTGTTTTCTGTCTACATCAAGTTGCTAGCAATTTTTTTTCTTGGTCTCTGATTTAACAGTTCTGGTGGAGTTATTGCTGTTGTGCACATCTATGTACTGTGATAAAATAATAACAATTCATACTGTCCTTACTATTGTCTCTGTGTTTCACTAACAAAAAAAAACCCTGCAACCCTTGAGTCCTGATCATTTGGTAATTGACATTCCATAAATATGGCTTAGAAAATTTATCAGTGCTGCAGTATTAACTTTTACAGTATTTAGGAGCATGGCATTACTGATCTAATGTAAATCACCAATGTGATATTATTTCACTATTAGTAGAGTGTTTTGTTTGAATTAACACCACAGAAGCTACCAAGGAACATGTTTCACTTATCTGGAAAGAAATTTGCAGAGACACAGAAATTAAGACACTTCTAATTAAACATGACCTACTGCTATATGACTTTCTCAAAATATGGTGAAAGTGTTTAGAGTTGCTGGTACAGTTCTAGAAGTGCTTATCCAGGCAAGAGCACTGACAAAGATGTTTAGATGTAGACTGCCCTTTTAGACTCATCAAGCCTCGTAGCTCCTGAAACAGCAATAGAAATGAAGAACGGTCTCTAGAAAAACAAACTGCTCTGCCTTTTTTGGTTTTTAGTCACTGGTAGTGACTGCCAACTCGTAGTGCTGGGAATTGCAGGCTATAGCTGGCTCACATGAAGAACCTCGGTCAACCAGGATATATCTGTTTTCAAATGCTGAGATGTGCACAGACTGTTGATACCTGCAGGGTTAGGGAAGGGGCGAGAGGAGTTTTGAAAATCTACAAGCAGGTGCCTTAAGACTAAAACCATTTTTAGACTAAATCTCTAAGTCATTAAAACAATGGAGTAACCATTTAAATTATTATTTTTCTTCATAAGATGGGAAAACTCAACATATAATCATCGTCCTGCTGCATTGCCCAACTGAATTACATGGAAAATTAGTGTGGCTCATTTTTTAATATTTCTTACAAACTAATAAGCAATGCACATTCAAGCACTCTGTCAAATGAAATTCACAGAATGCTTCAGCTAGAACAACTATAGGTGTCCAAGCATTGTATGTCCCTGCTAAACATCACAAATGAGATTTGCCTTGAATTCTTATTAAGTATCATACTGTAGCTGGCTAACAGTATATTTTGACTCTTTCATTATTTCACCTACACGTTCATTAAATAACTCTATACCAACAGTCATTTCCTTTGCACATTACTTGATTACTTGGAGACTAATGTTAAAATTACATTTAAAGTAGTGACTAAGCTTAAACTTTTGGAACTGTTCCTCTCTGAGCTGGTTCAATCACTTCTAATTTTTCCACTTCATGCCATTTCTTTCTCACTGCCTTGCTCTCACAGAAAAGCAATCACTGTGTCAGGTTTTGTCCTCTGTTTAATACCCAGTGTGAAATATATTTTGAAAGGAAACTCTTCCAGTGAACTCAATTCTTCAGAGCAATATTCAAATTTCTGGATTTTCTTTACAGAATGTTTAGATAACTGGTCTGCCCAAAAGGAATCAGAGCACCTGGCACATTAGCACGTTGCCAGCTATTTGTTTACACACTGAGGACAGCTTTGGTTTGGTCCTTTGCAACTAGCGAATCCTGTGAAAATAATTTTTTATTTTCTTAAGTTTATTGATATATTGGTAATTGCTTCTCTGGATGAATAAGAATATTCACATCTTTTGTTATTCATTCTGCTTATTATGCTGTGTCTTCTTAGCTCCAAAAGTATATATTAATGACGTTTGAAACACAAACAATAGGTTTTGACTTAAATAGTCAATCAGAAAGATAATAAATAACGAATAATAACTAGGAAAAGTAAGCAGTAAGTGAACAATCAAAGACTGAAATACATTTACACAAATAGCTGAACAATTAGCAATGACAAATACCATATCAAAATTAAAAATCATGCACTTTTTATCATTCATAACAGCAATAAATTAATCCAAAGAATATTCACAGGAAATTATTCAGATGTGAAAGTTATTATTAACAAATACTTTGTAATGTGCATTGAGATATTTTGAACCACTCACACATTCTTGGATTCAAAACTAAGCTTAACCAATCTGGAAAAACAAGCAGACAAACAACAACAAAAAAAAACCCACAGAAAACCAGTACAGTACCACTTCAGATGAGTTACTGAAACTACTGCTCAATGTACATTATTTGATGCTTTTTGTACATTTATACATCCTAACATTTTTATTTATATACTTTATTTGATGCTTTAAGTATATAAATAAAAATGTTAGGATGTATAAACAGTGATGCAGAACACTGAAAAGTTCATAGCATCATTATATAAATTGCTCTTGAGACCTCTCCTGAGATTTCACACTGAATTTCCTTGCTATTTCTCAAAACAGGTATAAGTGGCACTGAAGGATTGAGAGGGGATGGACAAAATACTATGCATAATATATGTTGGAAACATGGTAATTTCCATAGAAGGAGAGACAGAAGAGGTCATTCTAAGTGAAAATATGACTGCAAGAGAGCATTCTAGTAACATAAGAAGAGCCCCTGATGAACATATAGGGAATGTAAATCAGTTTAGTCTCCTCATAATTCAAGAAAAAGAAGGAGGAGTTCAATAAAACAGACACAACCTGAAGCTGATCAATAGAAATACTTTTTATGCAGTTTATTACTGATGTATGAACTCACTTCCACAAAATAGCTGTCAGAGTAAGCTTAGTAGTGTTTGTAAAAGGCAATTGACCTTTATATTGATATATAAGCTAGATAAATATAGGAGGTACCTAATCCTCATCCTTCAGCACATATACCAAGTTCCAGCTGTGAAGAAATAGTAAGATTTCTCTAATGGGAAAGTTATTCAAACCTTGATGGCTTTTGTTATATCTACTCCCAGAAAAAGGATAGTGAATTTATCTAATGCTGTGACCTCTATGACTAACATTCTAAAAAAAAAAAACCCTGAAAACATCAGGGAAAAAAAAAACAACCTGATTTGAATAGATCTCTAGTCAAACTGATGGCAAAGAACACATCATCGCATAGGACTTGCAAAACCACATTTCTTTTAGCAGAAAAATGTTATGCCTACCACAAAGGAAGGATTATGTTGCTTGAATATGTTAAATATAAGGAGGTTTAGCCTTTTTTGAGCATTTACAGAACAAAAGAGTAGGACAGGACTAGTTTGTCTCTGCTGACAGAGTCTTTTATCTAAAGGCCAAAATGCTAATAACATAAACAGTGCATAAGCATTTTTATACCAAATGTTAGGTCGTCCTCTAATGGATGTTAATTAGTTGCCTTTCAGCACTGGAGTTCCTGACTCAATAGCTCATAGGTGTTTATTCAAATACAATCTGGTATTTGAATATCAGATAGATTACTATTGCATTAAACTGATTGCTGCAGTGTTTAATGGAAGAAGGTATCATGACTTTGCTAGGAGATGCACCCCAGTATCTCATTCCAGTGTTTGCAGTCTGTTTCTGGCTGAGAGAAAGACTTGATCTCTTACAGGATGAGTTTGAACAGCATCTCAATCTCATGGACGGTTAGCTAACTAATAGGAAAGTACAATTTCACTCCAGGTAAAGCATTTTTAAGTTCTTGCTGAAAACTACATTTGTAAAAATCTACTGCAAATAAAATGTTTCATTAAAATACAATTCTAGATATACTAATAACTCTTATGTGTTTCTCGAGGATCTCAAATATTCCCATTTTCCTGAGGGAGACAATTGTAAGAGGAAAGAGTACAATTTCAAGTATGACTTTCCCACACAGTCCAGTTAATTACTATCTTTAATAGGCAATCTCAAACTTCATACGTTCTCCCTGAAATGGCAGAGACTGAGTGTCTTACACAGCAGATAGCTTTTGCAACACCTTTAATTTCCATATTATTTTAAATTGGTCAGTCCTTTTTATAATATCACTATTGATGGGTTTTCCTCCACATCTATTACTTTGACAGGAACAAAATCTTGATTTCACTTTGAAAGACAATCACTTTCTTTTCCTCATTTTTTTTCTTTATTGTTACTTGATTTCATTCCAGAATTTTCTCTAGCATGTGAATATCGGCTGTCAATTGCACAGTCTCCTGATAAAGCTGTAATTCACAATGTCTACTGGGTTAATTGCCAGATTATTATCTAACCTGTCTCATATGTAATGTGAAACTAACTGCTTTAATTTTGTACACATCCAATCCAGAAAATTAACATGCTCTCAAGCAGTGACGAGGAGGCCCCAAATCTCTAAGCTGCTGGATTGATACTCTTTCTTAATTTTCAGGAATCAGGTAGCATTTTTGCAAATACATTTGGGCAAACAGATACCTGTGACAATTCCTCAGAGCTTGGCCCACAGACTGCTGCTGTCTAGACTGTGGTCCACCTGGCTGAAGGAGTTACTGCTTAAAGACTGAGAGGTGACACAGGCCAAAATTTTGATATATAGATCCTAGAGGACACTCACAGAATTTCTTTTTAACTCTGTGACCATTCCAGAGGGAATTCAGTCCTCTTTGTCTAACTTTTCCATAGAAGGTTAAATTTTCATATTCAAACAGCAGAATTATAAACTGATAAAGCAATTTTTTCCCTAAATGCAGTCAGCATTTATGGTCATCTTAAAATAACCTGAAAAATGTGGAGCTGAAATGCTGCCTAAGCAGAACCCTTCTCCCTCAGAGGCTGCACCAGTCTCACAGAGTCCCCTCTGAAATGTGCAATGCATTTTTTTCTGCAATGCTGTCATTCTCTCCCCTCCAAAGCAATTTTCTTTGCTTGGCTTCTGCAAAGCCCCATCCAAGGACACAGTGTGTTAATGATTTCTAATGGATGTTCCTTGCCCATTTTCAAAACAGAGCAATCTCTCATCAGTAGACTGTGGATCTCCTATAAAGAGTCATTTGGCTCCAGTCTGGATATTCACCTATATATGCTTTGAGTCCCAGCTCCAGACACTACTTCAATCTTTTCTTTCCTTATCAAGACCATACAGAAAGATGGATGAATCAGGTGTTCAAGAGGAAGACATAAATATTACAATATACACTCATTTTCTCCACAGGACCTCCACCACATTTATACATTAAATCTAAAATGTTGTAATTTCAACTTTTTTCCTGTGATAGACTGAAAATACTTGATTGACATCATCCTATACATCTATAAAAGGACTACTGTAGAGCTGTTTATATTCTTTGTCTCTTTTTAATTAAGTATAAAATGACAGATACAAAAACATACACTAAAAATTCAAAATATATAAAACCCCACTATTTCAATTCAAAATGAACCACTTCAGGCTGAATTCAAGATTCTTGCTGGCATTTTTACCAGCAAAATAATTTTTGGTTTTTGGGGGTTTAGTGAAGTAACAATTTTGAAGTTAATTCAAAACAATTCTTCATCTCCCCTCATTTTTCAGAATTCTCAGTAAACTGAAAAATGGATGATATACACAGTTCTCCTTCCTGATGCAAGAGTTCTGTGATTCATCACGCTTCTAAAGTTTCATTAGCTAAATTCTTTCTCTCTCTCCTGGAGGTACATAGCTTATCCTCGGCTTCATTTTTCTTAGGAAGAATATATTTTGTTCATTTATAACATAACCAATGCTTGTATTAAATAATCTTGCAGTGTATGCCTTGAGCAATTCTTCTGACAGCTAAACAAAGAAAAAAAATGTCTGTGAATGGCCAAAAGACTTATAGTTTCTTCATACTCATTTGAAATAACTTCCATGACATTTGTTGCTATGATTAAAGGTCCCGGTTGTAGTAAAACCTGTAAATTTTGAACATACCATTAATTCATATCTCACAAAAATAACGAAAAGTTACTCAGCTATATGCCTTCAGTAGATCTAACTGACTGTATTTATTTCTCTTTGCAGTCCATGAACGCTTCTATATTTCAAATATTGTTCTGATCTGAGATCTCCTTCTACTATTGATCGATTTTCAATAAATAATATTTTGAAATCTCTATTATTAGTAGTTTTAACCAGGCCTGGAAATCCTATGCATTTTCCTTTGGCACTTCCTCTGAAATCTATCAAACTGAGAGATTTAAGCAGAGGAAGACATAGGTAGACTGCTGCTAATGTGACGTAGTGTTTTCTTGCTGCACAAAACAGCAAGTATCTGAAGCTTGATGAGAAATGCCATTCACATTAATATGTTAATCACTCTCTGCTGCTGTTCTTTGTGAAGACTGGTGGTTTTCATGAGCATGTCATCACCATCAGCTGTTCTGGAAAATTTTATGAGGTTCACTGGAGGTGAGAGCAGAAAAGGAGCAAGCTGGAGGGATGGTAGTAATCAGACATTAGTCTTTCCTTCAGTTCTGTGCATATCCTCATCAGTATATAGAAGCAGAGCTCCAAATGCACCCACGTTTTGCAAAGGGCTTCACTGAGAGAAGGGGACAAAAGAGCAAGCAGAGAGTCTCCTGGCTTTGAAGGCTCTAGAAGAAGAAAACTAAGATTTGGTACAGTATGTTTGTAGGGACATGGCCCTGAAGGAAAGTATGTGTATTACCAAATCCTTTCCCTCGCAATCATATGCTGAATTCAACAGATTTCACAGAGCACTAGATCCACATGCTTAGGTCCTCACACTATCAGCCATTGAACCACTGACTCTCAGGGCATTGTAACAAACCTAAGGTTTTAGTGGCCAAAATTGTGATAGAGAGAGAAGAGCTCAAGGGCATAGTCAAAGGCGGAGACTTCTGCCCCAGCAAAGATCTGTTAAAATCCCAGATCCTCTATACAACTGGATTATGCACTGCATAAAGAAGCAAATTCTGCACTCCCTGGCTCTGTTTGACAAGCTAATCTGGCAAAAAAAAAATCACTTCTGGCACCAAATTACCAAAGCAGCCTGAAAGGTTACATATGTCCAAGGATCGGTTTCATTTTGCCAGTTTCATAATCATAACTGGAACATACATTGCACATTCCCACTCACCAGTACCAGAAAAGTGGCAAGAAATAGAAATGTCTGTTAAATGTTCCCCTGTAATAATATCATGGGAACCTATATTATCCTTGTAGCACACCAAATACACTTTCATCATTAAAATCTTGATGTCTTATTCCTGTGAGGTCAAATGGCTTGTAAAATCAGTACTGAGGGGTAAAACTGGATAGGACTTTTTGTGCCATAAGTTTTTTACATAAAATTTGATTTCAGAAGATATATTATATAACAAAAATGTCCTGTGAGAAGGTAAATATCATAATGAAACCAACTACTGTGACATAAACGTAAAGAGTCTAATTGGATGAACTGAAGTAAAATTCTGAATTTTCTTTTTGGTTTTGGTTCTTATCTGACTGCAATAGACGTCTAACGTCATCCTATTCAGTTTTACTAGACAAAGCTTGCTTGTGTCATCCCTTACCTTAAAAACATAGTTTTATCTTTACCTTTTCACACACAGACACACATATATAAAGCTTTCTTGTAAAACCTTGATGCATATGTGCGCTTAAATGATCCATTATGTACCTTGGTAGACAATGGACTGGGAATTACTTTGACCCCTTTTTTAGGCACATCTTAAGTTCATTCAGTTGTTTTGCCAAATGTGCAATAACAATACCAACTAATTTATCCACAGCCATGAAATACCTTCCAGAACAGGCTTCCTGAACTAGACTCTGAAATTCCTCCTGCAGCCTTCTGGTGTCTTGAACAAATAAGGTCTACAACCTCATCTGGTCTTGTAAGCTAAGCCTAACATGGGAAATACTCAAACAGGATTTCCTAAGGGGCCTTTGGCATCCATTCAAATAGGTACTGCAGGAAGTTTGTGTGGTGACAAAGGCAGCGGCAATCTGGTCCATCTAAACCAGGTGCCAAGAGGAGTCAGTGGGTAAGCATATTTCACAGGAAATAAAATATGAATTAGAGAAGGTCATGAAAAATATGTTGAAGTTGAAGAATATGTTGAGTTTTGGACGAGTTCCAAAGCATCACAGAGCCATGTAGAGTATTTGTGGTACAAGTGAACGCAGTCAGCATTTATCCCTTATCAGTGGGATGTCTTGAGTGAATAGATGCCTCATGTCAAAATTCGTCCAACAAAGAAAATGCTGTAAAACCTGTGCACAATTTGCTGTTGCTCCAATTGATAACATCAGAAAAGCTCAATGCATTACTAGGTTCAGTGCTCAGTTCACTGAGATTGCTCACATGGATGAAGGCACTTGCAATTGCTCCTGTTTCCGTGCTTGACTGAATGTGTTCCATATGTTCTGGGATGCAGAGAGGGGAAGAAAGAAAGAGAAAGGGGATTAGAATAGTTTTTAGATTAGCAGTACTAGATATTTCCACCTTTTTCTTTATGATTCAGCTAAAAAGCATGATTCAGTTGTGATTATATGTTATTATACATTTTGGGAAAAAATGATGCTTTCACACATTTTATATTAAAATAATTATTCACTTGCTTTATATATCATTTAATAACAGGAAGGCATATTTGTAAATCTGTTCTCCTGTGTGCATGCTGTGCAAATCCTCCTACCTCATTCTAAAGGCAGTCTTTCCTGTCCTAGATGCTCTGCTAATTTATAGCTAAAGGGACAATCATGTTTTTCTATAGCAGAAGGATGGAGCTGATCCTCCTGTCCTTGGACAGTATGAACAAGTATGGGCTCTGATGAGAGCACATCTCATAGACTAGTTTGATGTGTAATGTATGTTTTGTCCTGCGTAGTCATTTACACTCTGGGAAGGCTAATGTAGTGAGGGCAGTGTATCTTGACCATTATGAACTTGTGATATTTTACACATCTCCCAAATATAAGTGTCTGCATGGATGGCAGGGAGGGCAATGGCTAGAAAGCTTTCCAGGGCATTACCATGGGTCTAAAGTGCCAGGGTCTAAAGTACTCAGTTTTGCAGCAAAGGGAAAGATGGAGCTGCAGTGTCTTTGGTTCATAGGAACTGCACTGTATACCACATACCAGGTCACCTGCTAGTGGGTGTACACCTCTTCTAGGAAGGCAAAGTGTATCTCCAAAAGAATGAGGAAAGGAAAGAGCAAGACAAAAGAATACAGACCCTGCAACAGCAAACTCCCCATCTTAATATTGACCATATCCCATCCAGAAATTTGCCACCTAGGACTGTAAGTTTTCTCCAGGTAGTGTAATTATGAACCCTCAAATAAGGAGGGAAATCTTTCACAGAGCTGGAGAGCTATGGCTCTCAAAGCGTCTGCAGTTACTAATGATAATGCTTAATCTGGGCAAATTAACGTTTCTAAGATGCCACTTTCTGCTGCAAGTGAGGATGAGGCTGCTGCTGTGGGCATGATAGAAAAAGACAAAACATGAGGAGAAGGTAAAGTGCTTCTGTTCTAATGCAAAAGGAGCTTAGAGGCCTGTGAACTGAACAACAGAAAACTAATCTTTTATACAGCAGCAGCCATCTCTTCAGTGTTCTCTTTTCTGCACACACAGATTTTTCTTATCTGCCTACTAATTTATGTCATCACTTCCATCTGGATGCCACAGATCATTCACTTTGGAGGAATTTAGGTTACAGAATACCATCTTGGCTCTTTGTCTCTGAAGCAATGTTCAGGGTCTATTCAAGAGTGCTTGCTAATGCTACTGAGGTAAAACTGAATCATCTCTTCCATGTATATGTATGCTTCATTTTCTGCTTATTCAACTATACTTATCTTCTGTTACAGCTGCTCTTTCGATTTAAGATGACAAAATATAATACATACCTATGTGAAGCCTGCCATTTCCAGATCTCATCCTACCTCAGGGTACCTGTTGCTTAATGATTGCCTTGCAAATAAATTTACTTTATCTATAGAGGTGTTCTCACTTGCTGATCTGCTAGGTAGGTGTTAAAGTAAAATCATCTCATTGAGCTTTTATGGATCACTTATCAGTAATCACTCTATGCCTGGGCTTTGTGTGGAGGGCTATTGGCCTAACACTGGAGCAGCTGAGATTGTTGGAAAATCACCTCATCTATACAACGTCTTGCAACAAAAAGATAAGCACAAATCAAAGGGTAGCTTTGCAAATCCTTCCATTCTTAGACTTGTGATTCATGCAGTTCATGTTACAGAGGGTATGCAGAGAAAAGTTAGAAGATGTGGGATCATGATCATCATCCTGAACTTCAGTGAAGGCAAGATACTCTATACCTGCAAAATCCTACAGCTCAGCATAGATGTGGTTAGTTCCTGCTGGGAGACTTGACGTTAGAGTTGCACGTAGCATGTAGATCTGATCACAGCCCTCTAATTCCTGCTTTCTGGAGGCATCAGTAACTCAAACAAGAAAATGTAGTCCAAAGCCTCTGATCTCAGCTGCACAGTAGTGTTATACACTAAGCAACAATACTCCTGAGCCCTTTTATTAGGACCCATGACATAATAACAGCCACTTAGCCCTCATCATTGCCTCTGTTATCAGTTCTAAGTATTGTGCTTGTAATCACATTTAACTAATAAGGTATGACAGGCCAAGCATTGCCAGCCAATTATGGACACCCTGTGCAAGTAACTGTGCACAAGGCTGAAATCCAAGTGGCTCTAACTACTCAGAAATCACCCTGAGATTTATGCCTAAAGTATCTTCCTGCTAGGAGATGGAGACTGCATAAAAAATAAGGAAACTAATCAAATGTGAACACTTACTGCCCATTATAACAATGGTTTTCACCACAGCTGTTGCTGACAGCTCATCAGAAAGCCCCATTTGTGTTTAGATTTCTACAGCTGCTTCCCACAATGCAGAAACCAAAGTGAGTGTATGAGGAGAGATTCATGCAGACTGATGCTTACCATTGCCATAATATTTGCCTACCTTATCCAGTGGCTGCAGTATTTATGTCCATTTAGAGTTGTGGAAATGAATTTTGATCTTGTGGTCACTCTTCATCCCTGTCATGATGCATTACCCATCATTTAACCTGATGTTTGTTAGAAAATAAGGGGTGATTTTATGCCTCACATATGAAGGGCAACATTTTGCAAATGTTCCTGTTGTTTTCTTAAAAGAGCTTTTTGGCACATAGTGTTCACTGAAATATGAAGTGATTGTAAAAGCAAGATTGCAGCTGCACAGGAGTTCCAGCTAAACTCTAATAATTTGCAACTACTCAGCAGAACAGTTGTTCGCAGCATATGAGCTTTTCACCATCTGAAATCGGAGTAAACAGCAATGACTCTGAAACGAAGGATACTGGGAACAACTCATGTCAAAAGAGAAAAAAGTCCATGTTCATTATTACATGAGGCTACACACAGGGTTATTATCAGGACAGAGAATGCAAATAATATTTTCACTTTCCTTGGAATATTTGTGCAAATCTTGTTTTCACAGAACTACAGAATCAAGGAGTGGTTGAAGTTGGAAGGGACCTCTAGAGGTCATCTAGTCCAACCCACCTGCTCCAGCAGGGACMCCTAAAGCACGTGGCACAGGGTGGCATCCAGGCAGATTTGGAAGATCTCCAGAGAAGGAGACTCCACAGCCTCTCTGGGCAGCCTGTGCCAGGGCTCCATCACTCTAACATTAAGGAAGTTCTTCCTCAGATGCAGTTGAAACTTCCTGTGTTTCAGTGTGTTCCCATTTCCTCTTGTGCTGTCGCACACCACCACAAGGAACAGTTCTACACACACAACAGTTTGAGAAGGATGTTTCAGTAATGGGGATACAATCTATAAGCTCAGGTTAATGCAATCCCAAGAGATATCAACACATGAAGAAAAATATATTTGTGTCACAAGTTCTTTCCTGAAAAGGCAAAACATAATTCTGGGTACTTAGCATGAAAAATTTTAAGTGATGAAGACTGTCAACTGCTTCTGAAAAAGTGCAAGACATTTTTAAGGTGAATTCAGGCTATTTGCCTCAGAAATACAGACATCTGATATCATGCCTCACTCTCAGCATTAAGTCCCTGAATATACTGGTTGCACATTTTGTTTGGCAGTAAAATCAGTATGAAGAAAGAAAACTACTAAGAAGGGAGTTGAAAAAAATCACTTGTTATACATTATGCCAACAAACATTGACACAATCATCAGAAAGAAGAATGAGAAACTATTTTCAAGCTGAAGGATTCCTTCAACAAGGTTATCTGGTATTCATATGACTGGATAGAACAACACCAGAAAATTTTCTCCCCATAAATAAGACCTTACCATTATAGCTGTCTTAAAGCTTGAAGGTCAATTGAAATATTTGGAGTGGAATATTTTCAGGCCCCAAAACGTGTTGATAAAGTTTTCATGGAAGTTGATGAAACTCTTTACACCAAGGAGACCAAAAACACCCCTTCGTAATAGCCTGACTTTCCCGTCCTATGGCTCCTGCAGGCAGAATGTGCCAGCCTTTACAGTCCTGATGACTGTCTTTGCGAGCATATATGTACTCCAAATTGCAGCTAACCACCTGCTCCCCTAGATAGAAGCAAACAATTGATCAGCACAAAAAGAAATATGGATAGTTTTTGCAGAGATTTTCTGATAAAACTCTTCCCTAGACTTAACAGGGAAAAATCAAGAAGCTATAGCTTATCACCTTGTCGTAAACTCATGAACTTCCTTGGTACAATCTTTTATTTACTTATTTATTTATTTTTACACAACTGCTCCATGGGAAGTCCCTGGTGATCCATCTGGAGTCTGGAAAATAAAATTTCCTCTTCTTATCAGCTTCCTGGAAGAAGCTCATGCCAAACAAATTAGCCAATAGGGCAAACAGCTCATCTAATCCATTTTGTAACTTCCCTATCCTGTTAGGCAGATCGTTCATCTCCTCTCTACAGGTGTTTGGACAGCCTTGG
The DNA here is from genome assembly GCA_003342815.1 of Eudromia elegans. NCBI lineage: Eukaryota > Metazoa > Chordata > Aves > Tinamiformes > Tinamidae > Eudromia > Eudromia elegans. The sequence goes on along the minus strand of PTEX01000047.1, from coordinate 67,281 downwards.
CTAGGCAACATTGATTTTAGGCCTGACAGCCTTATTCCCTCTCCCAGGATATTTACTTGGGACCTAAGGTATCACGGGTCCCACGGCACATGCACGTACCCCTTGCACCCACTGCTTTCAATGCCAGTTCAGATCCCGACTGCCTCCAGCCTTGCTCTGTGACAGAAGCTGACTTGCAGCTAGGGTGCTTCTTTTTAAGTAAATGGCACTTAAAGAAAGGAATAAGGGAATCTTAGGGAACTGTACACGTAGTCCTGACCAAGCCCCTTTTGTAAATTTTCATTTAAAGTGCAGCATCAAAAAAAAAAGATGGAAAAAATGAATGATACAGTAAAAATGGAATTTATAGATATATTCTTACATATGTGGAGAGATTATTGTTTTCTCATAAAAAGTAATGATATTTCATCTTTTCATTGTCTCCTGTAGGGATTTTGCATAATTTACAATAGAAATGATAGAAAATGAGGTAAATTTGCCTTTTTCAAAGTAAATATTTTGCTGCTGTTATCATCGTCTACTTCTCCCACACACCCCATTGTAATTATTCTTTCACTATCCCATATGCTTGAAAAGCAAAATGAGTTATCTGTAATTAGAGGCAGACAACATTTTTCAGGAAAATACGTGTTGTTTTTCAGTTTGCTTAATTGAGCTTGTAATTTTGTAACTGAAAAAGATAAAGTGAAATAAGACTTCATATGTACAAAGAGCATCCATATATCAGCATATAACAAAGCAAAAGAAAATATGAATTACCCCATAAATATTTTAATTGACTGTTTTGTGTATATAAAATTTTAGAAAATGAGCAAATCAGTTTCAAGGCTAAAACTTAATGCTTATAAGTTTTCCCAAATTATAAACCAGTAAGAAATAGGATCTAAATATTGTGAAATTTGAAACATGGTTCAGTGCTTTCCAAGTGCAAGTCCAAGCAAAAGGTTTTCCTAATTCTTACTATTTCTATTATATAAATATTTCTCTCTTTCCTTTTTTTTTTCTTTTAATTGGGCATGAGCTCTGGAATCCAATTTATCCTCCAATTATTGGCTGCAGCCACAATAACCCATTGGCTATACTGCGCTCCTCTTTGCTCCAGTTCCTGTGCTCTCATTTCTGTGATAATTGTGCTGATGACAGAGTTCACCACCATCCGTGAAAGGCGGTTTCTTCAGAGTTCACCATTTATTTGCTATGTCTTTGTTGGTAGTTCATGAGCCATACTGTATATATCCTAGTCTTTTCCACTTTCTCTAGTTCAAGTGCTCTAGACCTTGACAATGTTTGCAAATAAACATCCTTTAAATACATTTTTGCTACAAGGATCACGGAAACACATTCCCTAGATTTTCCTGCTTGCTGTCCTGCTGCCCACAGTGTGATAGTCACAGTAGAAACAAATGAGATGTGAGCCAGCACTTTCCTCAGAATGGTGTCAGAGGGATTTCTGCTGCTTTCTCTGAAATGCCCCACACCACAGACCTTTCTTCTCTCTTTCTCTCTACACACAACCGTATCCGGTACAGAAAATTTAGAGGCTTTTAGCAGACACCCATCATCTGGCTAAGAGAAGAAATTAAAACGAGAGAAATAGTGCCTAGGGACAGAGGGCAATAAGGTGTGTAGCAAGGGGAGATAAGACCCAGAATTCATTGATTGAATTGCTTCCCCTTTTTGTGATTCTTGCCTCTTGTTTCCAGGCAAATACACTTTGCATAAGGGTACGGATCTTTAAAAATTTCATCTGCAATGTTAGTTTTGCTTTCATTATGCGGTAAAGCATCCCACTATTTTACTGAACTTCAACTCAATAGCCCACAGGTTGTATTTATGTACATAGTTTTCTTAGCATCTCCATGATGTAACTCAGTATCTATCAGACAGCTCAGAACTTGATAGAAACAATGTTATCTGATTTGTTCTGCAGCACTGAAAAAAAAAATGTGCATTTCACAAATTATTATGTAATATCAAAAGACAGTTATGGTATTATTCTGAATCTCATGGTAATATTAATTTCTGTTCTTCATAGACACGGGGACTTTTTTTTTCACTTAGGCATTAATGTGAGGCTGTCTTTCTGATTAAAATGCTCCCATTCTGGGAAAGATTTGCATCGAAATGGTTGATGTTTCAGATGATTAAACCAGAAAAGATTTTCATACAGATTTGTTTATATTGGCATATTTTAGTTTAACCCTCTCCTAAACCTTAATACAAAAATAAGTCTCGCTGAAATACAGAAATTCATAATGTTCCTTCTACATAGTGCCCCCCACCACAAATATATAAATAAATAATCAGGAAGGGAATGAAGGAAAGGAAGATCTTCTCTAGGGTCATTAAGCACCAGATGACTGGACCACCTGACTGTTACATGAGGATATCTTCTGTGCATTTCAAAGACCAGACACTGAGGAATCACATGTGTTCTGTTCTTCTTTTTATCTGCTGCGCCCCAATGTGGTTAGGTAAAAAATCTGAAATTGAATAGTGAGCTATGTTTAGGCTAACAAAAATGAGCAAGTTTCTACTCTCTTTTTCTGCACTCAACAGCCTATTTCTAGTAGAAGTAGCCATGTATTTCAATAATTTCTCCTACTACATGTTCTCTACAGTAGCTGCAAACAGAAATTAAATGAAGATGGAGCATCTGAATCTTCTTTCTCTTTTCTTAGTGAAATATTAAGAAAATAAGGTGACAATTAGACTCAGAGTTTAGAACTCTAATTTGAATGTATATCAGGAGAGCATGGACCAAAATCCATGAAAAGTATATGGTTGTTTTCAAATAGGTTTGGCTTCTCAGTGTAAAGACTCGGCTATGCAGGTAAGTAGATCCAACCCAAAGATTGTGTTACAGGCTAATTTGCTCAAGGTGATCCAAGCCCTCACTTTCAGATAAACCTCTCTCAAGAGCTGACTGCATTAATACAACACAGTACTTGAACTCGGTCTTGTCTTCATCCTATGCAGATGGGCTCTGAGGTGACACACTTATTTTTTGGTGACTCTGGAAGATCAAAGTGCCTGAAGTAAATCTAGGGTGAAGTTGCAGCCTCCAGCAAAATGGGATTTGTAACGTCACATCAAGGGTACATGCTACATAAGAGTGAATATGGTAAAAGGGTATATAAAATTTTTTTAGAGTGCAAAGTGTGCATGGGGATAGTATTAGAAGACTATATTGAACGGACAGAGTTAGATTTTGTGCAGACTTATTTCCACCACACATTGGGAGCAGGCTCTGGGGGAAAACATCTCTTGGATTTTGCTGTAGAGGAAACTTGCTGGTTCACTACAAAAAGACCCTCAGAGAAAACAAATACACAGTTATATATAGTATATATATAGTACAGTAAATATAGATTTTGGAGGTGGGGCTTATGCACATTAATCACACATATTCTACAAACAATAAAGCAATTCAGCAGAGGCTGAAACCATGTTTCATTAACAAAGAACAAGAATCTCAGAAGCCTTTAGTTCCCATAGTTTTCTATAAAAGCTATTGTTTCCTAGGGTAGCTTTCAAAAACAGGTTGCAAAAATCTGTCATCCAGCAAAGAATTTGCTAACGACCAACCTAAGATGCAGTGTAGTATGTCAGGAATGATAATGCAGTGCACTTCTTAGATTAATTAAATAAATAGTAAAGAAGAATTAGAAGGAATAACACATTCCATAGCAATACAGTTGTGCTTGACAAGAAATATTGATTATTGGGCTGTTACACATTTGTTATGCACTAATGCACTGAGCACACACAGAAAAGTGACAGCTCCAAAGTAATTACATAGAAATTGTCAGCACATTCATCCATGTTTTGGGTTATTTCACTGCATTGGCAATTCTATAAATTATATCATGTCATCTTAGATATACACAAAAGTTAAACAATTTATCCTTCAGCAAGAGTTAAAAGGACCCTTTTAAAGAATTCGGACAGAGGCTCTAATAGAAATCTGTGCTTCATTGAATGGCTATAAGATTTGTTGCTGTATTATTCTCTAGAGTCATAAAAATTGCTATAACATCAAACTTCTCTAGTACCTACATTTCTAAGATGTAGAAACTCCAAATTAGATGGAAAGAAGCTCAACTACTTACTATTTTAGTATTTCACATGGGTCATCACATAACCAACTGGTCCTTGTAACTTTCATTCATGAAATTAACTAAGTTCTCTTGAGACTGAAACAGGTGAGGGAAGGATTCATTAGATCCATATAGGTAACCAAGTCATCACCACTTGATTTATGTAGTCACCAGCAACAGTCTAGAGAATACTTTTTTTCCAGAGTATTATGAGCTAGGAAGAGACTCATCTGAATTATTTTCCTGTTGGGAAAAATGCTTGTATATGATTTGAAATTTGTGAATATCCTTAGAGCTAAAACAACCTACTCAAATAATAATTAAGTACTATGTCAATGAATTTTAGAAAAGGAACTCACAGTTCTGTCAAAGTAAATTTTTGTTTCATTGACTGAAAAGAGAAAAAAAGAAAACAGTAAAAAAGGGGAAGGAGAAAGAAAATGGGGAATTACTTTATTCCAATAACCTGATTCCAACTAGATTCCAAGAGTTAAAATAGTTCTGTTTTCCACTATTAAAACAAAACCATAAAAAATATCAGGCTGAACTTAAATTTCACTTCTCTCTTTTTTTTTTAATTAGCTCAAATATTGTTTCAGAATGTATTTTTGTAATATTCTGAATTTTAATAGAATTGAAAGTCTCTCAAATGCTTATTAATGATTTTTTCCCCAAGCAAGTTTACTGGACTACTAGTTAAAACTCTTGAAATTTCTCATGTTACTGTGCTGTTTTTTGTAAATTATATCTCCATATATTTAGACCCTTAACTCACTTCAACCGAATAATAGATTAGTCTAGAGTTTTAAGTTTTTTATTTTACTAGTTTTGATTTACTAGATTTTAAGTTTTTGATATCTATGATTCATTATTAAAAAAAAAAGTTATTCGGTGATAAGTATGTTTTCAAATCTGGAGACGTAATCTCTGCTACATGTTGTATGAGTCTAACTTTTGGGGAATTCAGTTTAAGGAAGGTGTTCCCACCAAATTCTCCTCAAACATTCAAATGTAGATGCCATTAATGAGTAAGGTAGCATGATCCAGTGCAGTGAAGGAAGGTAATTATTTTTGAAAGAACAAGAAAAGGCTCCAATTTATGTTCTGCTATTTATGAAATATTCTTAGTAAGTTCTTTCCCTGATGGCCACCACGCCTTGTATGTCATTCTCAGTCATCTGAAGGGGTATATTTCTGTAACAATGTCAATTTTTACTAAAGGTCTTTTTTTTTTTTTTTTTCCTATTGAGTGAATTTGACCATCAATTTTGAGAATGGTTTAATTCCCCATTAACTGTTGCTAATTTACAAGAGAACTCCTGTGGAAAATGAACACACAAACAAGCACATAATTTGATGCAACATCAGCTTGGAATGCCAAACAAAACCATTATGAACAGAACAACTATTTGGAATAGCAAACACAGGTGATCTAGGAGAAGGAGCAATCAAGCAAAAAGCAGAGACTTGTCACTCTCTGAGAGAGCTAATGTTGTTTCCTTCATTTGAAAATCTTCCTGATGGTTTTGGAAGTATATTGTAAAAAACATCATACACAAATTTAAAGCACAAGTTCATTTTAAGAATTTCAATGTGTGGCGAATAAGCAGATAGAGTTTGTCCCTTTTCTCAGTTAATCAAGGATATGTTTTGAGAGTCTAACATCTTTAAAAGAATTATAACTAGCAAAGCTGGTCAAACTCCTTTTCCCACACTGGAACAGTCTGAAACAGTCTGAAAGTTCATGTGTAACAGTTTTATATTAGATCCATTTTTGCCACTAAGACTCAGCCTCAGTTCATAGACCTCTTTCCTGTGGTCAGTAGTGGTAATGTAAATTTGCCTTAGTTATAAGTTTGTGGGGTTTTTTTCATAATGGTTTCTGAAAATGAAAAAGAATGTTATTGCAAATGGAATTTTGAAAGCCCATTCTCTGGGATTAGTCCTACATGCATACATTATAATTAATGATAATTTGTTCGGTGGGAAATAGAAATATTTAGTCTATGCTGTCACAGCTTTAAATGTTGCATTTAATGTAGAGCTCAAATGAACAATTAACAACTCATTTTGTTCAACCTTATTGTACAAACACAAATGACTTTATTTCAATGAGCTTATCCTTAAAGTAAAATATCATGGTTATAAAATTTTTGTAACTATTTATAGCTGTAGATTTCTAGTCCCTTTGCAAAAGTTAATCAAGCTTTACAGCTAAGACTGTGCAAGAAAAGAGAAGCCCAACAAGTCACAAACTGCTTACAGGATGACAGGCATACTGCTTACCCTGGAGAGGAGGGCAGCAGGTAGAATATATTTTCAGTTCCCAGGAGTTCATGCTGCAAAAACACATAGGTAGCAAAAAATAGGATATGTTATCTGGAAGTAATAGGATTTATTACGTGGAAGGGTAGAATCTGATGATGGAACAAAGGATGTGATGAATATACTGAAAAAGTGGGGAAAAGATTTCAGAGGAGTACAGAAGTTATTTTCAGCATGGAGGATTTAATCGTCAGGATGAAACTAACCTATTAACTTATTTCATTATTTCATCTACAAATATATCTGTAACTCCCAAAAAGTATATTAAATGTGTTTGCTTTCTAGCTGAATGTCCTTTTAACCTGCACTTTGAAAGAATTTCAAAGAAAAATCCAGCACATTCCATTCTAATATTTTAACAGAAAGATTCTGTCTTTCTTTATACGTTCCTTCTTTCTGCATAAAGGCATTTTGTAAATTTGTAATGAAAGTGTAATAATTTTTGGTAAATCAAAACTCCATTTTTCAATAAATAAATTCAATCGGTGAGGTTTTGGCCAGTGTTTATTTGCAATATGTCTCTGGGGTAGACAATTGTTATAACATAGTGCCATCAGTCAAACAAAATCAAACAAAAGGTTTTCAGCTCAGAAAGACAAAATCCATTTATTTCTGTGTTTGCTTTGAACTACTCCTGCAGAAGGACTAATCATCCTTCTGAGTCAGTCAGTCAAAGCTGACTCCTTGATCAACCTTTCTATGTATAAAAGTCTCCCAGGATGCAGAGCTGAGGCAACGTCAAAGTCACTTTTCTCTTCTCTGCCAGACCAGCTCCTTAGAGTCATGAGTTGACAAGAATGAGCTGAAGGACAGTTTAAGCAGTCCTAAATAATGTCTATCATCTGGAGCACAAAATGGTTGCAATTCATCTTTGTTCTCTGTCCTTAGCACTCTACTGGGCAGAAATGGGCCAAGGCACAGAGTAAATACATCAGTTATCTGCTACACCAATCTCTCTCCTAGCATGTGGCCTTTCCCAAGGGATCCGATGCTCGGCATCTATTGAAATATAGTCCTTCGGTTTTGATACGACATTTATTTCAACAGCGACTAACTTGGGAAGAAGTATGGGTAATATAAACCACAGAAGCAGAAGTATGCCTAAATGAAGTGGGGTTTTAGAAGTTTTCCCAAGGCTGTCAGCAAACTCCAATCATTTCAATGGTCTTTGTATCCTAAGTGGAGGAGCGACAAACAAGTCCAGCTTGTAAATCAAAATGCAAAAGAGAATGAAAAATAAATAGAGTTATTTCCATACAGACATGCATTAAATCCTTAGACACAGGATAGGATTCAAAGCCATTAATAAACTTAAAATTACAGTTCAAAATTTTTTATTCTCAGATATTATATGATTAACAGTTATTTCATAACCTAAGGAAATACTTTGAAATTATAAATAAAACCATCATGGTTCACCATAGAATTTTCACATAGGATATCTTCACAGTAAACAGACTGCTTTCAGTAGAACTAACCAGGATGACACATATTCTGAAATGTGTTGGTATATTTCAGTCATGATAACACTTCAAGAAATTACTTATTGTTGCTTCATATTTTACATGAACACCCTAAGAACTAGAAAAATCAGTATAATCATTTAATGGAGTAATTTTAAGACCAAAAGTGACCATTAAAGATCCTCTCACATGCTTTCTACATCATGCAATTATACTACCTTAGCCAACCATTCACACAAGTGAAATGAATGCATTTAAATTTGCATTCAGTTGCTAGAGTAACATCCTATTTAACAGTAATACACTGATGGCACTGATGGCATCTAACAACAGAAACATGCTTGTGGTCTCAAACAACTTTAAAGTCTTCTTTTGGAGAAGGGAAAATAGAAGTCCAAACAGCATCTCAACCTTGTTTTAAGAAGACTCTTAGGTCTATTATTTAAAATCGCCCTTACTGGGGATAGTATTCATTTAAATTCTGTAAAAATTAGGAAAATTTTACCCTAATTCCGTAAAAATTAGGGTAAAAAGTAGGAAAGCAAAGAAAGGTGGACAAAGATCATGGCAATGACTTGTTTATTTAATTCAGCTATAGCCAGACTAAGCAATTCCATAAGATTTCTTTATAACGTTGGGTTTTTTAAATAAGAATACCTTTGTCATTCTAATCATTAGCATTTTTTTTCTGAGCTATAGTGCAGAAGAAGAGATTTTGATGAGCTATTTGATAGCAGAAACGGTAATCGATTACCATCATCACATTTTTTTCTGTCTATTTTCCAGTTCAATAAAATTCACAAAGCGAATAAGTTTCAAAATCTCCATATGGGGTAAGGAAGCACTATTAATCCAATTTTATTAAGAGGAAAGTAAGACACAGTGTGTTGAAGTTAATAATACAGAGAAGGAAGGTATGACAGAGATCTGTAGTTCTGCTTCAGACCATTTTAAGTCTTGCTCCTTTCTTTTGATAAAACTACTATGGTTGTTTTCTAAAAAGCCCAGAATATATTACCCAGAATGAATAAACTGCCCTTCTTCAGTCTCTCCAGAACCACTTACCACTTAAGTTGCCACAACTTACTGAACGCAAATCAAGATGATTCCAGGATATTTAATCTACAATCTACAGCCTTGTTATTGAGAAACATCAGCTTGTTCTTGTAGATCCTCATCACATGGGGAAATCTGACCCCCTTCCAAGATCCAGGACAATGGGTCACACATCCTGCACCACAAAACAATATTTCTTCCATTGGTGAAGAGGTCACCTGTGCTTTCCTAATGAGTTTCAATAGGTCTTGTAATGTGACTGTGATACTTGCAATAAAAAAGGAAGCAGAAAGGAACCACTCTCGTCTGGCTTCATTCTTTTTTATAAATTGTTTCACTTAATACCATCATCATCTCTGTATCATTACACTCAGAATAGCAAGATAATGGCAGAGCAAAGAAATATAAATAATTGACAGATACGGCTTAGGAGATATTTCCCTCATACGGTCTGCTCATTTGCCTCACGATACTTAATTCCTTCACAAAGACTAAATACGTGCTGAAAAACAGTTTTTCAACTTTTCTGCTCTTCATCAGTTCTTCAGTTCCACTAAATTTTCATTTGCTGCAATTCCAGATTGACTGTGAGAATGTAGGAAATATGTCGAAACACTGAAATACTTGAAAATACAGAAGGATAACAGAAGACAGAAAAGCACTATGAGAGATCGACAGAGCTCACAGGAACCACTGTCTCTTCTTCATAAGCTTGATTTGAATTATTATCACCCCAGAACTCTCAGTAAACACCAGAATAGAAATTAGGACTGTGGCTAGTACAAAAAACAGCCAAAGAGCAATGCTCTGTATTTTTCATAGGATTTGTGCTCAGCAAGGTTACAAGAGAGTGTTCAGAAATGAAATGTTTTATCTTCCTCTCTGGCTATTAAAAGGACAGGGTCACTGTGGTACTAATGAGAACTGGACTTGTGAGATTTTTAGAAGATGCATTTTACACCACAGTAGCATGCTGAACAGCTTTAAAACTGAAAACAGAGACAGAAACAAATGGCACGATTTGAGGGGAAAAAAAGGAAGGATTTGAAGCACATTTTGAAACCACACTGTTCGTAAAGCAGAAAATTTGCTAAAAAAATCACTTTTTTAAAAATTTTAAAAAAATTATATGTCTCTTGGAGTATAAATCCAAGGTGTGTAGTTCTACTTTAAAGCATAAAGAACAGGCATAGGCATCTTTTCCTTGTTTTAAAAGTACAAATAGTAAAAAGAAAAGTTGTTTCCTGTATGACTCCAAGAAGCAAATCGTCAGCTGATCTATGTTTTTGGGAGGTCCATTTGTACTGAAGAAAATGTACCCATGAGGGAATCCTGCACTAAGAAGCTGAGAGTGACAGTTTCACAGACAGACCTGGCAAATATTATCCTCCTCTTTAGTCAAATTACTTGTCAATTGGCCTTCCTCTCAAACTGGGGTTGCTTTACTTGCCTCCATACACTGGCCTGTCTAAGCACTTGAATTTTCTCTGCTTCTGACTCAAATTTTACTAAAAGCCAACTGTATGTGTCCAGCACTCCACAAAGCATAAAAGACCTTTGAGAGATGGAAAATGAGCTGATAAAAGAACTATACTAAAGCTACTACAAGGCTATACTTGCAGCAGTGGACAAAGATCTCCTTTTCAGTCTTGTACAAGCAAGAATAACAATACACAGTTGTGTCCATTTGCTCGCTGTTCCCAGAGTCAGCAAATTTTGCAGACTGAAAAAGAGCAAAAGTAAAAGAGAAAGTATAGAAAATTAAGCAATTTCCTGGGATAACCTAATAGTACTGCTGCAGGGCCTACAGCAGAACTGCTGTCTATGTTGCACTGTTTACTTAGCTCCACTGCAATGCAAAGTGGGTGAAATTCATTACATTTTGGCTTTCAAGCTGCAGGCTTTTAGGGTATATGTGCTAACATGGCACAGGTAGCATATGCTGTTCTTTTCTCATCTAGATTACAGATCCTCTGATCTAGATATCTCAGAATTTTCTATAAATCCCAGCTTCCAGATAACCCAAATGCTTGCTGGATGCATATATGCAGCTTAAAGTATCTTGTTCTCAATTTTCTCTGTATTCCAGGGATATGTTGACTTCTTTCTGTTCCCTGGTTAGAGGAAACTTGCTCTAAGCTCTTACGATTTTAAAACACACTTTTAGAAAGTGAAGAGAGTTTTGTCAGGAAGGGGGAGCTGATATCCCATGCACGACTTAAATCTGGTCATCAAGGAAATTAGCCCTTCTTGAAGCAGGAAAGACAGCTGAGTCTGTGCACTCCCTTCGAGTTTTACCCTTACTGCACCGAAACACAACTGTGCCCTCAAAAGTTCACGAAATGGAATTTCCAGGTCATATGTAGGCCTTATGCACCCTTGGCAAAGCTGTAATAGTGCAGAACAGTTATTTCCATAGCTACCTTAATTCTCAGCACTTAACATAAACTGCTCTTCAGGAAAGTTGGATGGAGCTAAATGACGAGACAGATTTTCAGCACCATACAAGTTATTTCCTAAATGCTTATAATTACGTATTTTTAAAGGGAAGGGGGGAAGAGGGGAGAAAGGAATAATTAGAATATGACAAATTATTCATCAGTAGCTCCCCACGCTAATGAGACATTTCACCAGGCAGTTAATTATACCAGAATGATTAGTGCATCCATACTTATGCTGACACATCTGCAACATGAAAATCAGGTTGTTCAGAAAAATCTAATGCTGTTACTAGACCTCACCAAATTAACTTAGAGTCTCAAATACATTTCAATGTCTCATCTAAAGGATTTGAACAGCTTAAGTTAATTGGAGATAAGTTTATTCATCAGAACTTCTTTAATCTGCCACATAAATTCTAAAGGAATTTTAAAATTTTTTATTATTTTTGGATAAATGATGCAACACTGAAAAATAGTCACTTCCTATCCTTAATCAGAGCAGAAAGTAGATTACCACTCTGAAACCCATAAGACGTAAGAAAAACTTCATCAAACAATTGCTACTTGGTTGAGTTCAGTAACGGTTTTATGGATCACCAAAGGTGGACTAGGTTTTGCTAAGTTTTTCTAGAAATGTTGCAATAGCAAGACTTCAAATTGAGAGCTAGATATCTGGTATCAAATTAACACTTCTGACTCCTTTTCAGTCTCATTCTTCATTAATATTTTTCCCCAGAGAATGGCTCCCTGACCCATATGGAGCTTCACGGGGACACAGTCAGCACCTCCTGCTTTTCTCTCATTAAGAGTACTTACTGAAGTACTCTTACATCGGTGAAGGAGGCCTTGGATGTCAGTTCCCTTTTCAGGTCCAGCAAGAATAATCCTTAATCTATCAGTGCCTTCTTTCTGCAATGGCATTTGCTGCCTGTGCCTTGGACCTCATTTTTACTTCCTTCTCTAAAGGTAGGAGAGGCGAAGGGTAATGTCTTTTGAATGAGTACAGTGTGAGAATAACAAATCACAGTCACTGCAGGACCTCTTCCTTACTCCAAGCCTCTGATAGAGTGCAAATTAATACTCAAGTGACTGTTCAGACCTTGATTTTTTTTCATGATAACTACTTCTTGTTTGGCACTCAGTACAGCTAATAAGAGATCACACCTCTCTCTTACCTTGACCAAAACAAAAATTATTGTCTTCAAATTGAAACTAAAATGCTTGTTACCACCGCCAAAAATAATTGAGCCTCTTCTTTCCCATACTGTTGTATAGGATGTTAAATCTGCAAGTTTATATACAAAGGTACACTGATAAGTGAGGTGAGTGGACGTACAACTGGAGTGAATCAAGTACTTTACATTAAAAGCAACTGATATTTTGAGAAGTCACATCTAGAATTTATATAACTCTCTTTAGACTGTTATAAATTAAAAAGGTCTATAATTCATGTATTGGAGTTGAAGGAACAGAGTACAGTTTAGCTATTGTTTCTTTAGTTGCAGTTAATGACTTGCGATATTATGTTGATGGCAAAGACAAGAAATGAAATTAGATTTACAAAAGGAAAAAGATATTTTATGTAGCAGAAGAAATTAGGAGTACCAGTGGCAATTATTCTCACAGAATTAAATAAAAAGATATTTATGGAATTTGTGAATTAAGTAATTAAGAGCCTAAAAGCTTTTCCTTTGTGTTTTTTTGGTATATTTTTGACTAGGAACAAAGAATCACATAGAAAGAAAAATAATATACATCTTACAAAGCACACTAGATAGGACATTTCTTGTATTGCATTTATGCTATACTTGGGGAAACCAGGACAGAAAGAAGCCTGCAGTCTGTTGTTTTCCAAATTGATGCCTACACAACACTGACTTTAACTCAGTGCAGCATCCACTTAATAGCAAAACGCAGAACCCAAACAGAGGCTACTCACAAACCCCAGATGTTCCTGTAGCAGAGGCATGTCAGGTGGGCAAGGGATCTTTCCTAAAAACACCACAGTGCACACAGTGTTTCCTGAGGCCAAATGCAAGATGTCCGCACTGCAAGTAGATGTGGTCAAACTGGTACTGTGAGTTAGCATGAGCCCAACTCTTCTTTCACACATCCCTCTTGGCATACCTGAAGCCTGCCTAAACACATAGCTAGGGATGCTGATGTTCCCATTTTATGCATAAAATTCGGATCTGAGTGCAGACTTGGCAGTAGAGTGCAGCCTTAGCTGTTCCTCACCAGGGCATGAATGTTATAATAAGAGCTTCTAATTTTGTTATAGTCCCTTAGAAGACCCATGCTTTGAAGATGCAGTCTGGGCCTTGGAATATAATTGATATTGTCTGTGCTAGAACAATAATACCAGCAACTTTGGTCATGGATACAAGCCCTGGTAAATAGAAAACCATGTAGAAATCAAGAATACATACATCTATAGAAAGTATGAGCCTTATTCTGAGATTACATGTTAGGAACGGTACTTAGCCAGTGGGTCTTTTTGGCTTGAAAGACCCTGCAGCCTTGCATTGCAAAAAGGACTAGGAACAGCTGTCAGAATTGATGATACAAATTTACTTTGGACTTGTTTATCGGCTATTTCCCTTCTCAGGTATTTCTAGAGGGTTGCATATCAGATCATTTTCTGTTCCATTATCATATCTTCCCGGAAGACTGCAGTAATACACACTAATAACACAGGTTTCCTTGGAATTTGAGAAGAAGAATGCCTCAAAGAAGAACACTCATCTGACTGCCTGAGCAAAGAGCTGCTGCCCAGAGATAAAACTGACAGAACCTGGCTACTGATGCTTCAAGAAAGGTTATCTTCTCTCAGAAATATCTTAACAATTTTTCTCTGGATCAACATGAGAACACCTGAGCCTTGGGATCTGTAACATGTATGTGCTAAATCATATGACAGGGCATTCCATTTTTGGGTAGGATTGGGATCCTGTTGACTTTGGGTGACCTGCCAGGGCATTCAAAAGCAGTCAGCGGCTGTCATTCCAGAGGGTAGAAGGTGGAGAACAGTGGAGAAAGTCGCACATGAGCTCGTGAGACTTTACTGGTCTGCACACAAGCAGCAAACCCAGCACATGTGCAGGCTCCTTGACCTTGAAACAACATTGGTATCAATGACGAAACTCCCAGTCTTTCCATTACAGCTAGGATTTCATTCTGAAGCTTTATATTTTTTATTGGAATTTTGGTTTAGCTGCCTTGGAGTAGATAGAATCAAAACAGACTGGAAGTCAGGAGGAGATAAGCCCAGAAAAAGACATCTCTTTATTTCTTTATTTTAAACCTGAGCAGCAATTTTGCCTTCTTGATGTGAAAATGTCAATCAGGCTAGATGATAGATCAGGAACAGAAACAAACAGATTACTTTAGCAATCTAATGGGTAAAACTTAATCCCTACACTATCCTCGTTATGTCATAAGTGAGTTAAATTGTATTTTGAGTTTACAATGATCAGGATTATCCTCCAAAATAAATAATAAACTAGCATCCCATTTATCTGGAAAAAGTAGAGTCTTCAGCTGGAAACAATGACCTTGATTCTTCATTCTCAGTGATGCAGTCTGAAAAAAAAAAATCAGTGAAGTCAATAGAGTTACTTTTAGGAAAGGTAAAACAAGTGAGAGTCAGAGTGGAAGTGCTTCTTTTTTTTTTTTTTCAGTTATTATATTAGCTTTCCTTATTCCTTGTCCATCTCTAGTTAGCATCTCTAATTTGCATGCAGAGCCAGCTCCTTGAAAAAAATCCCTCCATCAGATCCTCAGAGTATATTGCCAGTCTCAGACAGGGAAAAGATTGAAGTATTCAGAGAGACCACAGATATTTAAATGCTACAAAAGCAGGAGAAAGAAATGCAGATAAAACAAAATAATGACCACATCCCTCTTTTTAGACAATTGGTATCCCGTTGGAACACTTTTGTTCTATCTAGACTATAAATGCTAAGGATATTTCTGTGATCATAATGAAAATGCTAAAAAACATGTTTCTCCTGTTTTCGTTCTTAAACATACATTTATTTCAAATGGAGAGAAAAAAACAAATCATCCCTTTCCCTCTTTCAGGGTAGAATCTGTATATACATATGTTTACATCAGTGTACACTGTAGTACAGTGTAGGGTACACTGTAGCAGTGTGTAGGGTCTGTGTAGATCACTAAGAACACCTGATTTGCTGCTACTTAGCATATTATTCTACTCCAGGGGAGGTCTGCTAATTCACCATATTCATATTCAGAACTTTCCCTGCTGATAACAAAGTGATACTTCTTTAAACCGCTTCCTAGACTCCAGCTGAACTTTGCCACTGTCCTCCAAATACTCCCTTAATTAATTAATTACTTCTGTTATGTATGTATACTGCAAATTCAAATACATAATGTAGCAAAATGAACCATTTAAAACTATGTTAATGTTAATGAGATGATCCATTTCATTCCCTTATAGAAGCTAATGAACCATTGTGAATTTATTGTGATGGAAAGACAGTGGCTGCTTGCAATTAGACTAACGAGCAGAGTTACTCTCATGAGTGCACACTTTATAGCAACTCTTTTCGTATGTTCCTGGAAAAAATAATTAATAAAAATATGTATCTATGTATGCTTGAGCTTTGATTACCTGGCATCTGAATACACATTCTCAAAAGGATATTTCTAATTATAGTCTTAGAGGACATAAAAGAAAATAGCTGCTCTTGGGTCACCTTCGCGTTGACCTTTCACAGCTTAAAACAGGCACTGAACTTTAAGTGATTGTAACAACAGTACCATCTTGCTCTCTACAGTGTGAATTCCTGATCATACTAGGTTAAGCAGCACTAAAAGATACACTCCAGCCGCACTCACAGCTTCACTCTTCCACCTGCCAACATGGTGTGCGTGTGTCTGCCATTGTGAATGCCAATCAGCTATCCTGGAGACAGCCTAGATTTAGAGAAAAGTCATATGTGCGCTTCGATCCCCATTTATGGATAGCATGAATAGAGCTGTGCACTGTCCAGCAGTACCTGTTTACGTGGATCCTCCAACAGTATCCACCAAACCCCTTGACATTGCTTACACTATCTCTCATAATGACCCAGGACCATGAAAGCTTAGAGGAAAAATGTATCATTAATAATATATAGATGACACTTGGGAAAGTACCTCAGCTATTCAACAGAACAATGCAAATTAAAATTTATATTGTTTAAAATGGCTTGCCTGTGTATCTTCATCCGCAAATGCCTTTTGGGCTTTTATACCACCGCAGCCTGCTTTATGGGAACATCATGAGAAATACTACTGGAAGTCCTTTCACGGGACCACTCAAAGCCAACATGCAAAACTCTGGTGAATATACTAAACCAAGGATTTACATCACCGTGGATATAGTAAGGAAGTAATGTTTAATCCCAAGACATAATATGGAGCTAGTAAGAGGTGGGATGGAAAAAAATGAAAAGAAACACTTACTTATGTGAGTAGGACAATTCTAGAATTTGCTCTAAAGAAGGTTGTAGGGCAGATTGTATCAGCAGGTTCAAAATGGGATTGGATAACAAGCCCATAAACAGACATTGAAAGGAATAGGCACTACTGTACTTGTCATCATCACCATAAACATCCCTGATACAGCTTTGGGTACTGGGTGGGATAGAATGTATAATGTGATCAGACACATGTGTTCGCCATCATCTCCACTTAAAAACTTTTTCCTTTTTTGCTACTCTCTGAGATAGAAAATTAGGCTATTGTATCTTTTGTTTGACTCAAGAGGACACTGTTTATGTTCTTCTGGTTTTGTGGATAGCCATGACGTTCTCATCAGTCACAATAATGTTCTTTTGCACAAGTAAAGAATCACAGAATGGTTGAAGTTGGAAGGGACCTCTAGAGATAATCTAGCCCAAACTTCCTGCTCCAGCAGGGACACCTACAGCACATGGCAGAGGGTGGCATCCATATGGGTTTGAAAGATCTCCAGAGAAGGATAGTCCACAGCCTCTCTGGACAGCCTGTTCCAGGGCTCCATCATCCTCACAGGAAAGTTCTTCCTCACATGGAGATGGAGCTTCCTGTGTTTCAGCTTGCACTCATTAGCCCTTGTCCTGTCACTGACCACCACTGAGAAGAGTTTGGTCTCCTCCTCCCTACATTCACCCCTCTGGTATTTATGCATATTGATAAGACCCCTTCTCAATCTCTTCTTCAGGTTAAACAGGCCAGCTTGCTTAGTCTTTTGTCATACAATAGATGACCTTGTCTGGTCATCTCTGGTATGGAAGACTTCATAGTTTATTAGTCAGGGACAATTTCCCTTCTCTCAAACCACTTCTCTATTCTGTACTGCCATCTTAGGCTGCCCAACTCATGCAGAGAAGGAACAAACAGCTGCCAGCTGGGATAGTGACAAATCTTCTGATGCAGTGAAAAATATTGTCATTTCAATACTGCCTCATGCACTGTAATGCTTTCATAGGTATTGCCTACTGTTCATTTCTATTCTATTCTTGGTCACTGCCTGAATGCAGGCTGTGTTTGCATTCACACAGTATAAAAACGTATGCCAGATTAATGTGTTGTGGAAACAGAGTGAAAGTAGAAATAAAGAATATGTGGCTAACATGGAATAGCTAAAAATGAATCCATAGAGAGATATTATGATGGATGATAGAATTATTTGA
The DNA here is from genome assembly GCA_003342815.1 of Eudromia elegans. NCBI lineage: Eukaryota > Metazoa > Chordata > Aves > Tinamiformes > Tinamidae > Eudromia > Eudromia elegans. The sequence goes on along the minus strand of PTEX01000047.1, from coordinate 49,210 downwards.
CTGTTTTCAGTTTACGATCTATAGTCACTTTTTTTTTTTTTTGTTTAAAAGGCAATGGTTTTGTAACAAGGAAGAAGGCTATTTGTTTTTCTTTACAAAAGGATAAAGCTGAGAGAAACTTCCCCTTGAGAAAAATAGCTGAGACAGGAAGCAAATATGAGCTTCTTTAGACTTAATGGGGCAGGTAGGAAGGTGCATAGTTGTCTAGCAGCTAAGCTGAAAAAGGCTTGTGTCACAGGTTGACTCATATCATGTTGCAGCCCCATATCTCAGGTTCAGATATGAGGTGAAAGATATTTATTTCCCTACGTATCCAGAGGAGACTGCGTGGAGTTTGTTCAGTTGCAGAGCCACTGGGTTAGAAAACAAGGAGAAAGAAGGGGAACATCCCTGCAGGACTGTAGCAGACATGGTGCAGATTTATTTTCAAACCTCTCAATGTAACATGTCATCTGCAAGATGTTAATTTATGCTGTTTGAAAGGGACCTTTTTCTGTTCGGTACTTTTGCATTCTAAACAATAACTTAAAAAACTAGAAGTAGCATGCACACTTCATGAAGAAAGTGGGATGGTTATATTTTGAAGCTCTGGGGGTCCTGGGCAAGCCACTGCTTAGTCAAAGGAGCAGAGAGCAACTCAGTCTGCTCAACTCTTTATGATACAAGAGCTATCCAGTGTGGAGGGAGAGGAAGGAGAGAGAGTCGTATCGGGTGGGGAGAAACAGTGACCATTGTTTTATGTGGCTTGTCTCTAGAGCTGAAGTCCTAGGGTCTCTGGCATCTCTCTCTATCTATACAAGCATCCTTGTTTACAGTTTGCAGCTGAAGAAAATGTAAAGAAGTGACAAAACGGGATCAGAGTCCGATTTTGCTCATCTTCTCAGCGGCTGTTTCACTATTTTACCATCAATTGACCTAACATTTAATGGTAAAAGGATGTCTAACACTGGTATGTTGTCATGCCTCATTGTCAGTTGCTTATGTTAATGTTAGCTAACCTCAGAGCCTCTGTCAGGCACTACACTACTGCTATATGTGCCACGTGCAGCATTCAAGAGGTCAATAAGCAAGAACAGTCTAGCTCAACCCTACAGAATTTTTATTCCCTTCTAGGATATGTAAGTCCAAGCATATTTTACTTTAGGGAGTTTTCTTGTACCCTTAGCAGTTTTCTTAATGAAGCTTCATGAGGGCAGCATCAAATACCTTTGTCTCTTCAGAGATCTTTCAGTGCTTCTGTGACCTTCAGATGCACTTTTAATGCAGTTTTCTGCAACATCTCCGTAATCATCAGCCTCCGGCCTTTAAATAAAGTTCTATCCAGCAGTATTTTGTTTATAAGGGTAAAGAAAAGGCTATGTCAGCCATCCTGCTCTAACTCTTAATTACTTTTTTTACAGAATTTTATTTTGAATAGTAGCTCTGGTGATGACAGCCTACATTCATACAGATATGGACAGGGTTTTTTTAATATTAAATACTTGCATACTTCACTCAGGTATATTTTCTTCCATACATTGGAAAGCACTGAAGCTTTTCCTTCAGGAAAAGCACTATCTAAGTAGATTTTGAGCATCCTTGTGTGCCATTAGAAAGATTTACTAATTTCTGTTAAGATGTTCTAAGTGCTAAAAAGTGTTCCTGGAGCCCTGCTAATATGACCTGCTTTACTATTCTTGGTTTCAATCATTTTCTGAGAAATCCTCCTCCTCACACGAAAAGGACAATACTGCATTTGTTTGTGTCCCTCCTTAGGCAAAGGAATGCAGTACGTTACTTTTCAGAAAATACAACACTTAATGCCTCTTCTGGATTTTCTTTCATGTGCCCAGAAAAAGGATCTCCTGTCCTTTGCTTTTATTTATGAAGATAGAAACTACCTTAAATCATCATCTGAAAGTGAGGGATCTATTAGTTTCTTCTAAGAATTTCTCTGTCTTTGAACAGAGCTCAACAGTTTGAACAGTTTCATTCTCCTAAGAAAATATTTTTGAGATGATATATTTGACACACTTTAGCCACCTAACATGTGTATTCTTTTTTGTGCCCAGTGCTATTAACTATTGTTTTCATCTCAGATGCTCTTGCCAGTTTCATAATTTTTATTCACTCATATTCTGAATTTCCATGCTCCCTTCCATAGTGCTTAACTACCTACCATAATCTTAAATTTTGCACCTTTATATTTTGCACTGAGTGGAAACAGTGAGGAACAGAGGTCAGAAGCTACACAGTCCTTTCATTATCTACCTCTGATAAAGAATATTTTGACTTTTTCACTTCCTCTGGTTAGCAAATATTTGTTACTTCTAGCTCCTAAAAGGCCCCCAGATTTGATTTTTTTTTGTCTGTCAAAATCAGATCTCTTAAACAGAGGCTTAGTTAGAACTATCAAATATGCAAACTCTGCAGATGGCCAAAGGCTGTTTTCAGCTTGTTTTCATGCAGACATACCAGTCCTTTTATATTCACATAGAGAACAATGCTTAAATGCCAATATTACATTCCAGTCTCTGCCCATCTGCTTAAGAACAAGCTGTCCTCAGAAATAAAGCCACCTTTTCTGTCTTTTTTTAAATTCTTCTTGGCTGTTGTTGCTTACAGTTTCAAAGTGAAACACTGTTTTAATCTTTTTGGTTTTGTCTTCCACATTACTAAAGTGTTTCAGTCCTGGTGGGAGTCTTAACAGCTTCATTCTTTCACTTACGTTATATCCTTATTTCATTGTACTTTCAGTATCAGGATCTTCCTCAGTCACTCAGAGCCAAGATATGTAGCAAAAGCCTGATTTACTCAGTGTTTGAAGGCTAACTAATCAGCACTGTGTAACACAAGACCATGTAAGATAATGAACCAACTAGTTCCAAGAGGCTGATGCTGAGTTCTCTGAACAGTACAACTTCCCACACAGAGGACAGACCAATGCCGCATTCCACTTCTTAATTCTCGTTTCAGAATCTCAGGGAAAATGCACTGCCTTAGTAATCATACAGAGCTTTTTGTCTTTAAAATGACTTGTAAGAAATAGCTAGAGACCATCTCTAAAAATGATACATATTTATTGTCCCTAAAGTAGACAGACAAATGAAAACAACGAGCTGTGATGTGCCTTGTCTAGGATCACACTGAGCCATTACACAAACTAGTAAGATGGGAGAAGTTCCTTGGTCCTCAATATTAAAGTAACATATTAGGCCCAAGCTTTTTTTACTTCCAGGGCTGTCTTACTTCCTCCAGAGTATGATAAGCATTTCTTTTTATGGATAAGTTAAGCATTTCCTGGAGGTTTATGCCAGTTATGCCAGTCTGGGGCCTGTGCGACAGACTAGATTGAGAAGTGGTTTGAAAAATGACCTTTTTCGTAGTTTCTTTCATTGTTTCACTGCCCAATCTCAGAAAAAATTATTGCATCTTGGAAAGATTTGGACTAGGAAAACAGGATCTAGTGGTGGGAAAGTGTGTAAGATGCCACTTTGGCTAGAAAAGATGTTTTTTAAACTGTGGTATAAGGCTCAGTCACAGAAAATACACCAGACATTAAAAAAAGGAAAACATTCAAGAGGTATATTCATTATTAGATAAAATTAAAGATAGTAGCAGATTCTAAATAAATTCAGTAATTTGTAGTAACATGATCCAAAAGTGGAATACAAATGTGCAATGAAAGCATCGGTACTATTACTTGATATTATGATAAGACAAGGTCATGAACAGCTTTCAAATATAGCACGTTTATTGCACTTTGGCATGATATATATGTGACCGGATTTTGTGCATTGTTCCTTAAAGAAAAAAAACTGCAAAGGACTTCTCATTGTCCATTAAGACCGTACAGAGCAGAAGCCTGTTGAAAACAAACACAGTATGTAATGGGAATTGTAACAAAAATGTGGGTTTTGAGGAGGTTTTTGGTATTTACACCTGATCCTTTCTAGGTTAAAGAACAAAAGAGCTTGCTACTTTCATACAATCTGTATTCAAGGTGCCAGGGTTCCCAGGAGAGTTGTTACTCCACTTAGATGCTCTTTGATAGTGAGAGTCATAGCATTGCCCAAATATATATCACTTGTGTAGTATCTCTCACCCAGACAATGACAGATCTATTAGTTCCTAAGATCTATATGCAAAAACTGAGAAAATATACTCATCCTCCAGGCAGTATGTTCCTTCCCTATAATTTACTATATAACAGAGGTGAAGTTGAGCCTTACCCTTCAAGTATGCTTAGGCTCTCTCTCCCTTTTCTTGACCCAGAAGAGTTCTGCTTTAAATGAATCATTGCTGAAAGCTGCTCTTTCCTTAACTTAGACTGGGCAATATGACACTTATCACATAAAAGGCAAAGAACTTTGTATTAAGTTCTCTTTGCATATCCTCTGCATTAAGAAAAACAGCACATCATTAAATGTCAACAAAGGCTAGTAGTCCAGCAGATCTACCCTTGCCATTAGCTCTAATAACATGATCTTTTCAAAGGTACAAAATTAAGTTGAAAACTAAAAAATAAACCAACTTTAAAATAATTTGCCCAGTTAGCATTAAGAAAAAAATGTGATTTTAAAAATGGCTTTTGTTTATTATTAAAGCTCATTCTGTGTCAAGCAATATTGAAACAGAAATGCTCTAAATTTTTCACCAGAGTTTCAACAACTTAGGAGTTAGGAGGCTTCTTTTTCCCTATAGCCCAACCTGAACCTGACTTGGGTCCTCAGCAAACAGTTTCATGCAGTAATGGAGCTCTTTTTCGTGTGTAGAGCTGGGCCTCATGTTTCACTAACTTTAATGTCTCCTAGGAAGACCTCTCTGAATAGAGCATTCTCCATGGGGGACATGGACCTTGCTCAAATGTGGATTTGCTTCTGTGTGTTAAAGCATGTTCTTCTGTTACTGCTGTTCCCTCAGGTGGGATATGTGAGTCTTTTTCATCTACTCAGTCTCATGAGTACCATGATGTTCTTGAGGGCTTAAGAATCCCTCAGGCCTCCACATGTTCAACAGCAAATATTGAAGTGCAACTGGGTGCATTTAAGGGGTGCAAAAGTGTGTGGTTGTGGATGTACATATGTAATAATATCACAGTCATCGCTTCATAGGTGAGCATACAGGATCTCCTGAAAAAGTAAAATTTCATAATAGTCTGTTAACTAACTGTGAATATAGAGTTGTTAGTCTGAAAAAAAAAGAATTCTGCAGAGGCTGATCAGCCAATCACAGCTGAGTTAAGTCAAGCAAAAAAGTCTTAAATTCACCAAATGAACAATGAATACCAGTTACTCTATAAATGATATCCTAAAACAATTTATTCCCCTTGGAGTTCAGCCTCCAACTTACTGATATCCGTTTTCTTTGAATTATTTGTCATGTCAGTACACAACAGAAAAGGGTGCAATTTTTCAAAATTTTATTCTATTCTTGTAGTTCTGTTCCCTATTTTACAAAGTCTATTTGATACTATTCTACTCAATTTTGAATAAGAAGGAAGTACATTTTCTTCAACTTATTGAATTGGATACTAATGCAAAAATACAATTTAGAACTTCATCTTGTTTTTCTTTATGAAAAAAAAAGAAGACAGGAAAATATTGGCTAGTATCTGACTTTACATTTCCTATTCTGCTTTCTAGAAACACAGAAACAGACAAGCCAAAGAATATTACTGTTTGAAAGACATGGCAGAGATTCAACTTCAAAAACTGTTAACCGCCTCCAATTCCATGAATGCTGCGTTGATACTAACACTTGGGGATGCTTACACTTTCACTAATCAGAGAATTAAAAAAACATGAAAAAGAAACACAAAATTATTTTGGCACTTACTGAAGCAATTTTAATAAATTTGTTAAATGCGTTTTCTAGTATATTTCTATATTTTCTAGTATATGTCTTATACTAAGCATAGTGGCTGGGGTTTTGGAGATTCTTTACCCTACCAACTCTCACTGAATTCAGTGGGTGATCAAAAAATCAGGATGTTCCCTATCTTTGGACTAAATTATTATCTTCAGGTCTCTGGATTCTCTTTGATAAAAACTCCAGACATTAAGTGATTATAGAGACAGGATCGACAAACTCCAGGGAAGAAAGAATTTTTCAGCTGTGAAGTTACTAGAAAAAATGCAAAAGATGTCACAAAAGCTACAGAAATTTTACTGTAAAGTATGCAGAAAAGCATACATATTTTTGTTTGGAATTATAGCTCTCACGTCTTGGGGGAAAAAAAAAAAGATAAGAAGAAGAAAAAATACACATCTCAATAAACCCCACCACCCCTATACTGTTCAGAAGGCAATTGGACACAACACTATGTAAAAAGTGCTGTGTTAGTGAAAGAAATGCTAAAACCCACCGCAGCAGGTGACCGTATGTTACCATGGAGATTAATTACTTCCCTGCCTCCAGAAAGTCTATTAAGAAATCTAATCTACAAAACGGGCTCTCCAGCACACGTTATACTTGTCCATTAATGTTCTGAGTGCGTTTGGCAATTGAGCAACATGGGTGACAACATGTGCAATCCTTATGAAGTAGCGAGAGCAAGATTTCAATATTTTCAGATATAGAAGAAGAAACAGCACAGCAACAACAGTGAAATATCAATTCTGAAGTGCAAGATGTGAAGTGGCAAGCACTATTGCTGAGCAGTTTGAGCAGAAAATGTACAAAAAGTATGAAAAAAGATCCACTGAATCAAAATTATTTCTGCTTTGCTTTAGTCAGCTTTTTCCTCTTCGCTACTTTCCTGTTCCATGATACTGATCTATATTTTTCCTCTTCTCTTGTTTCATCCTCAATTTTTGTCACCATTTCTTCTCTCCTTAACTTGCACCTCTCTAAATTTTTGTTGTACCATATTCTTCAGCATTTCATGGCATTGTTCATGTTTATTGCCGGTGTTTTACCACCATCCGTGTGTGGACAATTCTGTCCATTTCTCCTCCTCATGTTTTAATGCTGAACATTTTGTCTCTAGTCTACTTACATTTATTGGAATTACAGTTCATGGGTGGACTTTTCATCCTGTTACATGTCAAAAAGAATCAGAAGAATCTTTTATCCACAGAGAAAACTGAAACAGCGAAGGGATATATTTCTGGTGAAGGGTTTTCCTGCAAGTGTGTTCATGTTCCACCACCCTGTGTTCTGGCCCCATCCCATCTTCTGTATAGCATTTATAAGGTCTTCTGATCTGGTCTGCTCTTCAAACCTTTAGTTTCTACTGGCATTTAGCTTGATATTGATAGCACTTCCCTGGCACCTCTCTAGCACAATTATCAATGAGAATACGCAATATGGATTTACATTTTGGCCAGCTGAGTTTTTGCAGCTCTTCATGATTTGGCATTTCTTTGAAGCTTGCCAACAAGGCTACCCACTAAGATGATTCTGAGTTGTTATGTGTACATAATAGCTGACCAGTAAAAGCTGGAATTACACTTCTTGCAGTCCACAGATATTATGTTCTCAATAGGTTTTAGTCAATACTTCCCTATCATGGACTTGATTTAAGCATACAAAAATGAAAGCTCTGCATCCCACTGTCAATAAATCAGTGAGTAAATCCTCCTTCAGTGATGAAGGTTTTTAAAATATTTTTCCTCATTGTATTTTTCCTTCCTTACCTGTTTAAATTCATAAAACACTGTACAATTTTTATTCCTTTTTCTTCCTCTTCTATCTTCCAGCATCTCTGTTCACATATTGGTGAACATTTTGCAACATGAAAGATTTAATTTAAAATGAGGCAAATGGAAGTTCGAGGCAGAACTCACAGAGACTGGAAATATCCAGCACTAGACTTCACGACCCATTACTTCAGATGGTTCAGAAATAATGTAGTTAATCGTAGTGCCATCTTTGGTATGGAGGAGATGGTCATCGATTCTTAGATAATTCTGTTACTGAAAGGACAGTTAGTACATGGAAGAGGTTACAAGAAAGAATATTAAAGCAAAGGAAGATTAGTCACAGGATAATATAATCATAGATGCTAGAGATGGCCCCTTTATCTTGCCAAGCCTGGACTGTTTTCCCCTAAAATATATTTTAAAATACTTTCTTGAGTATAGTTTTAAAGATCCTGGCAGGCACTGACCTCCTTTCCAGAGGTTATGCTATGTTGCTAGGGAGACTTCTCTCTGTTGCCTTTGTTGAACAAGGCCAAAGAGCTGCTGCTTCTTGAAGGATCAGAAAAAGTCTGTTTGCAACCTGTAGCCAAAATTTCAGGAGCTACTGAAGTAGGAATGCTTGAAGATGAGACTGTGAATTTGAGACACAACTAGCTAAATAACTTTCAATGACATTGATTTGAATCCCCTGCAAATACATTGGAGGTGACTAACAAACCACTACCTAAGAGTCTATAAACAACAGCGTGTTGAGTCAGCAGAAGTAACCTGTACAAGTTACAATAGCAATATCCCAGTGGAAGGAGATGTGTCTGTATTGTCAGGGATCCAATTAGTATTAGGCATACTTAATAAGGTAGGAATGCTTTTGAGAATTTAAGAGATGCTGAAACAGTAAAAACTCAGGAAAGAATGAACTGAATATTAGCATCAAATAATAGCTTGTGAAATAAGCAGGTGTTAACAATGCAACGTCCTTACTTTACAACCATCCTTACTTTACAACATTCTTATATTTGTTTTCCTTATCAACAGCCAAGAGACCATTGAATTATCTGATCCAATGTTCCAGAAAATCAGTTCTTGGACTATAGAACTACTGAATTGTAGAGACTGGCTTCCTAGTACGTGGATTAATTCTGAAATGTGGTCATTTACAATTTTGTGGATCCTTTGTCATCAAATATAATTCTCTAGCAGTGACTTGCTAGTTTGAGGTTTGGAGGCAGTGATCCATTTCCATTGTTACCCTACTGATGATGATTTTAGTGGTGTTTCTCTCCTGAACATTCATAGGAAGTGTGTAAGATTGTCCTGGGACACAGGTGGGCACAACTCTGAGCAACTTGTTCTAGCTGACCTTTTTGAGCGGTGGGGTTCTTGGACTGTATATCTCCAGAGGTCCCTTCCAACCTTCTGAATAAGGATGCTCTTGCCAAAGGCAATATTAGAGAATTATTTTTTCTAATTCTGGGAGAAAACAGTTCTCCTTCAGAGAGGAACTCAAGGTCTCATAAATAAAGTTACTGTCAGCCAGACCTCAAGGTGTAGCAAAAGAATTGGAGTTTTGATGGCTAATTAATAGCATGATTGCATGGTTCTTTATGTTGGTGGGGCTTTATGGTAGTGTTTATGTCAAAAGGGATATCCGATTAACTTATAAATTCTTGAATAGACTTCCCATAATACAGTAGGATTTTAATGAAATTTCTATGCTTTCATAGCACTGTTTGTACTGACTTATTTTTTAAAAATCTACTCTTTCACCCTTAGCTACAGCTCTGTGCAAAGCACAAAACCAGTTTTCCATGGAATATTTACATATAAAACATATTTACTTTATGATATCTCTAAGGTAAATGTCACTTTACAAGTTGGTATATTTGTCATTTGGTGGAGCTGTTTACTCTTTCCAGAAATATTTCTTCAGTACATCAGGAGTATTTATCTTTCAATTTACCCTGCAAATATTTGTAGGCCACCATCTTTTATGCTCACTGCTTGCTCTCAAGGCATCTCATTACCAAATTATTTTAACTCATGTTTTTCAAAATCTTTATGACAAATCTTTTTTACTTTTTCTTTTTTTTCTCTTGTCTGAACTCTCTACTACTCATTTTAATCAATTTTCTGTGAACATAGCACAAATAAACAGGAGCAGGCTTCTGCATGGGTGTGGCAGAGCAGCCTAGAGGGTTTTCTACCCTTCTACCCCTTCTACTCTTTTCTACCACTCATCTCTGCATCTGCAAAGCAGAAACCCCAGAGTCAGTGTCATTTTGTAGGCACGTGGCATTACTGACTTAGGTAGAATTTGGTATCCACCATCCTTTAGGCCTCTTTCTGCTCTCTGACTTCGTAGATGATTTATCCAACTGAATAGTTGTTATTGACTAGTTTTTGCCTTCAGACAAGTTTTCCTATATTTTTCACTTTGGGAAAACTGTCATTTTGCTATTCCTACTCTTATACAAGTTGTTCTGCTTACTAAGCATACTTAAATAAACAATTTTAAGATGTCACTTACATTTTTTAAAATAATATTTTCTGAGCTCTTTTAGAGATCTTATCCCTTCACTTCCTAAAAAATTCCAATACCAACAATTCAACAGCAGCAGCAACAACCTATATGTAAAATACTCCAACAACTATACTTGAATTATTTCTATACTGCATTAATGAACACCATTACAAGCTGCCAAGGTAGAGTCCTAAATCCTTTGTTAGGATCCAAAAATTCTGCTCAAGACTTTCGGAATACACTGAGCATCGATGGTTTCCTGTTGATCTTCACGAGAATCATGTTTGCTCTGTGATTTTTTTTTAATTCTGCTTCCAGTCTTGAAGGAAAAATTCGCTGCTGTTCTGTGTATTGTTTATCTGAGTAAACAAAGATGTTTTCATTGAACAGCATTTCTAAGTCAAGATCAGTTCTAATTTAAACACGAAGAAAAAAAAAAGAAAAACACATATCATTTTTCACACTTTCTATTGGAGCTTAACAGTTAATTTTTTATGGGTTTGCCAAATCAGAAATTATTTGCTCTCCAAACAGGTGCAGAACTAGTGCATGCAGCAGCATTTTCTCATGCAAGACAATGGCAGGAACTACCCCTATACTCATCAGAAGGATATTCAGCCCACAAATTGATCAAAAGCACCGTATATTCCCACTACTGTAATCTGAGGACTTTAGAAACTGAGTAGACTTCTCCTGTCTGCTTACCATCTTGGAACTGAAATGGAGAGCACAAGATTACAGGTTGCACCCAGAACAGAATTTCAGACTGAGTTTTGGCATGAAACTCACAGAGGTGAATAAGGTGCTGACAGAGAATAGTGAGAGTCAAGTGCCTCCTCATCAAGCTACAACAATGAGCATTCTACCTGTGTCACTTACACTGGAAAATAATTCATAGAAAATACTGACTTGCTTCCCTTCTATCCAAAAGTCTCTTCCTGCTGAAATTTAGCTGCATGTGTCTGAATGTGTATGCCACATTATGGGATGGCACTGACTGTGCTGTTGCATCATGTAGATGTATGTGAAGAAGCATGTAGCTAGCTGTAGAGCACCCAAAGGATATGAGAGCTTCTGAAGGGGAGAAGAAAGAGTAGGGTAAGACTGCCTTTGGATGCTTTTGGATGTCTGTGTAGAATTGCAGTCTATAGACTCCAGTCCAAGAGACTCAAGTAATCGCTAATATTCTGCTAGTTGAGATAAATTGTTGTCTTAATTGAAAATGCAGAGACAGAAGCATAATCTATGCAATAAAGAGAAGGAAATATTTATAAATAACATGTAGGAAATTTAATCTTTTATCTGACCAGTTAACACATGCAGATTCCCTGATATGTTAAATTTCTGTAAATGGCATAAAACCCTGAAGCAGAGATTCTTCCTTGATACCTTTCTTGTGGTCAATAGGAGAGTAAACATCCAAGAATTGCAAAAATTGACATCCTTTTCCAATTTGAAGAGTGGTGAGCACAGAATATGAAAGCAAAAGGGACGGAGGAAGGAAACAGATGCTGGAACAGGGTGTATTAACTGCCTAATGAGATTCAATATACTTGAAAAGTATATGTATTTTTTGAAGGAATGATAGTGATCCATATCTATTTCTCAGGAGTGAAGCTTGCCACACTAATAGTTCATACTCTGAGTTTTTAAAACAGTTAGAGGACATAACAGGTAAAGACTTTAAAAAATATACATTTGGAATGTTTCAAGGAGAAATAATTAGCTTTGAGTTGCTGAAGAAAAAAACACTTATTGTGCTGCTGAACAATGGGAATTTTTGATATTTAAATAACAAAAGACACTTCTTTGCTTTTGGATATGTGATTCTGACCTAAAATATCTGGAAATGCTTCAGACATTTGATGGTATCACATTTTGATCACTCCAATGGTACTCCAATGATGAAAAAAAATATTATGTAATAGAACTAATTACCTAGTTCTCCACACATGTTTCTGCTGTGTAAACTTTTCTATTATACAGTAAGTTCCTGTATACTTTCAATAGTGTATAAATACTTCAAATATCTAATACAGTTCTGTCCCAACAACACTTCCTAGAAGGATTCATCAGGAATGCACCAGTTTTCTAAAAGTTGTATTTTTTCAGAGGGTTGAGGGTTTTTTTGAAGGAGAATTCTGGAGATTCCTTCATAATTACTTTATATACCTAAGGGTTAGAAAGTCAAAAGAGTATTTACAGAGCCCAAAATGTTGCTTAAACAGAGCTGTCTTTAAATAATATGTGGCAATTAGCACCCTGCAGAACAACACAGTTGGTATAGCTATTCATCTCATGGTTATGCAATAATATAAATTTGGTTGCTCTTAACAGATATTGTGTCTGACCAGATATTTTCTTCAAGACAGATTAAAGACCAAATTTCCTAACACCAGTGTGATTTCACATATCCCTGCTGCTATCACCGTGATCCTGTATTCACTTTTACATCTGCAGCAATTCACTATCTTTGTCCTCAAAATAAATCACATTTGACATAATTTGTAGTGACATCAAAGACAGGGCTTAGCTCTGTTGACTTGACAATAAGCTATTAGTCTTAGCTCACAGAAGTTCTTGTAGGCTGCAGTGTCTCATAGTGAATATGTTCAGTTCATAGAAGACATTATGTTAGCTGCCTCTCAGTGAACACTCTTAATTTTAAAATTCTTAAAATTTTTAATGCTCAAAGATTCTTTAAAAAATGTTAAAAATCTCTTTGATCTGAGACTGTCACTTTAAGTGAAGAGGGAAGGGTATTTTTTTTTTGAGGATGTTCTCCATCAAGGGCAGTAGTCTTCCTATTTTTGCCTTGTTAAAAACATATGTTTCTGGAAAGTAACTGCTGACAGCTTTCTGCTAACAGTGGTTTTCTCTCCCTTGACTACCGTGGCCTGCACATGTGGGAGATGAGCCAAGTCACCTCAGAGAGACCACCCATCTTTCCTCTTTGTTTATTTGTGACAAAGAGCAGCACTCATCCTGCAGCTGCCCGATGCAGCAAGTCAATTAGGTCCACCATTAAGAGCCTAAATCTATCCTTTGTGCATACATAGGGACCCATTTTCATGTTGGTCTTGCCCAGGAGGACTGTTTCCAGAAACAGCAATCTTGAACAAAGTGCAGAGTGCATCTCTCTGGTGAGAATCCATGGTGAGAATCTTCCAGAAGATATTGAATTTCCATTTAATAAATGAAATCACTGAAATCTGAAGAGTTTCTTCCGCTTGAACCTTCAAACTTTTTAAACCATATCCGCAAGATCATACGTCCACCATAAATCAGCACTTTTTGGTTGGGGACATCTGTTGGTCACGCTTAAAACTGACAAAAGACTCTGGTTGAGGCAATGGATTTGACCAGGAAGGAAGGAGGACTCATAGCACTGTTACTGGATTGGCAACAGTCTGGCCAAGATCCTAATTCAGCCCTTAGAAATTAAACTGAGAAATTAAACTGTTTCTTCACTGGACAATGGTTTCTGTTTCTTCACTGGACAATGGTTTGCTCCTCACAAGAAGCAGAGAAACAAGAAAGAGGGGGCATTTTTAGTGTGGGATCAAGTGATGAAAAAAAATGGAAGGAGAGAGGAGGAAAAATGGTATAGTGACTGACCTGCTGGCAGAACACTCATTTAGAAGCCAGCTTTACTTGCAACTAGTCTTCAACTCTCAACTGTGGTATACACAGTTGTGGCAACTGAGGAGAGTTGAGTCTTTCCTCAGGGAGCTGAAAAAAGTATTAAATGTATTGCTTCAAAAAAAGCATATAAAAATTCAAACTATTTGTCATCAAATGAGAGATGATGTTACTTACTAATTTCACTCAAGGCAGATAGTGATTCTACCTGGCTCTTAGATGGATTGATGGATGAATGGAAGTAGACTTCCATCTTAATTGTCTAATCTATCAGTAAATATCTAAGTAATATTAGACTGAATGAATATAAATATCCCAAAGTGATATTAAGTTAATTTAGATGTTCCTCTCTCAGAAGTTCTCTAGACTGTATATATGTTTTATCATCTCTTTAGAATCCTTTCAAAAGGGAATCACCTGATTTGATTTTGAGTCATTTGCACTGGAAATCTACCAGCTTTTCTTGTTGAGCTTATCACAAAAATATAAATAGCATACTCTAAACAGGCTGACCAATTTTAGCAGAATACATTTGCCTGGATTGCTTTCCCAGAGTAGAAATTCCTCTTTTTTCAATTGTGTGCAATTTATAAGCATACAGAAAATATGAGCCATATTCTTTCTCTTTTGTACAGCATAACCTTCAGTGAAATCAAATTATGCTGATGTAAAACCATTGTAAATGAGATCAGAAACAGATTCTACATCACCCAGGACAAAACTGTTCTATGGCTAGATAATTTCATTTTGTGATTAATTTAATACTAGTGATGGAACACAAATACGTTTTGTATACTACTTTATAAATAGAAATTCATTCTCACAGGCCAATGAAATACAAGTGAAAATTATTCTATTATCAAAGGTGCCACAGTTTTTATGATTATTTTTATTACACAGACTTTCTGTTCTTGCTGAGACATGATCATTTCCTTTTGGATATCCATTCACTGAAGGTGTGGATTTTGATTGGGTTTTTTTTGACTCTGCAAACCCATTTATTTGCATCTAATCCAGTAGATGATTATTGCAGAAAACAATTGCTGTTCTTGCTGTCTCCTCCAAGCAAATGCAAAAAAACAGTTAATATGCAAAGCCTAAACACTCACTTTTAAAATCAGCCAGCTAAACTATGAGTTTATAAAATCATATTATGTACTGAAAATCTTCTTGGGTTCAGAAGGACATGATGCACCCTGTGTTTGCAGAATATTAATTGCAGCTAGAAAAAATATTGATTATGCCCTTTGTAAAATGATTGATAAACATTTCAATGTTCTTTGAATGTGAGCTGTTTGTTGCTGATAGATTTCTGTTGTTTTCCGGAGAAAAAAAGAAGGGCCAAAAAGTTGAAAAAGACTTAACTGGATGGGGAAAAAAATACTCAACAAATAATCTTGTTAATGGTAAATTGTGGAACATTTACATAATTTTAATTAATATTTTATTTTTATTCCTTCGAAGCCTAAAAATACATAAAAATATGCTGGAGGAATTTCCATAAACTGCAAGCTGAAGATCTACAGGATTTACTGTATCATATATGCTAATATCAGGCTCAGATCTGTTTTTTAACTGAGAAAAAATAATATTAATAATGTAGCCTTTGCTGCTGTAGTTTCTAGTATTGAGAGAAGTAAACAATGCCTTGCCTTTTGTTCTGTCTTGGTATAATTAGAATGACAATGTGTCCTGTTTTCTTTAGAAACTCATTATTCATACAGGTTTTGACCCCTGAAAAGCACAAAATGCTGGAATATTTTATTCAGACAGGGATCATATTCTTCCAGTAACATTAAAAAATGTGGTGTCCCTCCTAATATTATACTTTATATTAAAAAAGATTAAACGAGTCTTCGCTTTTACTTAAAACTGAGCAATCTATATAAGCAATATTTCTTCCTCAAGGTAGCAGGTTGAAAGGCTCTTCAGGTCAACCTCACTACCGAGAGTTAACTGAAGACAAATTTCCAGAACATACTTTAGTAAACTTTTTGAGGATTAAGGCTTATCTAAAATCCCTCTAATCTGAGAGAGAGAAATATTTCTTTCTCTCAAATTGTCAGTCCTTGGATGCCCTCCTCTCTTTTGATTTGATTTTGAGATAGGTTAGTTAGTTAGTTAGTTCTTTGATGCGCTCCTTTAACTGATTTTTGCTCTTTAGGAAACAATGTTTGGATCTCAGCATTCTCACAGGTTCATTAAGTTTAGGCAGATCATTCATGATTTCCAGCTCTGAGCATTTAGATTTCATTTCAGGATGACAAGTTTCCTGATGGGAGACACAAGGTTAGAAAGAGACTCCAGTGTAAAATGACCCTTTGCACTGAAGAACTGTCCAGGCTTCTCAAGTCCTCTGCAGTACTATTACACAAACACTAAATGTAATGTTTAAAAAAATGCTTAATTTAATGCATATAGTTATTTGTTTGTTTCCATAGCACAGGAATGGCAGACAGATATGAAGACACATAATTTCATATTCCTGACCACAATAGCTGGCTCAAACCTTTCACCCAGAAATTCATATTTTATTAATAGGAATTTAGGAATATATATATACATATAGCGCATTCTTATGTACTAAAGAATTATGTAAGAGAAAAAATAGTGATACCTCTATTATTGTTATTTCTAGTTGATATTCTACTAAGCTCACTGCAAAGGGGCTGGGTCTTCCATGCAATAGCTTCTTCAGCTGATGCTGTTCTCACCACAGTTTCTTTGTCAATTTCCCAGGGGAAGTAGTGAGAAATATATGTTTCTGAGAAGAGAGATGTTTTCTTATTTTTTTTAGTCATAAGCTAATAGTTGGGAGAACATATTAACTGATCTCTGGATAAATAAAACAAATCTAAATTATTGTTTCAACTTATTTTTACTCTCCAATACCCATCCTGATTATCTATAGAGATCTCCCACTTTGATTTTACACTGAAATAATAAGCATAGATAATGCTGTACAATATGAATAAATGAGAAGAATCTTCCTTATCGTCAAGAGGTCATTCAGTATGTATTTTACATAAGAGAAAGGAAATTCTACCTCACTTTACCACAATTTCCTGTTCTCCTAGCACAAATAAATAGGAGACCTGGTGCTTTCCAGGGACAAATTGCCAACTACTTTCAGTTAATCAGGAGCAAACCTGGCAAGGATAATATCATTTTTGCTGTCTCCTCTCTCATGACGGTAGAACTGAGGGAAGAAGAGGGCCACTGGCTCAGGAAGAACAAGACTAATGGCATTGTGCATTGTAGGAGGTCAGCAGGAAAGCAGACAGTAGGAGAGGTGTTTGAGAAGAAAAAAAGCTTATTAAGGATGTTGCTTCAAGATCTGTCATGAATGGTTTTGAAAGTATTCTGAGCAGAGCTAGACAGAAATACTTTAGAGACACTATCTCATAGTTGCAACTCACCCTATTTCCTCTGCATGTTCTTGCAACAGATGCCTTGAACTGGAATACCTGGGCAGTTATCTATAACGGCTCTGTAGAAGTGGTGCAGTCCTTCCACCTGACCATCTTGGCTGTAACAAATATATTCAGCTAATTGGGCACCTGAACAAATGAACCAATGTAAGAAGGAACAATTTACAAGAAAGGGAGCACCTCTCAGAGAGGGACAGATAATTGGGATTTTACTGCATTCTGTAGTTAAAGAATAGTCTGGGTTCAATGTATAAAACAGTACTTCTTTTCTGTCATTGACATTTAAATAGGAGAATCTGAAATCTATGTAATATCAAGTGAAACAGCAAGTTCAAAACTAGCTTTAAGAGGCAGAACAGCCAATTAACCTTGAATAACGTGGACTGACCAAACCCAAAACCCATGAATTTTCCCAGTGGAGCGACGCAATGGCCACCTAGGTTAGTTTACTGTCTCTGGTTATACATAGTGATCAATGTTTCAAAGGAAGCTTAAATGCTCATGAGGCTACTAATTATTCCATCCTGAAGTGTGAAAGCATAGCTGACACAGCTCCTCATTTGCTTAGGCCTAGTAGGACAGGTAGCACCTTCTGTGTGTTTCTTGGTTAGTATAATTGCATTTTTTTTATTCATATTGAAGACTTGTTTTATAAAACAGCAGCACTGATAATAGTTATTTATACTGACCTTGACTTTACCTGAAAAAATGTAAGCCATTTTTCTTTAAAAAAAAAAGAAAAGAAAAGAAAAAGATGTTATGTTACTGTGGGAAACTGAAATCACAAGTAAAATTTTGTTTCAGAAACAGCTCAAGTTCAAGTCAGTCCAGAAATCCTTCTGCTGTCTGCTGACTGCAATCCATTTAACATTAAAAAAGAAAGAAAAAGAAAAAATAAAAGAAAAAGGAAAATCTACTCTTAACTGTTATTAGATATCTCATATTGAAACATGAAAAAAATAGGAAAAAAAAGAGAGATTATTTTTATGTTCTGGAACAAAAATTATATTTCATAGTACTCAAAAGATTCCTGGGGTCTTCAACATTTAGTTTGCTAATTATTTGTCTTTCACATCTATAGCTGGTCATTTTGCTCCTTTGATGTAAGTATTTCTTCAGATGTTCCTCCTGCCACTGACCAGCATTGGCATATGGTTTTCTCAAGGAAAGTAGTGAGGGAAGGTCTTCTGATTATAGGAACTATTGTTTTCCTTAGTCCACTCATGCATCAGGACATGAGGATTTCAATGATGTATTTGCTTAGCTTGGCTACTTTGGAGAGGAGATTATGTCTTCAGAGGTTTTGTCAAGCCCATATCATAGAATCATAGAATGGTTAGTATTGGAAGGGACCTCTAGAGATACCTAGTCCAACTGCCCTGCTCAGGCAAGGACACCCAAAGCACAGGGCACAGGGTGGCATCCGGGCAGGTTATGAAAATCTCCAGAGAAGGAGACTCCACAACCTCTCACCCTGTGCCAGGGCTCTGTCACCCTCACAGGAAAGAAGTTCTTCCTCACATGGAGATGGAACTTCCTGGGTTTCAATCTGTACCCATTACCCCTTGTGCTATCACTGGCAACCACTAAGAAGAGTTTGGCCCCCTCCTCCCTACATTCATTCCTCAGATACTTACCCATATTAATGAGATCTCCTCTCAGTCTTCTCTTATTCAGGCTAAACAGGCCCAGCTCTCTTAGTCTTTCCTCATACAGGAGATGCTGCAGTCCCTTCATCATCTTTGCAGCTGGCCACTGGACCCTCTCGAGAAGCTCCACATCCCTGTTGTCCTGGGGAGCCCAGAACTGCTATGCTACTTTTACACTGATATATTCTATTGCTACATGTGAAAGATTGCCAAAAGTACACCCACAGATTCTTCTGTCCAATATTTATGTTAACAAAATATTCAAAGGTGTTCAGTGGTGGCCTGAAGTTGACCAGCAGCTCATGGCATTCACCATTTTACATATCACAGTTCTGAAGTTCTATCATATTTTTTTCATGGGACTAAGACAGGAGAGGAAATGAGGAAAAAATTAAAAATCTCTAGCAAAAAAAATCAAAGAACACCATTCATACTGAAGGAACAGTTGGGCAAAGAAACTCCTAAGATTAGGGAACTATACTCTCTCCTGAGAGCAATATGAAAGAGAGTTCATGGGCTTTTTTATTTAGATATTCCAATGAAAAATAAATCTTATATTTAGAAGTTAGAATCCGTAGCTTCAAAAGAATTTTTCTTTAAATCTCAAAACAATCAGCTTGTACATCTTCTGATGGTGAAGGAAAAGCACACTGGTATAAGTAGTCAGAAGGTTTTTACCATGTCATTGAGGGATATTTCTTCTTTGGAATATGCAATACATAAAAAGAGGATTCATTTTTTCCACTGACTACCAACTTTAAAATATTTTATTCAAACATTCTTAGGAAAAACCATCACATCATAATAAGCATGGAAATTTTTCACTTCAAAATCAGATGTGGAAAATTTGCAAAAAAGGGATAAGGCAAGTTTAATATGATAGCTGAAATTCAATCATAACTCCACAGAGGTCACTGAGTGTACCCATGAGGATATTGTGCAATATCATCTACGTTATATCATCACGTTATATCATCCATGTTATAGTTGTTACAATAAATAAAGTACATTTTATGATGTGGGAATATTGATTTCTTGTTATTGTGTTGTTTTGCTTTGTAAATATCTATAATTTTCAGTCATTCAAAAGCACTGAAGGAATCAGTGCAGCTAAGCATAATGAAAAAAACTCACCTGAAACAAAAGGATTAACTAAAAAAAGCCCATTCTAGAAATGTCTCAGAACTTGATATAGTACTCAGCTCTCATCTATCAAATGACTAGTAAACCTTTTACTTTTCATATCCTCCTTCCCTAAAAAGTATTGGCAAATCTCAGTATTTTCCATACTGGCCACCAACTTAAAAGGGAATAAAACAGTAGACATAGACTGAGGCAGATATAAGAAACCTGGGGATATAAAAGGCAATGTTTTCATTAGGGTATGTTCGCAGATGAACACATATGGCTTTCTTTCATTACTAAATTCTATTTGAAATTATAAATCAAAAGGTAGCTTAGAAAGGATCTAGAGAATGTGAAAACATTTTACAGTGCTATCCAAAGGAGATGTTGGGGGAAAAAAAAAAAAAAAAAAAGCAAAAATATATGTTTTTCATATAATTTGAGTCTCTATAGATAAAGCAAAACTAATCTTTCACATTAACTGACCAAATAGTGCCACATGATATTATTTAGGGCTCTGTAGAGGCCAGGGTCAACTCTGGGTCAGTTTGTGCCTTAAGATAAAAAGAGAAACTAGGAGGGTGAAAATCCTCTTACAGGATAAACCTGATAGGTTCAGGGGTGCCTTTTGACATGATTGGATAAAGGTGTTTGGGGCTGCCGATGATTGGTTAGAAGTTGTTTGTGGAGCTCGTGGTTACCGTGTGAGCATCTCATGGGGATGATGCGGGGGGCGCTTGTATGAGGATATGTAAGCCGCAGTAGTGCTTATATAAAAGTCTTTGGTTCACCATCTCAGAGACCACTGCTCCTCAATATTACTCAACTCACTGCTCAACATCCACAATATTACACAGTATAGACTAGATGTACATGTTCATGTATCAATATGCATATGCCTAAACACATGGAGGACCTTCATGTAACGACAAGTAGAACAAACTGAATTGTTTGTTCCATATGGATTCAGGCACAACGCATTCATTGACAAAGAGAAGAATTGATACAATAATAGACAGCACTAGAAGAAAGGACAGTCCTGAAAACTGAAGAGAGCTTCCAAATGAGGAGAATGGCTTCCAGGAAGAAAAAGCCATCATATTAGAAGTATTGGATATACATCATATTGCCATGTAAAAATCCTAGAAGTCAAGATATGAAGTAACAATGATATGCAAAAACAGAAGCAAAGTATGGTTTCTGGCATTCTCTAAAAGACAAGATTTCATCTTTCATGTATTAAGTACAGATTGATCCTAAAAAAAAAAAAAAAAAAAAAAAAACAAACCTTTATTTATAGTCATCAAATTCTTGTGTTGGCGTCCAGTGATCCTTTCAACTTCTGAGTCATGGAAATCAAATAATACATTAATTTCTCCCTTTCAGACTAGTGAGCAAATATATTAGATCTGTGGTTCTGTATGTTCATTCCCAAATCTTTCCTACTTCTAATCTCTTCTTCTTAATATACACTGCTGTCACTGCTCTTCACTTGTATTCACTTCCTTCTAGTTGCTTCTTACACTTTTCTGTTTCTCAATGCAGTATTTTTTAGCTATCACATTAAAGACCGCTGTACATCATGGCGCTTCTCTCTATCTTTTTGCCCATTATGTTCGCTTAGACTTAGCTTCTTTGTGTCATGGACCGCTGTACACATCATACTTGTATTTTTCTAAACCAACAAGACTTCTAATTCTGCTGAACTAGCTGATATTTGGGTGCGAATGATAGATAAAGGTTTAGTGACTGAGAGTGCTGATCTAAACCCTTTTACAGAGCAGCGAAAGAAAAAGGAAATGCCTCAAACATGAACTAGCAGAGTTTTCAGGAGTGTTTCCCTGCTGCAGCTCCAGAGTTTTGTGGCGCGGAACTAAGAAGATAACAGCATTTTCCGCATCCCAATTTCATACTTAAGAGTGGCAGGCAGAATTGCTACTGTTCAGTGGTTTTTGTTTTTCTTTCTCTTCCTCTTACTATCTGTCCTCTCTAAAATAATTACCTCACGATCATGACAGCTATTTTGTGGACAGTGGTGATGAGAGACAGACAAGAAAAAGGTGAGAAAGAGAATGGTTTCCAGCTTTCTCTCTCTGCATGCCCATTTGGTTGTCCCATACACTCCCTCCAGACACAGATTTTGAGAACTCTACTGTTTAGAGCTCCCAGCTGGGGTTCTATGGGTCTCTTAATTAACGCTGGCTTAGTCTTAATAGCTAACTGAGATTTGATAATTTCAAAGTACAAGAATATGCACTCTCATCAGTGTTACTGAAAACTGAGTTTCTATTTTTTTATACGAACGAGTGATTTTCTTTTCAAACTGCACACTATAATTTATGATTAAGTTAATCTTAAATTAAGATTTAAATTATTCATGCTATTGTTAAATAAATGCACAGTAAAAGCATCCTGCAAATAGGATTAATGTGGAAGTTTGAACTTTTCATGAAGCTCAGGGAACAGAATTACCCACTAGACTTTCATGGATTAGCAGAAGACAGAGAACCTATTTCCACCCCTGCCTTACAGGCTATCCCCAAAAAGTCGAAAGTAGAAATAAGTGTGTGTGTGAGTGCTGGGGGATGAGTGGTTAAGAGAGTTTCTCCTATCCCTTCTTCAACTGAGAGAGATCAGATTCAGAGATATCTGCTCTGGACTGCATTTGATAACAGAACTCTATTTTATATGAAATAGATTATATATAGATGTCAGCATCGTATGCCAGTCGTGCCTCATCAAATGAGGCACATAGGAATAAAGCAAGAAAAAAGCTAAAGATCTTTGGGATCATCTTAACTGAAATCAGTTCAAGTTGCAATTCTGTTTTTACTCAAATTACATACATATCTATATAAATTAAATACATATCAGAAAGGAAGAATCTACCAGAGTTAGAATGAAAAACAAAGAGCTGATTTGATTCATAGGAGAACACTATTTAAATAAAAAAAAAACCCTGTGTATTCAAGGCAAAGGCAGGGACAGAACCAGCAGAAAACTTGTCTTTAAACTGGATCAAGGAAAACCGACCTTGTCCAATATGCTGCAGCTGACATGCACTTTACTGAAACTGGTAAATTGCATATCCCATTTATCACTTTTACAAATATTCAAGCTTTTTCTACATCTCTTTTTAGCAGTATCCCATTTCTTTTAGATTCTGCTTCAGGGTGACTCTAACTCAAGAACTGCAGAAGCAACAACACTAATAAAATTATCTATAGTTAAATGTTATTTCAGTCACAGAAGAAACTTATTTCCAAAAATCACATTCATTCAATCAGGATACAGAAACAAATAACACATTGCCTATGTTTCTAATCAAATATAACTGACATCAAGTTGATTGTCAAATCATTAAAATGAAATACTTGACTTTCAGAACTGTTCATAGAAAAAATACAATAAATGGTTTATGAAAAAATAAAGGAAATGTTTTGGACAATATAGAGGGAAGAAAAGTAAACTAAATTAAAGAAAATCCAGTTTACTCAGTTCTTTCTGTTTAAGAACAAACTATTATAAAAGGTAGAGAAAAAGCACTTACTCTGCATGAACATTGTTTGTTTAAAGAAATTCAGTACAGAGTACTTAAAGTAAATGGAATTTGCAAAACAATTCCAACTAGTTAAGGCCTGCTTTCCTCAAGCATGTGTGAGATAATGAAAATCAGTCAAAGCTCAAGACATCAATATTTCTTTCGCAACATAATTTTCTTCTATTTACTTATATAGCTTAGGACTAAGAAGAGAGTTTGGCTTTCATTCCCCTTTTGTTTCAATTTCTCTAGCATTAGCTCTCAGCATGTTAAGAGTTTCTGGATTACATAGATAACTTCTCACTGGACTAGTACCATACATTGCACATAGCTGTTAAGCAGGAGTCAGGTGAAGATAACCTCTTCCCACCTCTGAACCTAACGTAGATTAGGACATAAATATGGATATCCACTAAAATATGCAAGGTTTCAACACTCCTACAAAATGCTTAGCCTCCCAAGCAGCAAAGCAATAGTAGCAAATAAAGTCACTAAGAAGGGGGGGGGGGGAGAATCAACATGTAGGAAAACAATATTTACACTCAGCTCTCAGTTACATCTTCATAGGGTACATCCATTCTGACAAGTACAGTGAGTTCATATACTTAAGCACTGATCTCCTGGTCCCTCACATTTAGCAACTGTTTGTCCGTTTCCCAGCTCCAATTCATTCTCCTGTAAGCAAAAAAGCAAACAAGAATAAATAAAAAAAAAAAAAAAGTGTTTTTGTGAATAGGCTCCTGTAGGAAAATCTATAAAGCCAATGGCACAGGTTAGATTGCATTTCATTTATCATGATCCTTCAAAGCTATTTCAAGTAGGTCTTGAATACTAAATCAAACCACATTCTTTCTTTGTTGCTAGTACTAATAATAATAATAAAATAGATCTTGAGAGCTGAAAATCTACTCCCTTATTAAAATGGCCCTTAGAAACGTGTTTGTTAATATATCAAAAAGAAAATTGATGGCAAATGACGGAATGGTGTAGTGTCATAGGGAAAATTATGGGAAGATAAGGATCTCCTCAGGGAGATCCCCTCATAGTTCTTGCACAGATGAGGTTTTCTACACTGGACCTTCAGGTCTCCATGATTCCCAGTTATGTATTTATTGTGGATTGTTTATAAATGATCTCATGATGGCTTCACATAGCTCTGCTGTGTTCATGTCTACTGTAAATTAAACATCCCTGTACAATCAGACTACTGAAAAGTTGGGGATACCATGTCTCAAGAGGATCAGAGCAAATATCTTCCTACCAGCACGGGCTCCCAAAAGGAAATATACTTGTTCTGGCTGGATAGAGACAGCTTCCTGCAGAAGGGAGTAGCCTTCTCTCTGTGACTCTGCAACCCAGGAGCTATGGGCGCTCAAGCACCAAACCTCCTCTTCACCAAGGTAGAAGAGGCAATGATGGCAGTCGAGGGCTGGACTGAACCTGATAAGAATTTTCATGTCCCTGGCAGCATGATATGTCTCCCTGCCCTCCATGTTCAATGGGATGTCCCTGGTGAGTTGTACCTTACCTGGTAGCTTACCAATTGTAGCTAACCTCATTCCAGAGAACTGATGAACTGGAAAGTCATTAAAGATCTTTGTAATGAACACAAGCACCCAACAGAGCTGTAGCATAAGCCCTGGAAGAAGCGACAACCTTCCAAGGGAGCTAGTGACAGCAATGGGCAGCAAGTGACCAAAAAAAAAAAACCAAAAAAAAAAAAAAAAAAAAACCACAAAAAACTTACTACATGGCTTTCTTTCACACACAATTCATATACAAGCTTTTCTCACATTCCTGAGGCTTTCTCTGAGATTCCCTCACTGCTTTCAAGCTTTCAAGCTTTGGGCAAGGAAAAAGTTTGCTAAGGACTTTGACTCTGGTTCCTTTACTACTACTAAGTGGAGATGTCTCAGAGTTTTTCTCTTCTCTGTGTATGGTTATCACACAGCTTCTATGATACTTCCATTCAACATTGGTTAAATGGTGGACAAAGGTCCCCTTTAGACCATCACCATCTGAAGACCATGAAATGACTGAAAATAAGTGTGTCATATATAGTCATTCCCTCCACTACACCATCCATTCCAGAACCAGAATTGCAAATATGAGTCTACGACATTGCTATATTATTTGGATGTAATATAGTATGGACATATATATGCACATACCCACTGACCTAGAGAGCTCCCAAAAAAATCTCTATATATTTTTCTGACTTTTGTTCAACTAACCTGTTCATCACATTAGTAAAAGACCTGCACTTTACACTACTTAAAGCATCCAGGATGAGATTTATAACGGATGTTACAGAGAGAATAAGGGATGTTACAGAGAGACTGCCAAGGCCTGTCCAGGCGTCTGATTATTATCCCCTGTTACTGTTTCATGTGGACACTAATGAGGCCATGGCGAAAATGAGCAACATCAAATGAGATTTCAGAGCCCAAGGAATGGTAGTCAAGGGTTGTATTCTCCTCTATCCTGTCAATGAGGGGAATGGATGTGAGGAGGAAAAGGTGGATATCACAGGTTAACAACTGGCTGTGCACTGGTCTTGGCAACAGGGTTTTGTTTTCTGTGAGCATGAGACTCTGTTTGAAGACCATCAGCTAGTGGGGAATGATGAGAGGGATGAGAATCATGAGGGCTAGATGGCAGAGCCCAGAGGATGGTGATCAGCAGTGTGGAGTCTAGTCAGAGGCCTGTAGCTAGTGGTGTCCCCCAGGACTCAGTCATTCATCAGTGACCTAGATGAAGGGACGCAGCGCCCCCTCAGCAAGTTTGCTGATGATACCAAACTGGGAGGAGCAGCTGATAGCCCTGAGGGCTGCGCTGCCATTCAGAGGGACCTGGACAGAGTGGACAACTGAGCGGTGAGAAACCTCATGAAGTTCAACAAGCACAAGTGCAAGGCCGTGCACCTGGGGAGGAATAACCTCAGACACCTGTACAGGCTGGGGACTGACTATGTCAGACTATATGTTCTCTAGAGGTCCCTCCCAACCTTTATGATTCTATGATTTTAGGATCCAAAAGCACCAATATGGCCTTTGGTTGGAGTCGCTGTAGGACATACATTGTAAGCTGTTCCAGGACCTGGGAGTAAGGAATTACATAAAAAAAATATAGAAGTTACTTGGGCAGGGCAAAGATTATTCAGTCATCTTAGTACAAGCAGATAGCATTATGTGGGAAAAATCATGGTCACAAGGGGAACATTTCAGTATTTTAGGGCATATGAAGTGATTAGACAATGCACTAGACAGGATTGAAAAACTGAATGGTGTGAACTGCTCATGGAAATATTGCAGTCAAAGGTATAAACTTTTTAACTGTTTGAATAGTCACAAATTGTTTGGGGAAAGAGAGTAAAGCTTCCTGGAGTGAAGGGAAATATTCATTCAAATTATGTATGTATGTTCTTAATTGTTCACGGTCTAGGCTGTATGCCAAGGCACTAATTTAAGTTAAAAAATCATAAAGGTGACCCTTGAAGCTGGATTAGACCATCTGTGTTTCAAGATTTGCATGTATTATTGCATATATGGGCCTGCATTTAAGCAAATCTTTTTCAAAGATGATAAAAATAGCCCATGTTGCTACAGATATATATCTATACCTATGCCTATATCTATATCTATTATATATATTCCAATACAGTGGGGCCTGGATCCCATTTGCAGCTTTCATAGACTACTGTAACCTGAGTATTGAATAATACCAGGAAGCATATAAATGCCAAAATAGAGAAAGAAAAACTTGATGTGCCTCAAGGGTCTGTGTTTTGAAGGTGTCAGAGATATTAAAAACAAAAGAAAGCAGAAAGAGCAATATGCCAGATGCACACATCTGCATCAGCTCAAATTCAGTCTCCAGCCTCCAAAGCTGTCAAACACAAGTTGCAGGAGGAAAGAAAGATTATTTATTTATTTAGCCATCTATCTATGTATACAAAGCTAGAGAAAAAAGGGCTCTGGGGAAAACTTTTCGTGGCTGAAGAATATTCTATTTTTCCTTGTCATACGTCAACTTGATCCTTTTCCTCATGTTTTCTGTACTTATTTTTCTACCTGGCTATAAGTCAGAAGAAAACTGCACATTCTTGCATTTTTGGTGATCGCAAAACACTATGAAGTGTGGCACCATGTTCTGCAAGGGATTTTACTTCTAAATTTCTTCAACACGCACACAAGTGGCTTAGAATCCTATTAAAAATACTTCTCTTCCCTAAATGGTTAAGTAGAAAATGACCTGTAGGTGGAGAATGAAGCATCATATATGGAGAAAAGAAGAGTAAGAAAAGCGGAGTAAGAAAGCTCTCCGTATTTCCATCCCAGGAGGGAAGGAGCAAGAGGAAAGCTCTCTTCAGTGTGAGGACTGAGACCTGCACTTCTTTCTCAGAAGACAGGTGGCAGATAACACCGTCTATAGTCAGATGTGGTTCCTACCAGTGCCCCCAACCCTTCTCCTTGAGTGTGAATATTCAAAATCTTCATGGTACAGAGAGCGGAAAGAGTTTTGCATCATGAAGTTTAGTATTGCAAAAGTCTGCAATACTATTAAAGCCTTTGGGCAGGGAACAGCAGTACTTAGGGACAAGAGCGTTGGTTGGAGGTTGTTTCACTGGGCAACTGAGAGATCTTTCACGACAGAAGCTATAGCATGTGTAAGATTTGGGGTAATATTGCCTTTTTGTCTTTCTCTTGATATATTGAACCTTCTGCTCTGGATAACTGCTTCACAAAAATCTATACGCATAGGACATAGCTCAGCTTAGCAAAGTCCCTCAGGACGAGGAGCACAGCCTGCTTTTGGCCCTTTGCCTTCCTCACTGCTGAGCTGAGGAGGTCATTAAGGTAATGCTGCCCCACTCAGTGGGGAGGCCGGTTTGTAGAAATGGAAGGACAAACTCATAGTGAGACTTATAATTGTTACCACTATGATAGTAACGCCACCTGGAAAGATTGTTATCCTTTAATATTGCAGCGCTATGACATAAGGCTTATGTCAAAACAGCATTTGTCAAGCAAAGCCCCGGGGTACAGTGGAGTCCTTTTTGTATTCAAAGTGGAATACTTTTTTTGTATTACAGCATAGAATAGTGCTAGTTTCCCTACCACCGTGACAGATGCACGCAAGACTGAAGAAGAGTCTGAGGAAGGCACATATATGCAGAGAACAGACATTTGGAGAAAAAGTATGGGAAAGCTGATAGAAAATATCCTAAAGTACTATTCCATAGTCTAATTTATTTCTATGGATATACTTTCCTTTATTTCTCCTTATGCAAGAATTTTTATTAACAGCAAAAATGTTGGATGATTACCCTTTTGCTTTTTTAGGCAGTAATCAGCACTTCTCAGTGGGTAATGAAAATGAGGATTTTTTCACTATTCAGTTTCCTATGGCCTTATTTATCACCTAGTTTCACTCCACTGCTGCAGAATTCTGACGGAATTCTTACATGCTTTTCAGAGGAGATGGAACTTTTATACTTCCTTTTCTCCCTATTCTCTATCTGTTAAGACTAGATATGTGATGCAAACAACAGAATTGCTTAGGTCAGGATACAGAGTATTTGATTATGACACTTGATAAGCTCAATTAGTTAACAGCAGAAGACCTGGATTTCTAATATTCAATTCTTCAAATAATAAAATGTAATTAACTTGACTGTTTGTGTTTAATAATTTTTATTCTTAATTTAATTAATGTTCATTGTTAATAAATACTGAGACTCACTAAATAGAGTTAAGATACTTGCATATTTTTATTATGGGTGCTTTTGCCTGCTCCCTCTCCAAACTTCAGTAAGCTATTTAATATCTTTCTAAACTCATTCCTAAAAATATTTTTTGAAAGCAGGTCTATTTTCTTGTCTGCAGCACAGGGAACAGACACAAGCCAACACTGTTCCCTTCGCAGGATTCTCTGGATCTTCCACTGGGCTAACAAGGGACAGCTGTTTCCTTTATGGTCACAAAAGCTTGGTCTATATTTGCCCGAGTCCTCCTCCTTGCCATTTTTGAGGACTGAGGTGATGTTGTTTTCTTACAGTCTTCTAGCATCTCCTCTGTTCTCCAGGACCTTTCAAAGAAGATGGAAAGCAGCTTAGCAATAACATCCACCTGCTCACGCAGCACTCTTGGGTGCAACCCATCTGTGCCCATAGATTTGTGGATATGAAATTTACCTGGGTGTTCTCTGGGAACACTTGAAGTCCTTGTCTGCTCTGAGAATCCAGCTATGTTCCAAGCAGAGATAGT
Source organism: Eudromia elegans (assembly GCA_003342815.1). Lineage (NCBI taxonomy): Eukaryota > Metazoa > Chordata > Aves > Tinamiformes > Tinamidae > Eudromia > Eudromia elegans. The sequence goes on along the minus strand of PTEX01000047.1, from coordinate 19,407 downwards.
TTACAGGGTGTCCTGCATATGCCAATTTTCCCCATGTTTTTAGGCAGCTGTGGAGCTTCTGGAAAGCAGATGTGCCAAAGTCCCATGTACCCCAGACTCCTCTTTAACACTTAACTGTTCCCTCAAGCAAGGAATTATTCTCTCAAAGATAAGTTCAGATCATAGGATGAGAACATTTCTTAGTAATTTGCTGATGCCTTGCAAAAAGCTTTGATGAGCATTGAAGCTGGAAAAAATTCCAGCTGGAATTGTCTGTTTTCTATCACTCACTAAGAAAAAAGGGATATATACATAGAAGATATTTCTTTATTTCTGAAGAGTTCATCTGCCTCTGCTATTCATTTCCTCACATGAAATGGGAACTGGAACTGAGACAAACTAAGCTGCTCTGACTTAGCAAAGGAGGAGTAAGAGACTTGCTTTTCCTTAAGTCTTCAAAGCTTGCACCATGCCCCCAGTCTAAATTTCATTTTTTCTTTTTTTTTTTCTTTTTTTTTTTTTTTGAGTTGACTGCTTGAATGGTGCTTAGAGCTAAATCCCTCAGGACGGGATCTGTGAGATACAATATTCACATAGGGCACAGAGACTGAATGAGCCCTTCTGAGCATTGTTGCTGTGAAAGTAACTTTAAAGAAAAGTTTTGTAGGACCTGCTTTGTTCTATTGCAAACCCTGACACATCTGTATAGATGCTGCAGTTATTTGTACTTTTTACAGATTGAATTTTGGTTTAAAATTACAAGTGATAATTCAGGAAGTAACAGTGAATTTTGATTTGAAGCTTTAAGACCAGGTCATATTTTCTTTTCCCCATGAATTCTGGCTTCTAGTTTTCCCCCAGTTTCACCAAACCCTTCCCAACGGGAAAAAAAAAAAAAGATCTTTCTTGATTCTCCAGCCAGCACATCCTCCTGGTACATATCACTGCCCCTAATTCCCAATAATTCTGAATTTCTTTGAAGCTGCCCAATCCCATGTGTTTTTGACTGAAGGTGACTGCAGGGTGACTGAATCTGAGAGAATGTACTTGGATGGAAATGGATTGCTACAGGAAGTATAAAGGCATTTATCAGAAAGAACATTTTTAACCCTCCTGGATAATTTCTAGGCCTCTTACTTCTGAGAGAAAACAGCATTAAACTCAGATTAAGCTAATTATCACTGTATGTGATAGGTATGTGTGTATGTATATATATAGTTTGTATTTATATATATAGTATATATAGTGTGTGTGTGTGTATGTGTGTGTGTTTGTATACATAGATAAATACACACTGTTTCTGCAGACCAGCTCAGTACATGGGTCTTTATTTCACCTGCTGGCTCCTCTGAAGTCCTGAATATCAGTGTTCTTTAAAGGGTCAAGCCAAAATATCTTGACATGTCTCTAAGCGCTGCAGCATTATTACATAGAGAAAGTACAGTTTTATGTTTGCACACACAGAGCAGTCATAAATAATGGACAACCTAGGCCATAGACCTAGTCTTTCTTTAGACCACCAGGAAAGATCAAGTTAGCTCATGTCAGCTGCTCAGTGCTGGATCACAACCTGAGCACTGCCTGGACATTCAGAGTTTACACCTCCATTCAGAAACGTATGAAATAAAGGAAACTTGTACTATATTCTAGTACAATTCAAGTGCTTCTTCTCCTGGTCAGTTTTTGCACCAACCATATGAGAAATACAAACATCTTTCTATTTTTATGAAATAAAAATATTATATATTTGCCTTCTTTCAGAGGCAAAACTAAAATCCTCTCTCTGAACTCCATACAGACCAGCAATAGGGCACTCTAATAGAAGATAAAATAGGCAAGAAAATGTTTATTTTTCTTTAAGTTTTGAGAAAGTTAGCTAGGGAAGTTTACTTAATTCTACTACAAAAGTGCAAAACAGTCTGAAGAGGTTGCAGGGCAGAGACAGCACTCAGAAATATCTTGGTTTCAGGAACAGCTGTTCAGTGTTGTGAGACCATACCAATACTTGAGGAGGGAAGGGAAAGAAGAGCCCAACAATTCAAAACTCAGCACCAAAGCTAAGCCTGTTCACTGGGAATTTATGTGCCAGACAGAATTGCACATGACAGTGAATATCACTCTCATGGCAAGCAGCTACCAAATTGTGAAGAGGCAGCTGAGAAATGAGTCAGGAGAACAGGAAGAACTCTTCAGGAGAAATAAACAGCAGAACTACTCCCATTTGCACACGAGTCTTTGTTAGTAGGCGAGATGGAAATACTCTCTGTAGAGAGTGGACTCAGACAGGTCTTTCTTCAAAGACAGGCTGAAGATCCTAAAGCATTCTGGAAATCAGACTGATTTCGTAGGTTTTCTATATTCAGTTCAAACTACAGTCACAGTTTAGCAGCATTTCCAAGGGATCCCTATTTCTGGAACCAGATGATGGAAGCAAGAGAGGCAGACAAATACTAATGCAAACAATCCCTCATGATATGCAAACACAGAGATCAAAGCAGATTTCCAGATAGTACAGTGACGCTCACTAGACAGAAGTACATGGATAGATCGAACAAATAAGTGCTATTAGGACCACAGTTTAATAAGCAAATAAGAAAAAATATGATCTGATGTGATTGTTCTTCTCAGATGCTGCTGGGATAAATCAATGTAAACTTTGCACACTGCCTGGACCACTGTTAAAAAATTAATGTCCTGTGCAGATGCCAATCTATTCCTTCTTTTTAGCATTTCACTCTGAAAAACCCATTATATTGCCTATCATTTTTACTGGCCTGTGTCTAAATATTGCTTAGACTTTGATGTCAGCAAGCAAAATGATCCACTTAACATATACACCGATTTCAGAAGCTATAACTTGGTCAGCATATGTAATTTTACCTGGATGATCATCAAACTGAAGAGTTAGAGTTTCGCTGTGGTATAGTAAGCAAACAGATAGTGATGGGGAAACATAATGCAGTTGATCATTTCAGTTGATACCTTACTACTGCTTCTGTTTATTATACTATTGCATTTTATTCTTGTTTTGTTTTGTTTTTATCCCCTATGTTGCTTACATTTATGAGGGCCTAGCATTTGTGAGAGCATTGCCATCAATTTACATCCAAATCATCTCCAAAAATGTCATGAAGCTCAGCACAGCTCAAGCAGAAGCAGCAAAGAGTGTTCTCAGGAGTGCCGGGATTTGCAGCAGCACCAGGATTTGCAGCTTCAGCAGAAGAAACATTGACACAAGTGCCAGCCGCAACAAGGGCACAGCAGCATTTTTAGGAACTAGATAGTGGGGCGCAAAAAGCGTGTGAGATGATGCATGTGTCGTGCTAGATAGAAATGTGAATGAAGGGGCATAAAGACAGTGGAGACAGTTATTATGCTAGGGATTTTTCTGAATGCTCCTTAATATTGACACTGGTGGAGCTCATGCGTGCCACCTTGTCTTGGGGGCAAGGGAGAACTTCTTGGGTTGGATGCTGCCAGCACTAGAGATCAACTCTTCTAAACTTTTTGGTCCCCAAGGGTGACTTTTTGGAAGTGGTGCACAAATAATGAAAAACTCAGCGTCCTAGTGTTTTAGTGGGTTTCTGTGAGAGAGTTGTTTATAGCTCAGAGCGGGGATTTCTAGGCTAGGCTTTTCCCAACTGTTACAGAGCTACGTTCCCATTAGACCACCTGCATGCAATTTAATGCAAAGAGCATCATCAGTTGCTGCCACATTTGTGAAATCTCTAAGGATAACCTGAAAGCAGTATGCTTTGTACAGGTCATTTTCCTCGTTCAAATTAAGACAGAATGTTATCTATTAGCTTTAAAAAAAAAAAAAAAAAAAAAAAAAGACACAAATTTCAAGGCAAATTAACTTCTCAGTAGACTTTTTGCCAAACTGTTTTTAGTTAATTTGAAAAAGTAGATTACTCTGGATCTGGTCTACTTCATAAGTCCAATCATCTTCTCATGAAATCTCTCTCTCTTTTATAAAATCTGCAAGATCTTAGTCAAATAATAACAAAGACATTTAATAAAGATGAGAACATTATGAAAATATAATAGATTATTGAAATGTATGTATTTATTGAAATGAAAATAATATATTATAAAATAGATTATTATCAAAATATTACCAAATTGACAGATGATATAGGAAAGCAGGTATGACACAGGAAGCAAATCTAAGATCCTCATGACCTTTCTAGAGAAATTAACCCTTTTTCCAGATAGGGCCCAGGGAAATTTGTTCCTTCTTTAGATAAAAACGAGCCACCCTTCACTCATATCTCAGGTAACTAATTATCTTTTGGTTGCAGCTAGCCTTATGTGTTCTTGATTTCTCTGCAATGCAAGACTTCTTGGCAAGGTCATCTGCTCATTTGCAAAGGAAAGTGCTGATGAAAATTTAACATGCATTCCTCTAACCTACTTATATTGACACAAAACATCAGGTGACATTTTCTCATAGTTGACTCTTCCACAGAAGGGTCAAACAGTTTAAGCAGAAAGAGGTACATTGAAATTATCTTGGGTTCCACTTCTCAACTGCTCAGAAAAAATAATAAAAAAAAAAAGGATAAAGCATTTCTGGAATTTCTTTCAGCTACATAGTTCATGGATTCAATCAAACACACAAAGCTATTTACATCTTCTCTGTCCTTTGTGTGACTAAAATATGACTCCAGGATTTGTGAAGTTCTTTCTTTTTTTTGTCTTTATACTAATGGGAGTTTTCTAAAGAACTAGGTCTGAGAGACTGTTAAGTGGCATTTGATAAACACGACTCATTGACTATGCCAAAAAAAACCTGCATATGAAACTTTTAAGATTTTGGAATCTTCACCAAAACAAAAGAATTCATAATTGTCTTGGAGTTTAGAGTACATGCTATCACATTCAGCATGGTCTAGTTGAAGTGCAGGAAGTCATATCTAAACAAAAAGAACCATTAACTCAACTGTTCCTTACTCAGTTTGTACTTGAGGGCCCATTTATGCAGGATGCAGCACATCTTTGAGACAGCCTGAGCCCTTACTGGTACATATTCCAGTGTGCTGTTTGATACGGGATCCTGAAGGCAGTCATCGGGAAGCAGGAGCCAGGGTATTCACAGCAGTGCCATCACAGGGCAGAGACATAACAGAGACATCAGTGGTACTCTGAGGAAAAGTGGGGAACACCTGTCATGAGGGGAGGTTGTGGGAGCATTACCAGATCTTGATCTTGAGTCGAAACATGGTGCCACAGGTTCTGTCAGTATGCTGAGGAAACTCGATCTTGAGCTGAGGTGCAATGCATATGTGCAATTTCCTGCTGATTTCCCTAGTTCAGGTCATGCAAGCGGATGGCATGCAGAGTGAAGTGAAATGAATGCTTTTGTCGTGGTTTGTCCCAAGTATCTCCCTTGGGACGCTTCTAAAATGCACTGAAATCTTTTCACCCAGTCTTCCTCGAGTGTGTCTCCAGTCCTCAGATGAGAAAAGTGAAAAGTTGAAGCGTAATATCTGCCTGGCACCTGCCAGTCAATGGGCATAAACTTTTCACAGGTTCCTGTGCAGCCTCAGCACCTCTGCTATTTTTTCCTGCTACCATGTTCAACTCCGCATCTCCTTGAACTCTCCAAATCTCCTTGAACCACACTCTGCACTAATGAGTCTCGGATATCTCCCAAATATCTCTTCACGTTTGATGCACTTCTGCTGTTACCAGACCCAGCATTAGGATAACTGTGTTTTATAGCAGCATAACACTTCATTGTGGCTTTAGAGAAGCATTTAGAATAAGCACAGGTCTGTTATTCACCAAAATCACAGCACTATAACCAGGGGCACCCACTGAACCTAGCAGGTTGATTTAAAATAGACTAAAATATAAGCTCCTCTCTATAGACTGTCTAGTGAATTTACTGCCACAACCTTTGTGCTTCACAACACAGACTGTGAAGGTATATTCCTAGCAGGTTCAAAAAGGGTCTAGATAAATTCATGGATAATGGTCCATAAACAGATAACAAGACAGAATAGACAGAAATGTGCCTCTGACATCCTTAGTGAAACAGTTTTGTTGCTGGAGAAGTCCCCATAGAAAGGGATGAGGTTCACACTATCTTCCTTCTGCCACGGAATACTGGGATAGGTGGATTGAAGGCTTGTCCCTTCAGGCCATTTTTCATGTTCTTGTTATGCAAGATAGCCATGGTTCAAGCCTGACTAGAAGCAGTGGATGTGTGGGCGGTTTGATCACAGTGCAGATGTCCAATAATGGGAAGTGTATTGCATCTAGTTTCAGATGTCCAAACCGTGGCTATGGTATGCATAGTATATGTAGGCAGCACAGCTGTCACATTTATAAGTGCAAATGCCAGGATGCTCACACCTTGAAGATATGGACACTATGAGTCTTCTGTGAATATGGGAAGACAATGCTGAGACAAATCATATTCACACACAATGACATCTGAAACACCTTAGTTGCAGTTAGAAAAATGACATCCTTTGCGCATGAAGACATTCTGCACATCTGCTGAAGGTGGTGCACTGTTCAAACAAGTCTTTTCAATCATTTATCTTTTGTGGCTTTCAGCTAAAACTCTAAAGTGTTATTTAAGGCACAGTAGGATGCTCTGTACATAACAAAGAATAAAGCTGAAGAATTACCCTCATTTCTAAATTTGATGCATGCAGAATTCAGACACCTCAATCTGTTAATTACCGTGTCTGCAAAGCCTTGGCATGCATATTCATCACCTGCAATTGTCATGTTGCCAACTCTTGCAATTTTAATCACCGGTGTCATGAGATTTGGCATTTTTCTTGAAGTCAAATCCTTTAGAGTTGTTAGGTGTTCTGAGAGTCTGTCTGTTTTCTAAAAAAAAATCTAATTTTCAGGCACTGTGTCAATATCTGAGAAAAAAATAAGATTTTGAAGAATAAGAGATCTCTGAAATATTACTTCTGTGAAATTTAAATTTGCAAGCAAAAAAGAGATAAAAATGTATATGAAGAAGAAAAGAAATGAAGAAAATGAAGAAATGAGGAAAAGAAATGAAGAAGAAAACTTGGAGACAAATAATATCTGTATAAAATACCAGGTTGTTATTATTATTGTAAATGTTATATATTTATATATAATATTATAAATATAATATATTTATTATAAAATACCAGGTTGTTATTATAAATGGAGATCAAAGGAGCAAACACAGCTCTTGCAGGGTGACCTCAGAACTCAGCATTTCCAAATGTCATAAAATCATAAACATTATAAAAAGCTTTCTAGCTATTTAGATAGAGAAACAGTGGAGCTGACTGTCTGCAAAAACTGTAGAAATCTCTTTTGCCAGAGGTCTTCAAATGAATAGATTAGGCAAATAACTATGAAAGAAGTTCACAGCATACTTCATCCTTCTTTAGAACATGCATGAAGCCTCCTCCACAAATACGTTTATTTAATTCAACATGCCTTGCAGCTACAGCAAGGTTCTGACAATATGTACTATATTTTCTTAGCAGAGATCAACAAAAATAAACAATCCTGAAGAAACAGATCTGTATTACAGTGTGCTGCCACCTGTGTCACATGTTCTTTCCATAGTAGATACTATTTTGTATTCCCTTGTGCACTGTGATCCTCTTTGCGCAGACTATGACCCATCCTATCACAAAGCTGTTCAGATTTCTCGTGTACTCTTCAGGAAAAAAAAAAAAAAAAAGGGTCTGAAGCTCTTGTGCTTGTTTTGATAATGTTGTAAATGATTTTTAAAAACTGTTTAAGATTCTGAAAAAATAAATGATGGAAATACTGCTGGCAACATTTGGGAAAGGCCAATATTTTACTCTCTATTTTGATACTTGTCTTACAGACAAATATTTTGTTTTTCCTGTTATCTATTTAAACAAGGAGTCTTTAAAAAAGGACTTCACATTGAGAAACATTACTTTTAAAATGCTGAGTTTATTCTACAGCAGAGCAAGCACTTGGTGGGGGCATCTACATGTAGAAAAGATGTCTGACATAAAAGTGTCCTGTATTTGAAATCAGTAAAGGAAACTCAAGACTAGGATGTCTGAATGATCTGGGTAGAAAAGAACAGCAAAAGTTGTCTGCATGACTGCTTGAAATATTGGTGCTTCAAGCTGCCATGAATTTTGAAGAAAGATCCTTCAGACTATAGGGTATAGGGGAGAAACTAGCAGTGTACTTGCAGATTTCAAGGAGATGTGACATTCTCTAGTTATTCAAGTTGTACATCAGAATTTTCTCTTCCCTGTAGCTTTTCCTACAGTATGATTTTTAATAGGAATAATATAGCATCAGGAAAATGCTTGCAAATAACAAAACATTCAAATGTGTTTACCTCATCTAGGTGACTTCTCATCCTGTTTATTCCTAGCTACTACATGAATAAGGATAAATCCATCTCAAATATATAATAGTAACTTTATAAATATGAACACCTGGAAGAAGAGTACTGAATATCTTCCAATACAACATGTATCTCTTTTTAGGCTTGAGTATGGATTTATTTCTGAACAAAATAGTAGAAAGTTTATAAACAAGCTAGGCATCACTTATGTCACTTGTAAAATGGCAATGATACTCACTTTCCTGATGATCATATGGTAAAAATTAATTAATTTAGCTTTTAACAGAGGCTAAAATGTGCAAGTGGTGTTTTGAGAAGTTAGACATGTTTATAAAGAGATCTCCTTCATTTCATAACAATTTTATGTAAGAAGATGACAAGACACAAATAAAAATTATAAAAAATGCTTTTTTTCACCTCCAAAGTTACTCCTTTGTGTTGAAGAGAATTTGCTGTGAAATAAAGCAAGTATTTACTCCATTACTTTAATATCTTCATGGGTAAATGTGTGACATTGCCATAAGTGCTGTTACAACAAAGACATGTCAAACTGAGCTAAAGATTAGTTGGGCAAAGTTACACTTTGATCCTCTTTGTTCCTCAGTTGGCTTTAGGGCAAGTTCTGCAAGGGCTGACCTCTTACTTCAGTACTACATGATCCTGCTACTTTTGTACCTGGAAGTGTAGATTTGAAAGCAATCTTGGCTATCAGAGCAGCAGGCTTACATTTCCCACTTTGGTCCCTAGACCTCAGAAATTAAGTCCAACAAATTCTTATCTTTATCATTTGAGACTGGGGAGCTGATCTCTAAAAATAAAAAGGCTCTTTCCTGCTTAGGTATTTATCTACTCTGTGTTCATGGCTCTAATATCAAAACTCTTGATTTCAAAAAGAAATTTCAAAAGAGAGTCCTACAGCCTATAAGCACATATATTTTCCTGTCTGATAAAAATTGTTTTGAGGAGATTAGAAATAAATCTGATATAACTGTTCAAGGACCACAGAGGAGTGTTTAGGGCATTTCATTCTGTAGGTCACTGTTCAAATCCACCTCAAGTCAGCTTTTGCACAGAGTAGTGTTAGCTAGTTAGTCAGTTAGTTGCTAATTCATCTTTATTCAAAAAAGGAAAAAAAAAGCATAACACATCACATAATCTTTCATCTTTCTGTCATGCTTAGAAGAGAGGATGGGAACAGAATACTGAGGTGGCAGTTACCCACATACTACAAAGATCACTCCTTTGGTAAACAAACAAAAAAAAGGATATTAAAACCTACAAATCTATCAATAACTACTGACTTAAATGGGAATCAAATCTAACACTCCAGAAGAGCTGCAGATATTCTGTTAGTCTGCTAGCCTGTAAATGATAGAAGGCTGTCATTTAAAGAAAATATGTCCTTCAACTGCAAAAGAATTACAAACTGTTTACAACAGAGTGAGGAAAGTTTTTATCCATACCATGTATTTATTCACTGGCGTTTTCAATACTCTGTTATGTTTTATCTGCCCAGTGGGATGAGGACATCCGTCCTTCAGCTAATCAGGCTAATACTATTTTGCTATCAGCTTTTTCAAATTAAATTACAACTTCTGATGATCACAATTTATAGTTACTAATCCAGAAATATTTCTGACATTTGAAATAACCTGCAGAACTGAAGTAATCACAAGTGTATTTGATAGTGTTCCATTTAGATTAATGTGAGGTCTATTATTGACCTCAGCGCATTCAGTGGTACCTGTAGTGTGATGAAACTTAGCATTAGTTTAATAACTACAGTTTCTTCACTTAGCTGATGCCAGCAGTTCCTGTTAGCCTAACTTTCCTTACCCAGTAGCAGTAACAGTAGTTTATACAAAGTAAGCAATGAAAGGTCTGACTGCCTTCCAGCTCCTACTCATTTAATGATTTGGATAAAAAAAAAAAAAAAAAAAAAATATATATATATATATATAAAAAAAAAAAAGAGAGAGAGAGAGTTCTACATCTATTTTCATTATTCTCTTTCCAAAGTACTATAGTCATACTCATAAAGCTAAAATCAAAAGTACATTCCTACACATTCCAGGTGGGATGAAACACTCCCATTCATGTTTCATGTGAGACATATGGAACATAGGTCCCTGATGTACAACAAATAGACTGCAAACGTAGAAAACAGCTTGTATTTAGGCTACTTCTGGGAGGATATCTGGAATTGATGTGTCTCTTCTCCAAGGTTGTGTACATCCCCAAGCTACGTTCTTATCACATGTGCTTCACAGCTCTTGTTCTAACAATGCTTAAAATGTGTTCTGACAGTTTGTCATCTTTACAAGTTTCTTGGTTTCTCTCTTTGAAAGCAAATATTCTATCTCAGATGGAGCCTTCTACAGATCCCACTCCATTGCTTTGCTGTGAAAGGTATATTGTCCTGGATGTATCTCTGTTGGCTGTGGTGAGGAGAAACAGAAATAACAGTTTCTTATTTAGAAGACTCAACACAGATGCAATAGCAGCAACATTTTCAGTCTCTCTTTCCAAAGTATTTTGCACTTGACCAAAGTCAAGTCAACCATTGATTGGTTCCCAGACATGAACAGACCTTGACTCTGCCTGAGAAAGTAAGTACAAAGTAGAATGGGGATGGAGATTCTTAAACATCTTTTCTGCTACCCCTCTAACCATGGAGCTCGAGCTATAGTCATAGTGAGCTAGCAAATGAAGACTGTGAGAGAGGAAATTGTGTGCTTTTATAGAGTTTTAAAAATAGGCTGATCAGAAAAAGGAACTCATATCTTTATTTAGAGAAGATGGAGTCGCTCAAACTGCCAATTAAGTGCTTTGCAGGCCTGCCACATGCTAGCTAGATTTCCACACCTAAAAAGCCAGGATTTCTGTGTGTCACTGATGCTCAGATCAGGTTATACCTGTTCTGACCAACTAGAGCACCAGAACAGTGAGCAAGGCTGTTTGGAGACTGCACAGGCTCAGGTGACAGCAGTATTGAGGCAAGAACGATCTAGTACGGATGGAGAAGGCTCCTTAAAGAACCTTAACAAGATAACCTTCCAAATTACACTAGCAATTAATTTAGGACCTTTCTCTTCCCTCTGATGTAGAAAGAGGGAATGAAATGTGGTTTTGTCCTGACCTTTAAGAAAGGGGATCTCCATCCTATTCATCTTAGATTAATATTCTTTTTTTCTAAGTTTTAAAAAGTTGGCTATTTCCTAAAGAGCAGCTAAATAATTTTTTTTTTCCCCTCAGGAAGTCTGGGAAATTCCCATCTACTAAAGCTGACATTAAATGCTTTTTCTTCAATAATCCAGTAACACAAGAGCAGCACTTGATAGTTTTAACTTGCAATTCTAGTAGCACATGAAATAAGAATATAATTACAGTTTCAGACTATTACTATTTCTATTGTGTTGGAACTCTGTTCCGCATGCCTTATTCAGATAAGATAGAAGTGGCTGATGTGAATACATCTTGAATTAACATTGCTGGCAGATAATGGAACGCATTGATTGAAAAGTCCTTATCAAGGTAGAAGTGCTTGAGAACTAAGGAAAAAATATGCTTGGAAGACTCAACTATACTTTCAACAATTTCTGCAATCAAAAAGCGACATACCTGTACACAGTCAAATATAAAAACAAACAAATTTCATTTCTATTTCCTCTTTATAGTGAAAGTTAAGATGAAGTGTATGGTAGCTTTTTTCCTTCTACTTTTTTTCCCTAAAATGCCTGCGTCCCATAGGAATGGGAAGAACTGCCATGAACTAAGTAAGCTGTAATCAAGAAAGAACATCTCATTTTGATTAAAACATTTGTCAGTGGTTTGAAACAAATTATAGCATTTTTTTCCATTATTAGCAAATTTGCAATGCCCCCATGCAATTTTCTTCTTCATTTGGGCAACCTCCAGCATGGGCCAGATGCAACTGCGTTTGAAAATATGGATGATTCCTGACAACTGAAGTTTCCTGATACTGAGGAAAAAGCAAACAAACAAGCAAACAAATAAAAAGATAGTGATTTAAATTGTGCATTTGCGTGAGTCCTTCCTAGATGATGTCTGACCTAAGTCTAATAACTACATTTTTCTCTGAACATGAACTGCATGTGAAGGAATGCAGCCTTCCCGAAACTGAAAATAAATCCCAAGGAAAGCTGGACTGTTTCATTCACCTGGCAGACATTAGGACTGACTGCTACATAAAAATAGCGACAATAGTATAACCTGTCTCACCCCTGGGGACTTTGGAGGAAGACATCTTGTTAGGAAATGTGCATATACGTAGTTTAGCAGATGCAAAGTTACACACTGCAAACTTTTGCAGACAATGAGACTTTCTGGAAAGTAGAAAAGCAAAATATTCAAATATATTTTCCCTTCAAATTTGGGGTCTAATTGTCTGTATAAGAAAATACGATCAGTTCCCTTATGAGTTTAAGTTAAGTCATATGGACTTCATTACTTGAAGGCTTAACACATTCACCCTTAGAAGAGCAATTATGTGAGACACTAAAACCAAGCATCTAAATAGACAGCTACAGACCCACACAGGCTCCACAATGCACCCAAACAAACAAACAAAGCCCTCCACCTTTATTATTCTCCTTTCTTCTCTCCTTTCTGATTATTCTCCTTTTCTTTTTTCGCAGGCATTCTTGCCTCTTAACATACAGCCTGAAGGCACTGTGGTTTGATTTCTAAATATACAACAGGAAAAGTTTCTTCATCTTGTGTGTGTTTTTTTTTTTTTTTCCATCACCCTTTTAAAATGTGTCATTGATCTCTGTTAAGAAAAAACACTAGGCATCTGCAGTGGCCTTGATTTGATGCAGAAATCTCCATGTTACTGCAAAGGTAATGGGAGATTTGAGCCATCTCACCCAAGGGGGACAAAACAAAACAGTGTTCTGGAACTCGTGAAGGAGATATTTTTTTGAATCTCTGGCTACTTTCAATACATTGAAAGTAAATGATAATCAATATGTTCTGAAACTGATTAAATCTTAAATTTTCTATCCAGATTATGTAGTTGTGGAACAAGTTTTTGTTTTGAAACTATTGGTAGAACAAATCATAGGTGACTGAAATCATTCAAAGCTGGCTAAGCAGAAAGCTGAACAAACCAATCTTAGGAGTTCACCACAAAGAAAAGTGTGTGGCATACTTCGTTTTCTCCCTAAGGAAATACAAAACACGTGGTTCCTATTTTCACAGAAATGCCAGCAGCTCAACTGCTAACCTGAGTCAGTGAGCAGTACCAGGCAAAAAGCAGCAGCGATTCTGAAATTAACTCACTTTAATATTATGCCTTCATAGAGTAATGAATCCTTATGAGGAATTTGACTGAGGAGTTGATTCTGTTTTGTTTGGTCTAGAAAATAATATGTTGAGAAACACTTGTTGAACTAGAGGACTAGATTCAGGGCTATCTGCACTGTATTACTTTCTACTGCTGGATAAAGTGGCTTGTAAAATGGAAGTTCAAGGTGCTCGACCAGGAAATGTAGATAAAGATGTGTGTTTGTGTCTGTGTCTGTCTGTGTCTGTGTTCATGCTGTGTGTAAGGGTTAGAAGATTTGTATAGCTTATGCAAAAGATAAAACTGGACCTCAGTGTGGGCAAGAGAAGCATTAAAATAGACAAAGATAAATATATATGTATATATTTAAAAACAATTGGCCAAAAACCCAATTATATGATATATGACAGAACTGGCAAATCCTTGCTCTAGGATCCTCTTTTGATGACAGAGCTACCATAACATTTTTGCATTCCCATGAGGACACATATCATATACTGAATCTCCAGAGGACAGAACAATTTCTAATCATAAGACAGCCTTCCTGCAGGCTATCAATAAGAGAATTTACCCTTAAAACAAAATGTCAGGTGAAAGCGCATCAAAATATGGGGACAAACTCAGCTATCAGAGCCCCTTTCCCTCCCTCCTATCTAACCCCAAAGCCATGAGGAAAGTGATGAGAGAAAAAAGAGAGAGAGGTGAAGGGAGGTCTTCAGCAAAAAGTCTGTTTCTGCCTATCAGTAAGGATGACAAATAGATGACAGACTTAAAAACTCATTGTTTACCTCCCTTGAAGCATAAAAAAAGTCAATCCAGCAAAAGGGACTTTGTCAGAGTCCTCAATGCATTTGTGACAGCTGCTGATGACTTTACCTTGCAATCACATTTGGAAAGGACAAAGCGTATTTTTCACCAGAGCAGGTGTGTATCATGGAGTGTTTAGTCTCCTATCACAGTGGTTCTATTTTCAATTTTTGTGTACCTGCAAGCAACTCTGAAACCTCCAGAGAAGCTTTCCAGTCTCCTAGGAGAAGTTTAGGTTTGTTTTTTGTTTGTTTGTTCTTTTGTTTTCTAATTAGGTTGCTGAGCACAATGATGCTCTGAACACAGGGCTGTTTGCGTAAACTTAAATTAAGCATCTGATAGGTTTCAACCATTTTCTTGGCTAGCACAAAAAATAATAGTTTCTTTTCAGGACTGGCATACCAGCAGACCCTACTGGGCTGAATCACTAATTGTGCAGGTGAAAGAAGTGAGGTCAGAAATTTGTTTAGAGATTTCAGGGAAATAACGATGGCAATAGAGGAGGGGAAAATTCTTTCCTCTTGAATTCAGGCAAGAAGTTGACACAATGAGAAACCCTGGACAGTCATGTAATTATTTATTTTGCAAACACCACATACATGTAAAGATTGGAAATATAATCCTTCTTCTAGCACTCGCCTAAATAAAGATCTTCAGGTAAATAGTTTCATTTATCTCAATTTTAAAGAATCACAATCTCAATTTTATTCAAATGTATAATCTTCCTTGGACAGCTCTGGATGAAAGGAATTTGTATAAAGGAAAAACTACAAGAAGCAAGCAGGGGTAGACATTGCAGAGTTCAGATTTTAAAACTATTTCCAGGCAGATTTTCAGAATCTATTTATTATTTTAGATTATTCAAGAACATCCCTTTTTTTTCTAAAGACTTGCAACAGATATTTTCTTACAAAAACACGGACTGCTCTCCTTTTGAGAAAAAGTAGATATCTAATGTCTTCAAATGAAAAAAAAAGGCTTTCCCTCATTCTCCACTCTGAAAAATGAGCAGCATAAATAGAAAGAAAGGAATTTAAATGTCTATTTGGATAAGACAAGGTTCATTAAAGCCAAGCCTGCCAAAACAAGACTCTTACTGTCTGGTCAGTCTAAGAGCTGAAGCCTTATTTATTTCATTTTGCCACTGGCTGAATGTCACTCTTGAGACCTCTCTCAAACAGCCCAGGGACAGCTAGAGGGAGATGAGCAGCACATGAGTCAGCAGAGATAATTTGTAAAGCATTCTCTTCCACCCCAACAACCTTCTCTGATGTTCTTATAGATGCTCGTTCAAATATGTAAATTATGAACTATGCTCATCAAGCATCTGTTCTACACTTTCCTCATAAAAGACAAAGTGGTCATATATTTTATTTACAGTTGTTTTCTTTCCTCAAAATTTGCTAGCTGTCCTGTAGGAGTGTTTTTGTGTTGCTGCATTGTTTATCCTCAGGTTAAAATATGACTGAGTTGAGCAGAAAGCATGCATGTGGTCAAATACATCCCTACAGGCAAAAATTAAATCTACTGCCTCTTTCATACATGTAATCATCAATTATATACACATGTATCTTACCTGACAGAGACAATCAGACACATGTGTTTTTCCATAATCACAGAAAACACTTCACTGTAATTAAGATTTCTTAGTGACTAAGGAACAGTGGCTAGCTGCTATTAACTGAAGACAGACCAAACTTGTAGATGTGAAAAAAAAGTTCTCATCACAGTCTGTATTTGACATATTTATATACTTATATTGCATGTTTTTTCTTTAATTTTTCCAACATTGACTGCATTATCATCTGCTTTCCACATCTGTATAGAAGATAAATCTACATACTGTCCCACATATCCCCTACTGAGCACTACCTTAATATTAAAGTTTATCCACTCCATCTTCTCCCTGAAGTCTTTTCCTTCCAGTTAAGCTTCCTCTGAAGTCAAGACTACAGCAGTGGAGGATTATGCTATAATTTAAAGAACTGATCTAAATGCAAAAAAATACTATATTAGCTGGCCGAGCCACAGCCCCTCTCACGCTCTCGCTGTGTCCCTCTACTCCCAACAGCTGGACAAGGCCGAGAAGCTGCAGGCTCTGGCCTGCATCTGCACACTCTGCCCGGCATCCTGTTAGTGCAGCGTGCCTGCCCTGCAGCAGCATCAAGAGCTCTGACAGTGCTAGATAACACACTTGGATCCCAACAAGCCCATGCAGTGCTACAGGCTTGGGGCAGAGTGGCTGGAGAGCTCTTTGATCTGGGGGTGTTGGTGGACAACTGGCTGAACATGAGGCAAGAGTGTGGCCAGGTGACCAAGGYGTCCAACGGCTCGTGGCTTGTATCAGGAGCAGGGTAGCCAATAGGACCAGGGAAGCCACCAGCCACCTGTACTGAGCGCTGCTGAGGCCAAACTTCAGCTCCAGTGCTCAGGTTTGAGCACCTGCTGAAGCGAGCCCAGAGAAGGACAACACAGCTGGTGAAGGGGCGGGAGCACAGACCTGACAAGCAGCAGCTGAGGGACCTGGGCTTATTTAGACTGGAGGAGAGGATGTTCAGGGGTCACCTTCTCACTCTGTAAAAGTACCTGAAAGGAGCTTCAGGGAGGCAGGAATTGATCTCTTCTTCAATTACCAAAAATAGGACAAGAGGAAATGGCCTTAAGTCACGCCAGGGCAGGCACTGGGTAGATATTAGGAAAGAATTGGACAGGCCAAGAGTGGTCAAGCCCTGGAACTGGCTGCCCAGGGAAGCGGTGGAGTCACCATCCCTCGCAGTGTTCAAGAAACATGTACATGAGGCACTTAGGGACCTGTTTTAACAAGGGTGGTGTTGAAGGGTTTACAGTTGGACTCGATCACTTCCAGGATGTATTCCCACCACAATGATTTTGTAACCTTGTCGAGACCGCTGTGGTCTTCTCTCGATCGCTGACCCTTTTGCAAGGGCAAAGCAGGGCACGGGCAGCTTCACTCCCTGCTGCGAGGGCTGCGGGTTACATTTCAGTGGCCTCAGCTTGCTGCAGCGAGCGCATGCGTGACCCCTCTACCAGGGTTCCCTTCACAACCTGCGTTTTCTWCTGCTTTGTTTTTCAAAGAAAAGACACAACACACAGTGAAGAGACAGGGACGTTTCTTTGATGAGCCTTGCACACAGAGCAGCCGGGCATCAGGATGTGGCCGAGCGCCAGCAGCAAAGGCTGACATCTCGCAGAGGACAGTGCCACCTCTGCCATGCTCTCCTCAGGCAGTTGCACAGGCCTTCCGGGGTGCCTGTGGATGCAGCGCCCTTCCCTGCAGCTCTCAGGAGCAGTATGGTTTGCGTAGCCAGGGAAGAGATGCATGCGCTGGGGTCCTCCTGCATGCCTTTCAGGGCTGAGAGGAGAAGGACGAGCTCACATCAGGAGACCACATTCCACCGAGCCCCAGGCCTCTCCCCCTAACATCACCCAGCTCTTCCCACAGCCACGGGGGAAGCRGAGCCTCTGAAGGATTAGCTGGCAGCTGCTGGCCAGCAATGTCCCAAAGATGCCTGAAACCTCTCTCTACTCTCCCCACATGGACCCTGCTCTGCTCCTCTCGGGCAGCAGAGCCCTCCTCACCTACGGCAGCCATGGCAGCTTCTTGGCAAAGGGTCTCTCTCTCTCCCTCCCCCCAGCCCTCTGGGACACCCTGCTGCCCTCACTCACTCTCACAGATGTCCTCCACCATCTCCTTGCTCTGCTCCCTTGCGCACTGCCCAACGTGTCCTAGGCACACACATAAAACTCCATAAATGCTGATCCTTAAGCCTGAGCCCCCGATCCTGCCCGCCTGGCCATGCTCCCACGTCCCCTCACCCAGGGCTCACACCAGCTCCCTTTCCCCAGGGTAACCCGCACGCTCCTGCTGTGAGGGACTGCACAAGGCTCCCAGCAGCCCCACCGCTACGGGCAGAGATGGCTGAGGGTGGCACAAAGGCTCCCGGTGCCCAGGCSCTGCCTCAGGCAYGCGGGGCTGCAGCAGCCACAGGACTGCTTGTGGCCAGCAGCGCAGCAGCCGGGGCTGGGGCCCATCCGTCCCACAACAGAGATGGAGCCTAGGGCTTGGGACTCACCCAGAAACCTCACGGCCGCCTCGCGCAAGGACTCCTGGCTGTTCTCCACGTAGGACAGGCTCTGGCGCAGGTACTGATGCGCCCGTCTGCTGCCCCTCGTCCCTGCCAGCTGCGGAGAGGACAAGGCTCAACACAACGGGCTCTCGCAGACCTTCCACCCACGAGCAGCCCCGCAGCCTCCCCCTGACAGGACACGCAGGCCTCCCACACGCAGGCTGGCCAGTGCCCAGCGTCRCAGGGAGTACAGGGCCGGCTGCTGCCCCGGCACGCCTAGGTGCCCTCCTGCTGCAAGGCCCAGCTGCGCCAGGGGCTGCTTTAGCAGCCCACGCCTCACCAAAGGGACAGCAGGCTGCAGCAGAGCCCGCCASAGCAGCGTGCTTGCATAAGGGCAGCGCRAGTGCTGCTCCAGCACCCAGTGCCCCCACCCACACACACAGGGCATGCAGGAGGAGAGACCWGCTCCACRCTGGGGCTGCGCGCTGGGGACTGTCCTTACCAGGCACTTGCTGATTTTCCACGTCTGCTGGGTCTTAGCYAAGTGCTTCAGCTCCTTCCAATGGAGGAGCTTGGCGGCACCAAGGAGGCCTTCCTGAGCTGCCTGCACAGCAAAAAATGGGCAGATGCCACCACAGCCCATGGGACAAGAGTCTGTGTCACCCACACTCGCCACCTGCCCCACCACTCCTCTTGTCAAGCCACAGGGCCTTCCCTGGCCCAACATGGCAAGGGGCAGCAGCAGGGGCCCACTCTGCTTTGGAGTCCTTTGTGCCCCTCGGTGAGCAGAAACATGGAGCAACCAGCACGTCAGGCACCCTGGCGTGTACGGGCAGTACAGCGAGACTCCCAACAGCTGCTTGGCTACAGCC